>CM057454.1:671482500-671987500 GCA_016271365.2 Neoceratodus forsteri | reverse complement strand
ATAGGAAACCTAATACTGGAAAAATCACCTAAGATGCATATTTCGGGTTTGAAGAGACCATCTAGTCCCAAAATGGGGTCAGTTTTATTTTGGATGGTGGTCCAAAGAGGAATTATTTGGGGACAAGTCCAGAAAATATGATATAAAGTGCCCTCATGCTTGGAGCATCTCACGCATAGGGAAGAGGATGTCAATCCAAACTTGAACATTTTTTTCTGGGAAGAAGTATAAATTATGTAAAATATGCATCTGCATCAGCCTTAGTCTACCTTGGGTTACAAATTTATGACAGTTAAACCAGAGGTCAGCCCAATTTATGTTATGACCAGGAAAATAGGAGGACCAATATTGAGTGGGACCAAAACAATCTGGATATAACCGATTGAACAAATTACCATACATTTTGGAGACAGCTTTAGGCTGGCCCACCAAATGAGACAATTCTTTTGATAGGCAGGGGCATATATTTGAGTCTGTGTTTTGTCCAATAACTTTTATTAATAAGTGCCTCACTTGAATGATTCTAAAAAAATATTTATTCAGGATCTTAAACTTTTGCATAATACTTTGGCCTAATAGCCAAGTCTCATCATCGCCTATAAAATTAGACAATGGTATACCCTTTATTTGCGGTAACCAGTTTGAGGGGATACTTTTGTCATCAATCTTAAAATTATGATTTCCGAATAGGGGTTGATTTAGGTCTCCCTTATTGTTATATTTGAGAAAGCAACAAAGTTGAGAGTGGACCCTAATTGACAATGCTATGGGAGTATTTTTTAATCTGCTGGGAAGGAGGTTCTCCTTGATATAGAGGAGGGCTTCCAGGTCTAATCCGCAGGCGTGAATCTGAGGCAGCTCTATATTTAGCCAAGACGCAGTGTAACGTGTAATTTCGGGTAAGATCCATCTCAGATATTTATTAATATGACTAGCCCAGAAATAGAGCCCTAGATGAGGCAGACGCAAGCCTCCCCTCAGCTTTGGTGCCCCTAATTTATGGAACGCAATCCTAGGAATCTTGTTAGAAAAGAATAATTTTACAAAAATATTATGTACCTTCTTAAACCATAATAAAGGAAGTCAGGCATTAAACAATGAAAGGGGATAAAAAAGTCATTGGAATACATTTATTTTAAGCAAGTTGACTCTCCCCAAATGGAAAGTGGGAGGGAGGCCCACCTGTTGAGAAAAGGCCAACTGGCAAAGTGCAGACCAGGAGAAAACAGAATCCCCATTGGAACACAAGCAGGGGAAATGGAACTATAGGGAAAGGGTGGAAGGTAGTCCTACTAAATGCCAGAGCTTGGGCAATAAAATGCCTGAGCTCCAGGCGATGCTAACTGAGGGAGCAGTGGATGTGGCAGCAGTCACTGAGACTTGGGCCACTGCAAGACATGACTGGGACCTGAACCTGGAGGGTTACACTATGTTCAGGAAGGACAGGGGGGAGGGAAGGGGAGGAGGGGTAGCAATGATAGTCAAAAACTGCATTGGCATAGGGGGAGTAGAGGAGGCGGAGGGAACCGTGGAGGCGATTTGGGTCACCTTGATAACAAGGGGGGGCAAGAGAGTAAAAATAGGAGTGGTGTATAGACCCCCTGCCCTGGCGGAGGAGCTGGAGGACAGTCTGGTGGCAGATGTTAGGAGACACTGCAGACTGGGCAGAGGAACGGTGGTGGTGTTAGGGGACTTAAACATGCCAGGAACAGACTGGGAGACTATGACATCCTCTGTGACCAGGGAACAGAGGTTGTTGGATGTCTTTCAAGACGCGTTCCTAACTCAGCAGGTGAGGGAACCGACCAGGGAGGCACGGTACTGGATGTGGTCCTGGCAGACAGTGACCAGATTGGGGGCCTGGAGGTAAGGACCCAGCAGGGAGTGACCATGCCACGGTCTGGTTCTGCCTGGACCTAGGAGGGGTAGAAGGCTGCACAAAGACGGAAGTAACTGACTTCAGGGGGGCGGATTTTAAGGAAATGGGAAGGATCCTTAAGGAGCATTTGGATGGGATTGGGTCAGACATGGACGCTGATAGTAGGTGGGAAATCATCAGGAGAGGGGTGCAGGATGCTACCAGCACCTGTGCAAGAGTAAGACGAAAATGCGGTAGGGCCCAAAAACCCTGTTGGTGGACCAGGGAGGTCCAGGAGGTGGTGCGGGGAAAGAAAGCAGCCTATAAGAAATTCAAGTGCTCAAGGAGTGAAAGGGATCGAGGGGAGTACGAGCTGATGGCTAGAAGGGCCACTAGAGTGGTGAGGGCGGCTAAGGCAAGGAAGGAGCAGAACCTGGCCAGGGAAATTAGGAGAGGGAAAGGGTTCTTTAGATACATTGGGGAAAGACGAAGGGTGAAGGGCAGATTAGCAGGATTAAATCAGGGAGAGATGGGCACAAGACCCGGGAGCAGGCTGAGGTACTAAATGAGTACTTCACCTCAGTTTCACCAGGGAAAATGGGGTGCTGCATCATACATGGGAGGAGACAGAGATAATGAGGAGGGGGACCCTTACAGATCGGCAGGTCTGGGGAGAGGGAGGCATCACTGGCAGGTGGGGGAGGGCTAAGCAGGAGAAGAGGTACCAGAAGTGGAAATCACAGCAGAGAGAGTGAGGAAGCCTCAGCCCCTTTAAGACGGAGAAAGCACCGGGCTGGATAAATTACATCCTAGAGTGCTGAAGGAACTTGCAGATGTCCTGGCGAAACCCCTGGCAGAGCTTTTCACCATCTCTCTGAGGACAGGGTGGTGCCCAAGACTGGAAGGTGGGCATGTAGTGCCTATCCACAAGGGGGATCAAGGGAGGTGGCAGGGAACTACAGGCCTGTCAGCCTGACATCGGTGGTGGGCAAGGTGATGGAGGGCATTGTCAAGGAGAGGCTAGGGGGACCTGGATAAGTCAGGGTGCCTGGACGATAGACAGCATGGATTCATCCCGGGAAATCGTGTCAGACAAACCTGGTGGAGTTCTATGACTGGGTGACAAGTGCCTTGGACCTGGGTAGACCAGTGGATGTCCTCTTTCTAGACTTCAGCAAGGCATTTGACTCTGTTCCTCACGTGGGCCTGTTGGATAAGCTGGGAGAAATGGGGTGGGAAACCAGATGATCAGATGGATAGGCATTGGCTCCAGGACCGGACCCAGAGGGTCGAGTTGGTGGGATAGTCTCATCCCCAAGGAGGGTCATTAGTGGGGTCCCACAGGATCAGTCCTGGGCCCCTTCTGTTCTCAACGCCTACTATCTCGACATAAGGACAGGAATCAGGAGGAGATGAGTCTCTTTGCAGATGACTCGAAACTGGGGGCAGTGGTGGATGGGGAGGAGGGAGGGTGGCCCTGCAGGGGACCTGGAGGCTCTGGAAGATGGTCTAGAAAGTGGAAGCTGAGGTTCAATGCAGGGAATGCAAGGTACTCCACCTGGGGCCAGAAACCTGGGCCAAGTGTACACCCTGGGGAAATATTACAAGTCTCGATGGCTGAGAGGGACCTGGGGTGGTGGTGGATGTCAAGATGAACAACTCTGAGACTTTAGGAGGGCAGCAGCCAAGGCCAACAGGATGCTGGGATGCATCGCTAGGGATCACCCAGAAGGAGGGAAGTGATACTCCTCTGTATAACTGCTTGGTGAGGCCGCACCTGGAGTACTGTGTGCAGTTTTGGAGGCCACACTTAAAGAGGGACATTAACCTCCTGGAGAGGGTCCAGAGGAGGGCAACCAAAATGATTTGGGGCTTGGGGACAGGACCTGTGAGGAGAGGCTCAAGAGCTAAATATGTACACATTGGAAGAGAGAAGGACGGGGACATGATAGAGGTCTTCAGGTACATGAAGAGGGTAAATGGGGAGGAACAGTCAGGGTGCTTGAAGGAAGGAGGAAGGGCCACTAGAGGGCATGGGTGGAAGCTGGAGGGAAGATTCAGGGGAGAAAGGAGGAGGTGCTACTTCACTGAGAGGGTGGTGGAGCCATGGAATGCACTACCTAGGGGCTGGTGGAGGCAGAGACAGTGGAGGGGTTCAAGAGGGGGTGGGACAGGTACAGGGGAAGGGTTCTGGAAGCAAAATCCAATGCAGCAAGAATATCCGGAACTGTGAAGGGAGAAGCCAGAGAAGGTGAGGAGGACAGCAAGGTCAGCACCCAGAGTGGGGGCTGACCAAACGAGCAGACACGAAAGACCGTTAGGCCTATTCTGCTGGCATTTTAGTATGTTAGTATATTAGTATGTATCTTGGATTATCACGTGAAGCAGAGAGTCTAAGTTCAATTTAAGGGTTCATCCCAAAAGTCTGGATAATTCAATACCCAAATACCTTAGGGAGTCCTGTTTCCAGGCATGCCGTAACTTAAGAATGTCCGCTTTGAAAAGTTTATGATTAAGGGGGAAGACAATTGTTTTGTTTACATTTAATTTATAATTGGAGACTAGGCTAAATGATTTTATAATATTTAACATTGGGGGACTAGAAGAGACAGGATTAGCTACTTGAAAAAGAAGGTCATCTGCATAGGCAGAGACTTTAACCTCACAAGGGTGTATTGGGATTCCTTGCACATCTGGGCAAGCTTGCAATTTACAGATTAATGGCTCTAGATATATGTTGAAAAGTAAAGGGGAAAGGGGAAAACCTTGCCTAGTTCCTGAGTAAAGGGTAAATGGTTCTGAAGTGACTCCATTTCCTGATACTCTTGCAATAGGGGATTGATAAAGGGATCTAATCCAAAGCTGGAAAGTTTTAGGAAAATTGAAGGCCTTTAAAGTCTGAAATAAATACTGCCAGTTGACCCTGTCAAATGCCATCTCAGCGTCCAGGGAGACTAAGGCCGCAGGGTAAGGAGCATCTCTGGACGCCGAGAAAACATGAGCCAGGGTACAAAGGTGATCCAAGGAAAATCTGCCCCTCATGAAACCCACCTGTTCAAGACCGATAATAGAAGGGAGGATTAAATTGAGATGGCATGCTATTAATTTAGACAGTATTTTAACATCCTGATTCAGGAGAGAGATCGGCCGGTAGTTGGTGACCAATTCAGGTGCCTTACCCGGTTTAAGAGTAAGTACAATTACTGCTTCAAAGAGAGATGTATCTATCTGTGCTCCTGAAAGCATGTATTGGTATAGGGAAAGCAACAAAGGGATTATGGACGTCTTAAATCATTGATAAAAATAAGCAGAGTAGCCATCTATCCCAGGGGATTTATTTAAAGGTAATGTACTTATTACCTCAGATATCTCTCTATTTGTAACAGGTAAGATTAAGGCATTCTGCTGATCTTTGGTAAGACTAGGTAAGTTGGCCTCCCTTAAATAATTGTCCAGCTGGATCCGGGTTGAAGGATCCAGCATGGGTCCGTATAAATCTGTATAATATTTGGTAACTCCTGTTATAATTTCATTCAGGGCAGTCTTCAGAAGGCCATCTGTTTGAGACTGGATGGATGTTATGTACCTAGAGTATTCCATTTGCTTAATTCTATGAGCCAAAAGGTGTCCAGCTTTCTCCCCCTGATCAGTAAATGATGCTTGCATCTTTAGAATAGCACACTCTGCTTTTTCACGAAGCTATTCAAGGTAAGCCACCCTTAATTTAATAAGCTTTTGTTGTGTAGCTTTAGGTGTGGCTAGGGATAGATATTTTTCCATGGACCTTATTTGGGACAATAGATAGGACAATTGTTGCTCCCTTGCTTTTTTCCTCTTAGAGGCTAAACTAATAAGTATCCCTCTTAAATAGGCCTTAAAGGCACACCACTCAATATCTGGCCTTTTAGTTATGCCATGATTAAACTCAATGTACTGATCTATATGATCCTGAATTGTACAAACCAATTCAGGGTCTTTAAGAAGTTGATCATTAAGTTTCCATCTTCCTCCTCCTCCTCCTCTGGGCGAAGAGTCTATAGATAACTGACAAAATACAAGGGAGTGATCCGATGGAGGCCCCGGTTAGATTGATGACTCAATAACATGTGGAATAAAAAAATGAGAAATAAGTACATAGTATATTCTGGACCATGATTTATGAACCGGGGATGTGAAAGTATATTCCCTGTCTGATGGGTGTAATACCCTCCAGCTATCACACAGTCCAACCTGATCCATTAGATCCCTGAGAGCTTACTGGGCCAGAGACAGCCCCTTCCTCCAGTACCCGGTCTTGTCTAACAAAGGGTCATACACCAGGTTGAGGTCCCCTCCTAATATCATTGGTATAGAGGGAAAACGATTTAAGGATGTAATAATTTGTGTAAAAAATCTAGGTCAGTCCTGGTTTGGTCCATAGATACTCCCTAAAAGTATTTCTTTAGCAAATATGTTACCTATAACAAAAATAAATCTACCGTTGGGATCTTTGATTGTTTTAGTCGGAGTAAAGGGGAGCTTCCTGTGAACCAGGACCATCGTGTCACCACTATTAGTGGAACCCTCGGCTGAAAACATCTGACCCACTTGTTGCCTACGTAACTTTATGGCCTCTACATCTAATAAATGTGTCTCCTGCAAAAACATGATTTCCGCAGCTAGCAAGTTTAAGTGCTTCAGAATCAAGTACTGCTTAGTTTTATGTCTAACCCCTTTCACATTCCACAATATAACCTTCATTAACTTAGCCATTTACCATTCTCTGTATATACCAGCAAAATATATAAATGACCAAATCTTCTTGAACAGTGCTGCTATAGACTTTAGATGTACTGTGCTATACCCTAGTCCCATCCCTGCCCCCTGACCTCTGCCCAACCCCCCTAATCTCGCCCAAATATATAATGAAATAAACCACCTATCAGATAACAAACATGCCGAGAAATTAACCCATCCTACCCCCTTCTGTTCTTCTAACGTTATGCAGAACCACTTTTCAACTTCTCCCCCAGCTACCCATCCCCGTCGCCTGACTTTCTAGGAAGAGTCAATAACAGAAAATGAGAATAATTATATTAAAAGCCCAACTTACTATTTTAGGGAAATCTGGATATACATATGATGAAATATCCCCTAGCATTCTGAATCAAACCTGCACGTCCTACTTTCTTTCCTGATACTGGAGGGAAAAAGCAATAATTATAAACTGAAAACAACGGTAACAGTTTCATTCACATGCAATGTAATAAGAAACATCATGGAGGACTACCTGTAGCATGTCCTAGACATGAGAGACTGCATTTTTCCATGCCTTGGAAGTAAATCGGTTATACAGTATTATGCCCCAACTGAAAATAAACCTTTTATTAAAGACTCTGCCACAGTCTGAATACAAAACACAAGGATGTTATCCTTAATGCCCTCTAGTGATAATCCAACTAATTACGTCTTAATGCCACTGGAAAGACTGACAAGTATTTTCCTTGTGAGCAGTCTTTATCATGCACTAGTTCAGATAAATGCTTTGTATCTAAATTGAAGCAGTATTAAATGTAAAAGCAAGAAAACTTCCCTCCTTAATTATTATACTGTGTATTTGTATTCTTAGTAATACAAGGGGAAGCAGCACGTAACAAACTTTAAAACACTGCAGAGGGGGGACATGATAGAAACGTTTAAGTACCTCAGTGGAATCAACAAAGTCCAAGAGGGTAGCATCTTTCAGAAAAAAAGATGTGCAAGAACAAGGGGACACAATTTGAAGATAGAGGGGGACGGCTCACGGGCAATGTGAGGAAGTATTTTTTCACAGAGAGGGCGGCGGACGCATGGAACAGCCTTTCTGAGGAGGTTGTGGGGTCTAAAACTGTGGGAGAATTCAAGAATGCATGGGACAGACATAAGGCAATTTTGGTGGGGGTAGGAAAAAATAGGCTGTTGGTTAAATAGGATCTGCAGCTTATCCTCTAGGTAGGGAAATGGACAGACTAGGTGGGCTAAGCGGTCCTTATCTGCTGTCAAAGTCTATGTTTCTATGAAACTGCTATATAAAGAAAATGAGGAGTTATACTAACCACATACATTAGCCCAGGAGGCTCACGAGAAACCATAGTATTACCAATCAAATCTGTATATGTACCGGATTATAAAAAAGTGAAAATCCCGATATTAACTCGCTGTCACAATCCAAACACAAAACAAAGAATGTTTAATACACTTGCCTTGGGTGGGGGGGCTCTTGTGGTAGCAGATCGCAGCCGCATCTTTACCGCTATCTGCAATTAACAGCAATCCCCATGTGAAAGAACTGAATCTCGTAGAAAATCGGGATCATGACTCCTAACAACACATAACAGTCCTACGTACAAAGGATCCCCTCTCAAGCTATGAACATTGAACCATCATGTTCAGCACATTTATACTGGGATCCTGTAGCTCTTGAACCAAAAAGGTGGGGGGGAGCTGACCTCCGTAGATAATTTTTCCTGATACCGTTACAAACAGCATTCTTTCTCCAGCATTTTAGCACTCAGCTGTCCAAGCATTTACCTCCTGAACTCAGCGATTATGGAACAGGTTTGGCAAGGTCTTCTGAAGAGTAGTATTGACAGATTCCACATCCTCAAATGTAGACTGTCCAGGACCCATCTAACAGCACTTGTAATCTGGCGGGATATTCCATTTTAAACATTATGCCAGCCACAATTAACTTCAAAACTATTGGATGGAATTGTGTGCAATGATGCCTAACCGAGGCAGGGAGATCTTGTGTTATCCTTATTTTAGCTCCCTCCCACTGGATTTCTTGCAACTCTTTTATTTTCCCCAATAGAAATTGCCTCTCCTGGAAATTTAGGAATCTGCAGATAATAGGTCACGGTATGGATCCGGGTGGCGGCATGGGTCAAAGAGCTCTGTGGGCTCGTTCTATTGTATAGACATTCCCGAATGGTGAGGGGCCCACTAATTTTTTTTAACTAACCTCTGGACGAAGATAATGGTGTTTGAACCTTCTTCCTTTTCTGGAATGCCGAGAATGACCGCGTTATTTCTGTGGCTCCTTCCTTCTAAATCCTCCAATTTGGCCTCCAGTTTTTTAATCCTTTGTCGATTATCCACTGCTTCCTCACTAATATGGTCTGCTCTTTTCTCTAATAATCTAGTTCAGGTTTCATTGTCAGCCATCCTAATAGACAGGTCTTCAAGCGCCAAAGTCATATGTTTAACATCCACTGCTAGGGACTTTACATCCTCTCTAAATGGAGTAAATTCGGTGAGAAACCACTCTAGTGTGAGGAGAGTCGCTTCAGTTTCTTTGATGGTGATGGAGCTGGTAGCTGTTAGTTTGCTGCATAGGCCCTGTTGGGCATTAGAACGTTTGCTCTGCTTCTCTGGGGAAACCGGCTGGGTATGCTTTGGGGGCGCAGAACGCATCTCCACTTCCATTCCAACAAACAGGACTCTCCCTCTGAAAGCTAGCATGCGTTTAGCCCAAATAAAATAAATTTATACCAAGTTAAATATAACTTTTTTAAGATAACAGGTGATGGGAGCTGATCCTGAGAGCTGCTACTCAGCGTGCTGCATCACGTGGTCTCCCCTGGAAAGCATGCTTTTTATGTTAAACTGGAACAGACTGCATGCATATGGCATGCATGCAAAAAGCAAGTGGTCACGGATAACTGCACACATAAAAATTAAGTGACTTGCTCAGAATCACACCATACACAATTGGGGGTTGATGAGATTCAAACCAATGTCTTGGGTCTCCAGGTCTCCTGGTTTGCAGTTCAGTGTCTTTAACCACTAAGCTACACTGCCTGCACACATATGGCTCACTTGTACTTCAATACAGATCTGCATACTACAATACAACAAACAAGTTGCTGCACTCCTCTCTGATGTAGAAGTATTAAATTCTTTAATGAATGGTTTTAAAACACACCACAAGGAACATACAGAAACCGAACCCCATTGAAGCCCCAACTGGTTTTGTACCGTACATCATTGAGGGGGCAGCATGCTTATAGCCACTGATACACTTTTTGGTTTTCTTGTCCCCCCACCTCATCTCAGCTGTACAGCTGAATTGTAGCACACAAACCAATGAAAACACATGTGGTTCTTCCCAACCCCAATACACACCCTTACTCACAAAATTACTTAATTACTTCTGTCTGGCCTGTACTCCTACTATTTTCTCTCCATAGTTTTGAATGCATCCATGCAAACAGATTTTAAGGGGCAAACACAAAAGTAGCAATAACTTGACACCTACCAGCATGGCCAGTTCCTCCCCCCCCCATGCACACACACTGTAGTGGCTGTGATCATGCTGCTACAGACAACTTACCAAGTATAGACATAAGTCGAGAGTCTCTTATCTGAGTACTAAGGAGCCAGAGGCAGGAGTCTTTAAAAAATTATGTCCATGAGCCACAGTGCTGGGGCGTACCCCCTTGAAATGGAGTTATTTTGTATTACTATTTTATACATTATGATGGTGAGTTGGAGAATAATGAAGGTCACTATTCTACAAACGAGGCCCTTGTTAGTTGAGCGGTGGCCTTCATTAATCTCCAACTCTCCATCAATAATGTATAAAGTAGTAATAAAAAATACCCTGATTCATTTCAATGGGGCACACCCCTGCACTCTCCCTTGTCCTATGTCATAATGTGCCTGAGCATAGGGATGTAGAGGTCAGCTTCACTGGGGAGGGGGAGGGGTGTAAGCCTGACTATAGTGGGGCTCCAATAGTCTGTACATACCATACTGCTTAACTGTCCCTGAATGCAAGGCACAGCTCTCATGCCCCTGAAAACTACTCTTCCCTCATCCATCCCTCATGGAAAACATGCTGCTCACACAGAGGATGTCCTGTAAATGTTGTCTTTATGGCAGGGGTACCATTTCAGATTTCAGCAGGGGGAGCCAGCAACCAGTGGAGGCCGGTTGCTAATTAGCCTCTATGCAGCACGCTCTGGAATGTTTGGAACATCTTTAAAAGGTAAAACCAATTTGTTGTGACTGAAAAGTGGTATACAAATCAGGAAAAATTCAAATGTATAAGATTCATCTATCTATACCCCGGAGCAGTGCATTAGATTTGGGCTTAAACCCACCCAGTTACTAACAAATTTTTTCCTGGCTGAAGTTCTGACCCCCCTCAAAAAAACATCCCAATTTCTCTCCCCAACTCCATTCCATTCAATACAAATTTCATATGGGTCGTGAAACTGCCCAAAGACACAGAAACATGAAAAACAGATGAATATTTCAGTCCTTCCTCCTTCCCCAATCACCCTGTAAAAAAATTATTTACTTTTACTAACCCAGCCATCTGCCCAGACCCTGTGGCCTAGCCCAGTGTGCCACCACTAGAGTTTCAGTTCACTCCTCCTCTGTCCTTCTGCCAGAAGCTGGATTCTAGAACTGACCATCCTAGGTCCCCAACATGGTCTGCAGCTAAGTCACCTCACCAACCGAACCCACCCAACCTGTGTTACTTGCTTCTTGCTTGGCTGCTGCCACACTGACTGATCAAGGCCTATGAAGGCTGCCCACACTGCTGTCACTGCTACTGTGAGGCCTAGCTTGCTGCTGAGGGGGGCCTGTGCTGTTTTTTTTGTGTGAGGTGAGCCTAGTAGAGTAAGTAGGTAGCCTAGTCTCAAGTTAGCTTCTAGCTCACTCCCATCCCCTTCAGCCACCAAGAGAGACGAAGACTCACTAAGAGTTGACCAACAAAAATACACCGTTACAACACTGCAATTGAGAGTTCAGTGCTCACTGACTCCTCCAAGTTGTAGTGTGCAGCCTGTTTACTCTGTGGTGGGAAAGACAGTGTCCCACTCGTGTGACTCATGTGCTCTTGCTTGGCTGGAGCGCCTCCACATCACGTGTGATGGCACTGCCAGCAGTAGGTGGAGAGAGTGGACAACACAATACAGACACAGTCAAGTCAGGAGTAGACCTGCAGCATGAGCGCAGCACAGACCATGAGGACACTTATTGTGCAAAAGATTAAATCCAAATTTAATGCCATTATTGCCACACTATAAGAACAACCTAGGCACAAATGCAGGTGGGGGGCAACTGCTCCCCTCTGCCCTACCTAAATGGCACCCCTGCTTTAAGGTAGAAATTCTCAGGGGTCAATATCAGTACAAGTAAATGCAATGGTTTCCACTGTGTTCTGAGGTACTGTATTTCCATGTTTCAGGATGTGTCCTGATTATCATGAGAGTTAGTGTCCCTTATTGTCCCTAATTTTGAGTGTCCATGTCCCTCATTTCAGTGACAAAATGTGAGGGTATGGTGCATGCTTCCAAGACCCTACTCAGCACAAAGAGTGCTGAGCATGTCAATAGTGTATATGCTCCATACAGAAAGACAAAGGGAAAGTAAGTGAGCCATAACAGACATGGAGAAACACATACTGTATGTAGCACTAAATATGCGTAAGGGGATTTTCATGGCCCAAAACAAAAAGGTCAGACTTCACAACACAGAGGCCCCTCTTTGCACATCTGGAATGGGGAATGTTGGCTGACTCTATCCTAGGCATGTAATGCAGTAAGCAAACAATACTTTATGAATTAATGACAATTTAATGATAAAAACAAAAGCCATTAAACAACTTGCAAAGGGATCAGAATTATTGAGTTTACCTAATTTTAATGGGAAATCAATGAAAAGGGTATTTTAATGGCTCTAATTGCTAGCAGTAGTATGAGAAATAGAAACTGATGTGTTTTTTTTACATGAGATTTGCACCATCTTAGTTGCTGCACACATGGCAAGTGTGCAACATGTGAACGTGATGTGATTTTAAATGATATGCACACCAGCTTAACTGCTGCAATCATGTCAAGTGTGCAACACGCGGACCTGATATGATTTTTAGAAGATGTTCACACCAGCTTACCTGCTGCACATGTCAAGCTTGCAGCATGAGAACCTGATGTGCTTTTTAGACCTGGTTCACATAGGTTCACTTTGTGTATACAAACTGCATGCAGACATTGCATAATTAAGCATGTGGCATGCATTCTGCATGTATGCAGCACACTTATGTTTCAGTAAGGGATCTGTCTGTCTTTGGTTACACTATTTATTTTATGTTAAAGCCCTTGCCATTCTGCATGTACTTCTGAATTATTTGAATAGCATTCTTGCAAGTTTTATTTTTATTGGGTTTTTTCAATTATTTTTGTCCTGAGCCAACCACCTCTGAAACTGCAACTTTGAAAGCAGATATAACCAAAAGAAGCATGGCAACCCCTATATTTCTTTCTGTTTCTATGTTCATAAACATATTCTGCATCTTTTTTTATGAAAATGACATGGGTTTGAAATGGTTTTATGTATAAAAGCATACAAATATTTTCCCATTTTGGGGGGACTATTGGTTCAAGAAGGTGTCATAGTATTAGTAATTTACTCTTTATTTTTGCATTTGTGGAAAAAATGAAGCAAGCATCATGACAAATGATGTGTTCTTGTTTCACACTTTCTTTTAAGCTCATGTTGACATCTAAAATATTGATGTTTTAACCACATACAACAATCTGACCCCTTCTGGATTTTTTCCATAAAGAGAAAATAAGTCTCACCAATGTAACTTAAAACAAACATAGCAACCCATGTGTTTGTTGTAGATTCTAAATGTTTAACTGACCATCATGTACTGGGCAAAAAATTGTGACTTTGACATGGGGTTGCTAAAACATCAGATGCGTCCTTAATATCAAATGCACATTTTGCAACATAGCCTGGCAACTTCCCCTGTAACTTTTCCCTTGGAGTACATTTGGGCGAAGTTTGGTCAAAATAAGGCTAGTAGTAAACCAGTGTCTCAAGGTCACATGGAAGAGTGTCTGTAGATCACATGGTACCTCTCCATACTGTAAGACTGATTCACTTTTGGTTTTGTAGTGTTAGTACAGGAGATAGGAGCCTGACCAGCTTTTTTAGCACTAATTTTCACTAGTTTAACAGCTTTTTTTTATTCTTTATCCATTCTTATTGAATTATTTGTCTTCTTATTAGTAATTTAGTTTTTGTTTCTGCTATATGTTGCCTATATTTATTTATTAGAGAGCTCTATTTTCCCTTTGTTCCATTTCTTATGTTTGCTTGAGCGTGCGCGCAAGCAACATCTTGTGGCGGTAGCAGAAATGCAGAGGTGTATTAGCATTGGCGAATGCAGGGGACGCTTTAGTAGGGTGCATCCTTCAGCCGCCAATGAGTAAGCATGCTACTGATGGCAGCAGTTTCAAAGAGAGCCATGGGGATTAAACAAATGTACCGCTGCAATCAGAGACAAGCCAGTCATTGCAGCGACAGATGGCAAGCCTCCATTACATGCCTTTCCTGGTGAAACATTTCAGTAAAAATGGCGGCTCCTGCCGTCCACCACACAATCCGTAGAAACCCAACACCAGGATGGCCAATCCCTGTGTCAGCATGTTTGCAGCTCCTGCCGCCCGCCGCACCGCAAGCTCCCACTGCTGCTGCTGCCCTCCCACTCCCTATGCCCCACCCAAATTGTAGCTCACTGGGAACCCACCCTAGTGCGCCTAATTATTTGTTTCTTTCTTAACCTGTAAATTAAGAAAACTTTCCCTCGTCATTTTTTAAATGTTTTCCCTGCAAACAAAAAAACGGTCCACAGATGTCTCCCCATCCCTACCCTCCCTCTGCGCACCCACCTCCCCACACTCCCCCACCACCCCTACTTATACCCTCCTGAAGTTGGGAGCTGCAATCTTCTCTGAACCGGGACACGTCTGCACTCTTCAAAGCCAAACTGCAATGTGAAGGCATGACAGTAAGCTTTATAATAGGAAGCAATGGGGGGTTTCAACTTAAGTTGATATCTCAGCCTTTTTTTGGAATTTTGGCCCCAAATTTTCAACATGGGGCACTTTTTGACCCAACCTCATGAGCATGTCACTGTCATTTAGTTTCTCCATCCCAAAAGGTGATTTTGTGGTCGCTGCACAGAATCACCTTTTGGGGCTGATTAATGAAATGGAACTGCCACCGTTCATGAGGTCAGGTCCCAAAAAGCCCATGTTGCAAATTTGGGTGGAAAAATTCCACAAAACTGACTGTGTTACAAGCGTGCATTGTGCAGTTTCTACGTACGCTTGCAACTTTGCTAATTTTTAATATTTTTACTCCAGATTTTCAACATTGACATTTTTTCACACCTCCTTATGAATAGTACAGCTGTCATTTTTCACATCCTGCCCGAAATGTGTTTTTGCACCTGTGGCACACAATGGGTGTGGTCACTGTGCGAAATCAATGTTCAGGACAGATTAACAAAATCACAGTGCCTCTGTTCATGAGGAGAGGTTCCAAAATGCCCATGGTTGAAAATCTGGTGAACAAATTCAAAAAAATGACCGCGTTACAGGTGTGCGTTGTGCAGTTTCTACACACGCTTGAAAGTTTGCGCATTTTTCATATTTTCTCTCCAGATTTTCAACATTGCTATTTTTTCACACCTCCTCATGAACAGTACAGCTGTCATTTTTTGCATCCTGCCCAAAATGTGTTTCCGCACCTGTGGCTCTGAATGGCGCAGTTGCTGTGCGAAATCACCTTTCAGGATTGAGTAACACAATGATAGTGCCACTGTTCATGAGTTGGGGTCCCAAAAAGCCCATGTTGAAAATTTGGAGTGAAAATACCAAAAACACCCAAGGCATTAAGGTTTCCAATCATACACCCACCCAGAAGAGACTGACAGGCCTTGGAGGCGTAACTTGGGTTCATCGGCTGAAATATTTGCAGCATTCTACTCCCACCCTACAGTCACTAACAGGCATTGAGGTGTGCCTTGGGGTCTGTCACCTAACATTCACCCATTCTCCTATACTGCACCCATCTCAGCTTATTTCCCTATGGAATGGGGTGAGCATAAGGGCCGAAGACCCCAAAGCACACCACGACACCTGTCGGTGTTTTCAGGGTGGGGTGACGTGGAATGGTTTAAGCATTATGGCTGACGACCCAAAGCCACACTCCCATCAGCTTTCAGTCTCTGGGGGGGGTGTTGGTGTTAGTTCAGTACTTCACTGCCATTCCTATTATGCATCTCTTTAACTCTTGCCATTACCAATGCCAATGCCAGCAAGCCAACATTCGGCATTGACAAATGCTTGTTTCTAACTGATTTTTCTTTTCTCTCTTTCTGTTTCTCTTTGTCTTGTTAAGGATTGTTAAGGATGGAGTCTAGTGGTCATGTGCAGACTTGTGGTGGCATCATACGGCTGCACCAGACAGCACCCGAGGTGATCCAGCAGCCCCCCCACAGCAGCCCCAAGTGCAGCATCATCCCCCAGTTCTCCTAGCTCCACAGCAGTCCCAGTGCAGCAGTAGCAACTCCCGTCCCCAGTGCAGCAGCTTCCAGTTCCCCCAGCTCTGCAGCGGTCTCACTGCAGCAGCAGCAACCCCTGACCCCAGTGTAACAGCTCCCGATTCTTCCTGCTCTGCAACAGCAGCCTTGACCCCTGTGCCCCCTGTGGTACCACCACATCCAAAGGCTGTTCACCTTCAGTAGCCACAGTTGTCGTCTTCTGGCTCCTTAGTGGCTCCTTAGTGCCATGTGTGAAGCAACATTTGGGAATTTTTTACTCTTGCCCTCAGAGATGATAGTGATGTAAAGTGCTACCTGTTTGACACACTGGCCAGCTGGAGGAGGAGGAAGAAGGGGAGCCATAACAGCGACTGGTGGGAAAATGTACCTATTTAAAGATTCACCACCTGAGCCAGAGGGAGGCCAGAAAATGTGAAGTGGCAAGTGGTGGAGGTGGTGATCCTGTACTGCTGAGGGGACAGAGCACAGTCTGTTGGCAACAGTCATGCTGTAGCAATGGGCAGGAGAATGGGACAGCAGCAACACTGGCACCCACACCAGTGACATTGAGGTACAGTCAGGAAGCACAGGCAAACCAGGAGAAGTCATACAATTCACAAGTAGCATTTTATTATTATCAATGACAATAAAATAAAAAAAACAAAATTGTACAGTATGGCTCTTATACAGGCAGTTCAAACAAAACAAAGTTCTTCATCTGAGGGTATTTCTAAATCTAAATCTCAGTCTCTCTCTCTAACTCTCTAAACAAATATTGCTGTCTTTTGTAAGAGGCTTTTATGTGACAGTTAAATTTTGCATACTGTTCTTAAGCTATATCTCCTGTTTTCACACAATGTAACAAACGTTTTCAATTTCTTTCCTGTGACCAGTACATCCAGTCTTCTAACAGGTACAGCCAATTAACACTTTCTGGCAGAGCAATTTTTTTCTGTTGACAGTTTTACAAACAAGGTTGTGGAAGGTCAAAATGCACCTCAAGGTTAACCCCCTGTATTCTAGATAAACCCAAATAGCTTTCTGCATTCATTTCAACAGTATAACTATATATGTTTGCAAACCAAAGGATCTCAGTTTCACATAAAGATTCACATGTAAGTTCAAACCACAGAGAAGCAAGGGGAGAAAGAATAGAAACAGCAAATAAAGGAAGGGAGATAAAAGAGGGAAGTTTTGGGACCATCGGAGTGGACTGCTCCGAGGTTCCACAAGGAAAATTTGATTTCACAATCAGACACAAGATAGATAAGTGACAGAATAGAAGAGGACAGAAAAATAGATCCTTGCTTTTAACTCTCCATGTATAACAAATGGTGCAGGGTCTTATATAACCTTGTCATAACCAGCTCCTACACCACCAACAACTACTGTACCACAGGGGAGCTGGCACAACTGCACACAGAGATGGGGACGTCCACCACAGAATTTCTTCAGTAGAAGAAACTCTCCAGAAATTAAGAACCAGTAAAGCTAACTGAGGGGATGAATGAACTCCACTGCAGCAGTGCGGGTGCTGTTCATTTGGCAGTGGGCCTTAAAATAATTTCTACTGCAACCTGACCATTTCAGTCCTTTTATCTCCAGTCCTCACTGATCCTCCTCTCTTACACCTATGTTTTCAATCTATAATTTCTTTAACAGTGCTGTTTATGCTCCATATCATTCTCTTCTCTCTTACTACTGTTTTTGTTGTAAAGCAATGCTGTCTACTTATATAGTGCATTTTATAAAGCACCATACTAAAAATATCTGGGCCCCAAATATTTTTTTGTCCAGCTTTTGATGCTGAGCTATATTACTCACCCAGTCGTACTGTCAGACAGATTCTCTCCTTCCACACAGTCATTGTTTTCACTGTTCTTAGTTCACAAAATGTTCTCCTGAACAAGACATTACTAAATGGTAGTAGCTACTGCTGTGCTGTTCAAGTCACCCTCTTGGACAGTATTTGACAAGCACATTAGACAAGTTGACACATGCTCAAGCACAATGCCTAAATAACTCGCTTCTTGAAATCTTCTCCTGAACATAATATTATTAAATGGTGATAATTTACTACTGCTGCTACTGCTACATGGTACTGTGCTGTGAGTCAGTTCCCCCACCGCATTTCTTATAACGTACTTTAGGGACAGAGGTGCAAAAAGCACAATATACATAAACTGTGTGCTCCCAGAACTATTCTCAGCTACCAGAATAAGATCAGGATGATGCATGCTGCTTCTGTGTTTCATTCCTCCGACCATATTCCTTGTAATGCACGTTAAGGGAAATGGTGAGAAAAAGACAATATACATAAATTCTGCACTCCCCAAATTTTTCTCAGCTAGCAGAATAAATACATCCAACTGCTGCATGTGGCACAAACCATTTGCACAGGGTTAGCACTGGGTTTGCACGGGTCCACTATATTCAAAAGGCTAAATAGTGCGGGGAAACTGTATTAGTGCAGGGCAAAAGTATAATGTATGCAAAGGGCAAATCGAGGGGACCTGTACATGAATACAGGCCCAATGCTATATTCAGTGCATTAGTGCCACGCAAAGTGTTTTTGTGCGACTCAGCATGACACTTTGCTCGGGGCAAATTACCACCCAGGAAAGAGTAGTCTTAACTCTGGGGAAACCAGCTTTGCATACCTTTGTGGCTTTGCGCAGCTTTTGTGACCCTAACCAGTAAATATTAAATATAGAAAGAAACCAGATATAAAAGAAACATGCTGCACACAGATGGCACCTCCTATGATGCTATGCTATGCTGTACTGATTACATGTAGCCTGCAGCTATCATTGTGCACTGCCAGACTGACCTACAGGTGGAGCTGCGGTTGGACCTGGTCAGCCCCTGTACTTCCAGACTGACCTACAGGTGGAGCTGTGGGACCCTGCAACAGCGCTGAGCAAACTGCATGCAAATCAGGGCATAATGAGATGCTAATCTGGATGTCTGCCCACAGACTGCCTAAGTAGGCTCATTTGCATGTCACTTTTGAATATAGAACATTTTTGCCCTGGGCAAACGTGATAGTGCCAGGCAATCAGCTTAGCTTTGCACAAAACCTGCGAAAACTCTGCGCAAATGTGTCTGCGCCATGCAAATGTTTAAGAAACATGGTACATTTCTGCAGAATTTCACATGCACTGGTGCTTGCAGCTTGAATGAATCCACTCCTTTGCTAGCACTCACATTAAACACATAGTTCACCTTTACCTTCCTTCATGTCACTGTGCACTGGGCTGCTGTTGTGGTTTGCACCTACTGGTTGCTGTATGCAGAGTTGTCTTATTTCCCGGGCTATTTTTGCACTGCACTTCCAGCCCAGTTTGCCCAGCTTCATTAGCTTGCTATATTCAGCAGGTGTAGCTATCCCTTTTGAATATTTAGTTATTTAAGGTCTATGAATTAAAACCCTTTGAGTCAGAGACTCATTTGCAAAGGCTCCACGTCTTACATAAAATGGATTAAAACACAGTATAATATGGAATATACAATTTAGACAACAGCTCTAGTACAGAAAATGACAGTAACCTACCGAGGTGAAAGAAAAAAATACATAAACACAGACATGGAATGTCAGCAATTGTGAAGTAATGGTGCAGTAACATTTTTTAAAGTTTCATTTGTAGTCACAGTGGGAGTTTGACATAATGTGATTAAGTAACTCAGGTTTAAAAGGCCCAAGCCTGGGGATTGATAAGATAGCGTCAGGGATTGAGTTCATCCAGAGTGGGGCCCTATAGCAAAAGGACCTTTGGCCAGCAGTGGTCTTTACAAAGGGGACACGGAATGTGGCGGTGTCAAAGCATTTAGTGGAGCAAGCCGGTAGGTTCTTTTGGAGGAGCTGAAGACAGCATGGGGGGGCTAGGCCCAACTGGATTTTTTTGGCCAGTAGGCAGGTCTGATAAACTAGTCGCCCCTGGAAGTTTAGCCATGATGAGCATAGATAGAGGTTACAGGTGTGCATAAGACAATCACAGCCTATGGCCAATCTGCAGGCTTTGTTTAGGGCACATTTAATGCTGGACAGTGCTGTGTCAGAGGTGGCCCCATAGATGATTATGCTGCAGTCTACCAGTGAAAGGATGGAGCTGGAGATAGCTAATCGTAGAGCCTCCGGAAGTAGACATGGTCTAAGCCTGTAGAGGAGACCGATTCTTTTGTTTATTTCAGTACAAGTTGACGTGGTATGCTCACGATAGGTAAGGGCGGAGTCTAGAGTAACCCCTAGGTATTTAAAATTGGAAACAGATTCCAGTGTGGTGCTCATCACATTATGTATAGATAATTTTGTAGTGCTGTGCTTATGTTGTGGGTGGGTGAATGGTATGACTTTCGTCTTTTTTGTGTTCAGTACAAACTTGTGTGAGGAAAACCAGGCTTCAATTTGAGTGAAAGAGCCCTGCAAGGATTCTTGAAGCTGCGCGGGGTCAGGGTGCCGACTGAAGATCACAGCATCATCTGCATAAAGGAGAAGATGCCCAGAGGAGGCCAGAGGTAATGAGTTCAGGTAAAGTGAGAAAAGGAGCGGACCGAGGATAGACCCTTGAGGGACACCCGATCAGATGGGAAGGTTTGCGGAGAGGGTGTTTCTTATCATCACCTGTTGAGTGCGGCCAGAGAGATAACTGGAGAATAAGCTAGTAGTTTCTTTGGAGATGCCGACAGAGAGGAGGGAGTTTATGAGCATGGTGTGATTGATGGTATCAAATGCCTTGGAGAGATCCATAAAGACTGAACCAGCCAGGTCTCCATGGTTAAGTGCATCACGAACAAAGGAGTGAGTTCTAGTAGGGTAGTAGTGGTACTGTGACCTTTCCTCAAACCGTGTTGTTGTTTGCAAATTAGGTGTTGTGCATCTAGATGGTTAGTAAGTTGATCAGCCACTATTTTCTCCAGTTCTTTTGAGAGTGGAGGGAGTATGGAGATGGGCATGTGGTTACAGTACTAGTTGAAGTATGTGCACCATTTTTATGCCCTGGCGTAATCCTCGCCTTTTTCCATTAAGATGGGAATTGTTCTAGGTACAGGGACATGTTGAATATTTTAGTGAGAGGTACTAGAACAGCATCAAGGGTTAAAGATAGCACTTTAGCATCTAGTGAGTGACCACTATGTCTGGTCTTTCCTAGGAACCTGGAAATATATGCGCGGGCATCACTAGTGGAGCTAGTTTTGAGACGAAAAGGTGGCGCACTGGGGGGTGGCTGGAAATATCCCTCATCAGTACTGAAAAAGTCGGGAGGGAGAATAGAGGTTAGGTCTGAGAATGATATATTGAAAGCATCTGCTATTTTGCTGGATTCTTGGGTGGGGATACCATCTAGGATAAGCATGGCAGGGGGAAGGGAGGGAGACTTTCCACTAAGTTCCTTTATATTATCCCAGAACCTCTTTCCATCACCCCAAGTGGCAGTGAGTTTTGTTTGGTAGTAAGCAGCCTTTGCCAGCCAAATTGCCCAGGTGCAAGTATTTCTGGCAGCACGATATCGTTGTCGGTCAGCGGGTTGACCTGACTGAAGGGCTCTGCACCACAGGTTGTCACGTGCCTTCATTTGATTGAGCAAAGACCGAGTTCCCCAGGAGAATGATTTAGACTTTTCAATCCGTTTGACGTGGGGGGTGAAGATGTCACAGGCGGATTGGAAGGAACTTATAAAGAAGGACAGGGCGGCATCAACTGACGTCTAGTGATCAAGAGGGGACCAGTCGAAATTCCGAAGTAGGTTTCAGAGATGTTTTAGATCCCCCTTGTTGAGTTGGCAACACATGGATATCCTAGGTGGGGGTGGTTTCCAGCAATTTGTCCAGAGACAAGTTACCGGGGAGTGATCACTGATGGAGTCCGATAGGACCTGGACATCCAATATGTGCTCAGGATGGTTTGTGAGTATGAGGTCAAGGAGGGAGCTGTGGCTCATGTTTGTTTACTCTAGTGGGGGTGAGGACCATTTGGGACAGATTTTGAGCAGCAGCTGCATCCCTGAGGGGGGGATGTCTGGGGCCAAGCCAGTTTGAGTTAAAATCACCTAGGGCTATGACTTCTGAATTTTTTGGGAGCTGGTTGATTATATTTAGGATGGATGTGAAGGCATCCCTTTGGTTACGAGGGGGTATGTATATGGACATTATGTAAAGGGATTTTCTCGAGTTCCCAATTTCAACCCTGACAGTGAGAGACTGTACACCTTCCAAAGGGCTTATGGTAGTAGTGTTTATTCCTTGTAGGTGCTCTCGAAGATACAGAGCACTACCCCCGGCCCATCTGTTTAGTCTATCCGACCTGAACAGTGTGTAACCAGGTATGCTTACAGCCGAGTCAGAGATATGCTGTGACAGCCATGTTTCAGTAACGACTATTACATCAGGGCAGTGGAGGAAGACCCAGGCTTGAAATGAAGTAAGTTTCTTTTGGAGACTACAAACATTAATGGTGGCCAGCCACAGTCCCTTTTGTTTAGCTGGTTGCCGCGGGATATGGAGAGTGGGACCAGGATTTGGGTGAATGTTGCCCACAAACAGCAGGAGGATGATTGCTGTCCTGGTTAGGGTAGTTTTGTGGATCTTTTTGGAGGTGCGTCGAGATGTGACCACATGATCAAGCGGTTTATTTGAAATATGGGTGCATGTAAAGCGTAGTATTTCCTGTCCATAAATAATGGGGTAATCATGGTTTCAGAGGTGGGTTGACATGGTATAAGAGGAGGGTAGGGGATATAGGACATGGTATCTGATGAGGGAGTTTTTATTGGTCGGGTTAATGCAGGAGGTAAATTTGGGGCAGAGGGAGGGATAGCGCTAGGACTAGTATGAAGAAGGCATGAGGATAATGGGTTTTGGGAGAGGGTTAAAACGAGGAGGGTAAGCCATGACGCCGCTATGTGGACAGAGAAGGGTGATATGGTGTTTACTTTAGACATGCTTGGGAGGGATTTTAAGTTTAACTTAGAGATTTTTCCCATTGCTAATTTTTTTTTTGTTTGTTTGGACTCACAACAAAAGATAAACCACGCAGTAGTTAAGGAGCCGAGCGTGAAAGATAAGCTGTGGAAGCAATGGCAGCCCCTAGTGGCAGGTCCTGCTAGCCTGCTAATGGAGAAGTTGCCTAATTGGTTTTTGCTCTTCACCAATCAAAAGAGGTCTCCGTGTGTACATAAGAAGAACACGACCAAGGGTGGTGGTGGGAGCGGCGGGGCAGCTGACATGCAGCATCAGTGGGACTCGAACGACTGCAGAGAGAGCTCGGCTTTGCAGTGTTCCCCACTATACCTGCTGCACGGTTCCAACGAGGCAAACATGGGTCCCTTTATTTTTTAACCGCGGGTCCCTTGATTATTTCGGCTCCAGAGCGGGAGTTCGTTCCCTCACAACCACCAGCACCCACGAGGGGAGGCTCACTGATGAATTCTGCCGAGGAAGAAGGAGAAAGCAAGGTTAATATAGGTGAGTTTCAGGAGGGGGGGGGAGAAGTTGACTAGAAAGTAAGGTTAATATAGGTGAGTTTCGGGGGGGACGAGTTGACTAGAGGGCTAGGGCTGTGTGACTGAGGTTATTTTATTTGCGTGGGACACAAAAAAAATGGCGACTCACAAGTTTCAACGAGTTTCTAGTAACGCACAGTATTTTTGCTACATGGTGTTCAATTTTGCAGTTTAGAACTGGCTATGGGGCTCAGGAGGCAAATTCAGTAAAAACAATAGTGATTTAGCCCACAGTAATTCTGTTTTAAAATAAAGCCCAGTACTTTTAGTCACACAATGTCAATTTCAAGTATATGATGTTAATTTAAACTGCTTGAAATGGCTATGGGGCTCAGGAGGCAAATTCAGTTACAACAACAGTGATTTAGCCCACAGAAATTTGGTTTAAAGCAAAGCCCAGTACTTTTTGTCACATGATGTTAATTACAACTGTTACAAATGGCTATGGGGCTCAAACGGCAAATTCAGCTACAACAACAGTGACTTAGCCCACAGAAATTCAGTTTTAAAGCAAAGCCCAGTACTTTTAGTCATAAGATGTTAATTAGTTTGTACAGTCAAAAAAAGGCAAGCTCTTAAAGTAACAGGAGAAAAAAAGCGACAATTCTGGACCTTTTTCTGATTTTTGGCAAAGAGAAAACTATCTCCACATGTGTGGGGGCAGTAATTTGGTAATTAATTAAAGTCCACGACTGCCGACTGCAGAGAGCACTTGGCTTTGCAGTGTTCCCCACTACACCTGCTGCGCGGTTCCAACGAGGCAAACGCGTTGTCCCTTTATTTTTCATCCACGGGTCCCTTGATTATTTCGGCTCTGGGGAGGGAGTTCGTTCCCTCACGACCACCAGCACCCATGAAGGGAGCCTCGCTGATGAATTCTGCTGCACGGTTCCAACGAGGCAAAGGCGGATCTCTTTATTTTTCAACAGCAGGTCCTTTGATTTTTTCGGCTCCGGGGAGGGAGTTCGTTCCCTCATGACCACCAGCACCCAGGAGGGGTATTGGGCTATTGAGTCCAGGCTAACTTAGCATGCCAGGCCGTGCTAATTTAGCCCCAGGGAAAAGTTCTGAATATCAGGCCCATTGTGTGAAAATCACAATATACATAAATTGTGTGCTCTCAGAACTTTTAGGAACTGACAGAATAAATATGTCAAGCTGTTGTGTGCTGCTACATGATGCCACACTGTGTGTCAGTTCTTCTGCCACAGGTCTTGTAATGTGTTTTAGTGGAAGTGAGTCTAAAACCACAATGGGGCCTATTCTCCAAGGTGTGGAGACTCCGTGCATCCTGTATCTGGGGTGTGTAGGCCCTCCATGGCTGCTGCACCCCCTGCACCCAATTCTCCAAGGGGGCACAGGGCTGGCATGCACCCAATCCGCTGCCAGGCCGGCGAGATCGCGGGGTGGTGGTCTGGAGGTGGTGCAGGGGGTGTGCCCATGATCTGCGGTATTCTTGAAAGTGCGGAGCACCAGGCCGAGGGAGCGCAGGCTTCATCTCCAGAGGGCAGATGTAGCCGGTATGCGCCCCCCCGGGATGCTGCCACTGGCTGCAACTGGGATGTAGGGGCACAGATAGCCCCCCAACATGCTGCCCCAGCCTCAGGATCCACATTGAGGGCTGGGGGTGGCTGACTGGGCACCCGCCCTGATGCTGCGGCTGCACCACAGCCACCTGTCTACCATGGTGCCCCATGAGCACAAGGGATCTAGTGGTGGATGGGGTCCAGGCATCTCACTGGATGCCCGCCTTTGTCCTTAGCACTGCCCCTGTGCACCTGTGTGCCAGGGTCACAGGGTCACAGATGGGGACTGCGCAATGGCCTGTGGTTGTGAATTGGCCATTGTGCATTGTTCCATTGGTGCGGGATTGCGCAGGTGAGATTCATGCCTCTGGCGTGTTATTCTCTGCCCATGCAGAATCCCAACCATTATGCATAAATGTGCTCCCAGGATTTCTTTCATCCAACAGAAAACATATATCAGGCTGCTGCATGCTGCTACAAGGTGCTGTGCTGTGTGTCAGTCCCACCAACACAGTTCTTGTAACGCACTTTAGAGGAAATAGTGTGGTAAAGCACAATGTACATACATTTTGTGCTCCCAGAATTTTTCTCAACTACCAACATAAATACAGCAGTCTGCTGCAGTCTGCAAAATGATGCCACACTGTGTGTCAATCACACCAACACAATTCTTATAATGCACTTTAATAGAAATGGGGCCAGATATTCAAAACTTTGCCCCGGGGCTAAATTAGCACTGCCTGGCAGGCAAACATAGCCCGGAGCACAAAGCAAGCTATATTCAAAAGGAATAGCCCAGGGCAAACAGCTTCCGAATATAGCACGGTAATGAGGCCATACAAACTGGGCTGGGAGTGCAGGGCAAACATAGCCCTGGAATAAGACAGCACTAAATAAAGCAACCAGGAAGTGCAACCCACAACAACAACACAGTGCACAGCAACGTGAGAGCAGGTACAGACGAACTATGTGGCCAATGTGTGTGCCAGCAAATGCATGGACTCAGTACAGCTGCAGGAAGCAGCAGATGTGAAAGAACAGTGATCAAAACTGTATAATATTTCCCATACCGTTAGCGCCGCGCTAACACATTAGCGCGGCATTAGCGCAGGGCTAAGCAGTTAGCCCGGTGCAAACACGTTTGCCGGAGCTAAAATGTGCCATATTCAAAAGTGCCATGCAAATGAGCCTACTTAGGTAGTCTCTGGGCAAACAACTGGATTAGTATCTCATTATACCCTGATTTGCATGCAGTATGCCCAGCGTTACTGCAGGGTCCCACAGAGCCACCTGTAGGTCAGTCTGGAAGTACAGGGGCTGACCAGGTCCAACCGCAGCTCCACCTGTAGGTCAGTCTGGCAGTGCACGATGATAGCTGCAGGCTACATGTAATCAGTACAGCATAGCATAGCATATTGTACCCCAGGGGACAAGACAGCATAGGCACAGGTGGTGGTGGTGCTGCATGCAACTGTCACGCTGTAGGGCATACTACAGTGCACAGCAGACACTACAGTAGCAAGGGGGCCAGTAGTGTGAGGGACACAGCACTGCCTATGATGTGTAGGGCAGTGATGGTGACTGCACTGTACACAGTGACAGGCCCAATGTGCAGGTAATTACTGACAGTAGACAATACTATCACGTTGTTGTGTGATCCACAGATGCTGAACCTGTGGCATGAGATGCACATAGTGTCACATACATGGCTGGCAGTGTGTGCTGTGACATCTGTACAGTTGTGTGGTAGGTGGCTGGGGGGGCATGTAGGATCTGATAGGCACACACGTGGTGGCGTGATCCCACTACTGGCCCATGTGCACTGAGCGATATGTCCCAGCCTTGTGGCCACATCTGGGCTGTGGTGAGGTCTGGCCACCCATACACCCTCCCCTCACTGCCACCATACCCACAGTGCTGCATGTGTGTGCTGGCATCTGTTACACACCACAGATGTATGGTCTGCAGGTGTGTGCTATATGGCCACACTACCATGCTGTCCCCTGTGGGTCAGATCACCCCTCACTGTTTGTGCTTGGCTCAGACTGGTGGCAGCTGATGGCATCATTGTGGTGCCAGCAATGTGCAGCATGTGTCTTCCATGTCTGGCAGTTTCTAAGTGTCATACTCATATGTTAGGGCTGGGCAAGCCACTCTAATGCTGAGATAGCACCACGCAAAGCGCGCAAAGCTGTTTGCCCAGGGTTAAGACCAGCTTTTTCTGTGCGGTAAATTGTACCGTGCTATGGGTCGTGCTATGTTGCGCTAAACACCTTAGCATGGTGCTAGTCGCTGAATATCTCATTGCACCTGTATTCATGTTCACTTTGCCCCTTGCCTATAATTATTGTTTGCCTGGCGCTGATGCTGTTTGCCTGCACTATTCAGCCTTTTGAGTATAGCAGACCCGTACTAATCCCGCGTTAAACCCACGCAAACATTTTTTGCCCAGCGCAAAACTTTGAATATCTAGCCCATGGTGTGTAATGCACAATATACCAAAAATCTGTCCTACAGGAATTGTTCTCAATGACAAGAAAAAAATATGTCAGGCTGCTGCATGCTGCTACCTGCTGCCACAGTGTGTCACACTACCACCAATGCAGTTCTTGAAATTCACTTAAGAGGAAATGGAGTGAAAAGTACAATATACATGCATTCTGTGCACACCAGAATTTTTCTCAGCTAGCAGAATAAATACTTCAGATTGCTGTATGCTACTACATGATGCCACACTCTGTGTCAGTCACACCAACATAGTTCTTTTAATCTTACAAAACAACAAGGAAGCTGGCCTACTAACACCAAAAACTGCTGCCAAAAACTTTTGATTCAAATCAAAGTAATATATTTTACTGTTAAAATTGGGTTGGCAGTATAGCCTTGAGGTTAGAGTAATGAGTTATGAATGAGCTTGGTACATCCAGCAGACCTGGGTTTGATTCACACAACCTCAACTTGCATACTGTGTGACTCTGTGCAAGTCACTTAACCACCCCAGTGCTCCCGGGTTGCCCCTGAAAACAAGTATTTGGGCCTAGTGGGCTTTACCCAGTGAATAAAGAATAATAAAAAACAAGCATTTGTCAGTGCCGAATGTTGTCTTGCTGGCATTGGCATTGGTAGTGCAGGAGTTACAGAGATGCATAATAGGAATGGCAGTGAAGTAGTGAACTGAAGCCAACCCCACACTCACCCTGCAAAGACTGACCGGCATTGGCGTGTGCCTTTGAATCATCAGCCATAACGCTCACACCATTTCACCTCACCCTACCTTGTAGACACCGACAAGTGTCGTGGTGTGCCTTGGGGTCTTCAGGCCTTACACTTACCCCATTGCATAAGGAAATACGCCAAAATGGGTGCAGTATAGGAGAATGGGGTGAGCTTTGGGGCTGAAGACTCCAAAGCACACCTTGATGCCTATCACTGGGTGGGGGAATGGTGTCAGCATTACAGCCGACAATCCCAAGTCACACCCCTGATGCCCGTCAGTCTCTACAGGGTGGGGCATTATGGCTGAAAATCCTAACACCCCGGGTGTTTGTTGGTATTTTCACTCCAAATTTTCAACACGGGCTTTTTGTGACCTCACCTCATGAATAGTGGCACTATCAGTTTGTTAGCTGAAAGGTGATTTTGAACAGCGACTGCACCATTTGGCACCACAGGTGCGAAAACACATTTCGAGCAGGATGTGAAAAATGACAGCTGTACTCTTCATGAGGAAGTGTACAAAAATGGCAATGCTGAAAATCTGGAGTGAAACTATGAAAAATTGGTGAAGTCACGAGCATGCGTAGAAACTGTGCAATGCACGCTATTAATCCAATTATTTTGGCCAAGTTTTCAACATAGACATTTTGGGACCTCTGCTCACGAACAGTGTCATTGTGATATTGTTACTCTGTCCCAAACAAGGATTTCCACAGCAACTGCGCCATTGTGCACCACATGTGCGAAAACACCTTTGGGGCAGGATGTAAAATATGACAGCTATAATGTTCATAAGGAGGTGTAAAAAATGGCAATGTTGAAAATCTGGAGTGAAAATATAAAAAGTTGTTGCAGATACGAGCGTGCGTGGAAACTGCGCATTGCACGCTCATGACACAGTCATTTTTTTGATTTTTTCCAACAAATTTGCAACATAGGCTTTTTGGGACCCCACCTCTTGAACAGTGGCACTGTCATTTCATTAATCGGTCCCAAAAGGTGATTCTGCACAGTGACCGCCAAATGAAATTACCTTTTTGGGACTGAATAACGAGATGACAGTGCATGTGTTCTTGAGGTGGGGTCCCAAGAACTCCATGTTGAAAATTTGGAGCCAAAATTTAAAAAAATGGTTGAGATATCCACCTAAGTTGAACCCCCCCCATTTATGCCATTATACAGCTTAACATCATTTCTTCAGTTCACAGTCAGCTTTGAAGAGTGCAGACGTGTTCACGCTCCACCAAAGATCAAAGCCCTGGCCCTCCAGAGGTAAGTATGGGGTGAGAGGGGTGTGGGGAGTTGGGGTGTGCAGAAGGTGGGTCCGGGTTTGGGGAGGTGGGGTGCCACTGACAATGGACCGTTTCTTTTTTCCAGGAACAAAAAAACCCCCAAAAAAAAAAAGGACACTGCCCCACAGGATGGTTTTCTCTCTTTACAGATTAAATAAAATAAATGTCGGGCACAATAGAGTGGACTCCCAGTGTGCTCCATGACTTTTGGGGGGGTGATGTTGGGCCACAGAATGGGGGTGGAGGCAGGAACATGCCGACGTGGTCGGCTTTCTGTTAAATGGAGGCATACTGCGGTGGGCTTCTAGTGTGCCACATAATCTGTGTGTTTGTGGAGGGGGGGTGGCGAACATGCCGACAGGGATTGGGCATCCCTGAAGTCGGCTTTGTTTTGGTACTCTGCAGTGGAAGGCAGCAGCCACCACCATGTTTATTTGAAATGTTTCATCAGGCAAGGCATGTAGGGGAGGCATGTCTTCTGTGCCGCTGCATGACGAGCTTGTCTCAGATTGCAGCGGCACATTTCTTCCAAGTTGGTGGCACTATGCAAACTTGTGTCGCGCTAGCATGCTGGCTCATTGGAGAATGAGGGACGCACCTAAAAGCGTGCCCTGCATTCGCCAACACTGATACACCTCTGCATTTCTCCTACTACCACAAAATGTTGCTTGTGCGTGTGCAAGACAACATAAAAACGGGGGGCCAGGACAAGAAAACTAGCTATCCGGAGCCTCCAGGTATATCAACTGAACTTATGTTCACTGTAAATTCCAGTGATAGCCCAGAAATTTGTAACAGGCATTTGACTGAAAAAAAGGGGGGGGGGGCTTACAATTGATGTGAGCAAGCACATTGCACGTGCAAGAAAATAGCTTCAGTATTTGTTTTTTTAGTGCTGAACTCCAGAGTGATTCTTCAGGGGTTAGGTAGACTTGCATATGCAAGGGAACTCCGCTCATTCTGTCTTTTTTTTCCCCATTCCTGAATCAAGGCAGATGTGCGAGCAAACATCTCCGGTAGGTCTGACTATTCAAGCGCACACAAAAAAGCATCTGATCAAGAGATGTTATAAAACCTCCCACAGCTCTCTACTGGTTGTAGTTCAAAGTTCTCACTGAACACAACAAAGCAACATGGGGCCTCCTCCTGCTGCTCCAAAATTTATACTGCAGGGTGGTGACTCCCCAAACTCAAGGTGTCCCCTGAGAACTCAAGGGTGCAATCTAGAAGAGGGGTTTGTTCTCTGGAGTAGAGGAGGAAAACAATCCAACATCACACTGAACTTTTAGATATGCAGACATCTGGGCGACAATGTGATCCTTGGAAACTGCAGGGCAGCTATGGAAATAGTGAATTCAAAAGAACTGTGGTGCTTTTTAAAGTGATTGTTCCACTGCACTGTAATATCAGATATTAAAGTGCAGTAGTGTTGTGGTTATGATTATCAACTGAATTTTGTATAGTACTTCAAGGTCTATATCTGCCATGTAGTAACAACATAATATTTACGTATAGAGAGAGAGAGGACCTAGTCCCTGCTACAGAATTACCGTGGACAAAATAAATTGGGATTTACCATCAGATCATGTTAACTACAAGACCATGTGGTAATAAAATAAAGCCAACAGAGTACTGATTAATGTACTGTTGTATTGCTGAAATTGGTTTGTAATTTGGAACATTAGTGAAATAATATCCAAGTAAAATAATATCCATGTGCTCACTTAACTGTAAATTTGTATGGGCCTCTATTAGAACAAACACAACCTTGCACATAATATATAAAATTATGGTAGAACAGGCAGGTGGGTGGGTGGGCAGATAAATAGGATCTATAGTGGCCTGACTGCCAATATGCAATTGATCTCCAAGAGTGAGGAGAAAGATAACTCATAAGTGGTGAAGCCATGAGTGTGTTATTAAAGTCCTGTTCCCCACCCCCTCACACACAAATTGTGATCATCTGCCAATGCTGAGTTATCCCATTGGTTATTCAATTTTTGGTCTAGAGTAGTGATGCTCAAACAATGCTTTTGTCTATCCAAACGGGATCCAACAGAAAGCCCATTTATTTCACCCTGGATCCAAGATTATATCTGACCCATTTGAATTTCAGATCCAAGGTAAGATAGTGGGATCCAAGGTCAAACAGTGGGATCTGTGGTCTGATAGTGGGATCTGAAGTTGGATGTCAGCCTCAGATCCTAGAAAGTCACATTGGATAGTTGGTGTCCTATTGGATCGTAGATGATAGGATCCAGAAGTTGGATACCAATGGTATCCAATGTCATCTGATACAGTATCCAAGAAAATCAGTGGTATCTGATACTATTAGAGCGACAGTAGTTTAGAAGGTGTCTGGCGACAAGCAAAACAATCCCAGGCTCCCAGCAAGCACCTGTACAACTCAATTGCATTGCATTTCAAACAAGCATTTGTCAATGCCGAATGTTTGCTTGCTGGTATTAGCACTGGAAATGCAGGAGTTAGACAGATGCAGAGTAGGAATGGTAGTGAAGTACTGAACGTCACACCAACCCCATCTCCATCCTGCAGAGACGGACAGGCACTGGAGCATGTGTTTGGATTGTCACCCATAACGTTTATACCATTTCACCTCACCATATCCTGCAGACACCGACAAGTGTTGAGATGTGCCTTGGGGTGTTCGGCTTTACAGTCACCCCACTCCATAAGGACATACGCTGAAATGAGTGCAATATAGAATGGGGTGAACTGTGTGGCCAAAGAGTCCAAGGCATAGCTCGATGCCTGTCAGTGGCTGCAGGGTGGGGTTGGAATGGCATGAGCATTACAGTTGGCAATCCAAAGGCACACCCCTGATGCCTGTCAGTCTGTACAGAGTGGGACATTATGGTTAGAAACCCTAATGCCCCAGGCATGTGTTGGTATTCACACTACAAATTTTCAGCATGGGCATTTTGTGGCCCCCACCTCATGAAGCATTTGGGACCGCTTCTCATGAACAGTGGCACTCTGATTTTGTCAATGTGTCCCGAAATTTGAGTTTCCACAGCAACCGTGCCATTGGGCACCAGATGTATGAAAACACAGATCGGGCAGGATGTAAAGAATGACAGCTGTATCATTCATAGGGAGGAGTGAAGAGATGGCAATGTTGGAAATCTGTAGTGAAAGTATTAAAAATGCTCAAACTTCCAGGTGTACGTGGAAACTGAACAATCCATGCATGTAACACAGTCATCTAGTGAAATTATTTCACCAGATTTTCAACATAGACATTTTGTGATCTCTGCTCATGAACACTGTCACTATGATTTTCCTAATCTGTCACAACATTGATTTCCCACAGCAACCGCGGTATTCTGCGCCAGATGTATAAACGCATATTTTGGGCAGGATGTGAAAAATGGCAGCTGTACTGTTCATAAGAAGGTCTTAGAAAATGGCAATGCTGAAAATCTGGAGTGAAAATACTACAAATTTGCGAAGTTACAAGGGTGCGTGGAAACTGCATCATGCATGCTTGTAGCAAGTCATTTTATGGACATTTGTCACCAAATTTTTAACGTAGGCATTTTACCACCTCTGTTCATGAACAGAGTCACTGTGATTTTACATACGAACATATGAATCTGCCAGCAGAACACACCAATCGGTCTATGTAAGTCTGCCCGAGTGTGCAGCTAGCACCCTAGATTGTAGCTGCCCCAGCCTCCTCCCCCTCAGTTCCTCTCCTGCTTGTCCCAGCCCCTTCCCCTGACTCTGCCTCTAGCTTTGTCCCGCTCCTCCTTAAAGCTATTGACTGTCCTACATGTTATCACACCCTCTGGCAGCACATTCCAACTAGACGCCACAATCTCAGAGAAGTAGTGCCTCATTTCCCTCTTGAAATGTCCCCCTTTCAACCTTAGTCTATGCCTGCTCATCTCTCTTCCACTCCTCAGTTTAAATACCCCCTCAGTGCTAGGTTTAGTTACCCCCTCAAGTATTTAAATGCTTCAATCATATCCCCCCATCCCTCCTCTCCTCCAGTGTGTATATGTTCAGGTCCTTCAGCCTAATTTCATATTTCATTCCTTCCATTACCTTCAACATTTTGTTGCCCTCCTTTGCACCCCCACCAGTAACTTTATATCTCTCCTCAGGAATGGTCTCCAGTATTGCACATAGTACTCTAGGTGCGTTCTGACTAATGATCTGTAGAGAGGTAGGATCACATCCCTGTGTCTGGATGAGAACTCCCTTACGATGCACACCAGCATCCTGTTTGCCTTTGCTGCTGCTCTTGTGCAGTGGGCTGAGTTGTTCATGCTCCCAGTTACCAAGACCCCTAGGTCCTTCTCCTCCTCTCTGATCCTCAACCAGTAGTCCCTCTTCTGGTTCTTAACCCTGAAGTGCATCACCTTACACTTCTTTGCATTGAATCCTAGCTGCCACTTCACCAACCATGTCTCTAGTTTGGTTAGGTCCCCCTGCAGTTTTCCCCATCTGTCCTCTTCATCCATCACCGCCCCCAAGTTGGTATAACATGCAAACAGACTAACCCTGCTCCACACTCCATGTGCTATATTGAAGATAAAGGCCAAAATAGCACCAGCCCGAGCACTGACCCCTGCAGCACCCTGCTTGTCACTGCTGTGGGTGCCGAGAGCTCCTCCCCACCACCCTCTGCAACCTCCCCTGTAACCAGTTCTCTATCCATTTAGTCAGCTTTTCCCCACCCCCACTGCCATCGGCTTCCCCACCAGTCTCCCATGAGGCACTGCATCAAAGCCCTTACTGAAATCCAAGTAAAGGACATGTACCACATGGCCCCTGTCCAACTCCCTTGTCACCCAGTCACAATACTTTGTTAGGTTGGTTTAACAAGACCTCCCTGAGAAGAACCCATGTTGCCACTCATCTTGGAGGTCATTACTGTTTAGGAAAGCCACCAGCTTCTCATTCAGTATCGGCTCCATAGGCTTACCCACTATGGATGTGAGACTTACCGGCCGATAATTTCCTGGCTCCTTCCTAGACCCACTCTTGCGTATGGGCACCACATGGGCCACCCTCCAGTCCTGGGGCACACATGCTGTTTCCAGGGAGGTATTGAACAGATCTGCCAGTGGCTCAGCCAACAGCTCCACCATCTCTCTCAGCACCCTGGGGTGGATGGCATTGGGACTTGGTGCCTTGTCCATCCTTACTGCCCTCAGCCCCTCTAGCACCCTACGTCCTGTGATCACTTTGTTCATCACCTCCCCCCCCTTCCCCACCGCCCCAGCCCATTCTGGTAGTGGGCCATCCCTCTCCTTAGTGAAAATGGAGCAGAAGTACTCATTTAGAATTTCCACTTGCTCCTTTCCCTTTTCCAGCCATTCCCCTCCCTGCTTTATTCTCACAATATGTTCCTTGCACTTTCTCTTTTCCCTGACAAACCTAAAAAAGTCCTTTTCCCCACCTTTTATGTCCTGTGCGGAACTTAATTGCCTGGATGCCTTAGCTTTTTTCACCCTCCAGGCAACCTCCATTAACCAGCTCCTGAAAGCCTCCTTATCCTCTGCCTTCCCTGTTCTCCTGTACTTCCGGTATACAGCCGTCTTTACCCTCACCCCTTGCAGCACTTCCTTGTTCAGCCAGCATGGTTTCTTGCCTCTGCTCTTCTTAATTCTGGCCCTGGTGCAGGCTACTGTGGCCTCTGTTAGCCCAGTCTTTATGACTCCCCACTTTTGTTCTGCATCCATCCCCAGCCTTATATCCTGGAGTCTTCCTTGCAGTATTGCTCCCATTCCCCCAAAGTCCACCCTAATAAAGTCCACCACTTTACTGCCCATGCCTCGTGTCTCCCTGTCCCACACAATAACAAGCCACACTGTTTGGGGGTTGCTACCTACTAGTGGGTCCTCCACCCTTACCTCCCTCACTGCCTCCTCATTTGCCAGTACTAGGTCCAGAGTGCTACCAAGCCTTGTAGGCCCACTTACCAATTGCATGAGAAGGCCATCCTGGAATACATCAAGGAGCACCTGCTCCATGGTACTTCTAGTGACAGGGTGCTCCAGTCAACCCATGGTAGGTTAAAATCCCCTACTATCAACACACTCCCCCTTCTACACACCCTCCTTATCTGCTCTGCCAACTCCCCATCCAGTTCCCTGGATTGGGCCGGTGGTCTGTGCACCACTCCCAGCCTCAACTTTCTGCCATTGGAGTGCAGGAGCTGCACCCAAAGCACCTCTGTCCTCTCTTCTTCTCCCTCATCCCTTATGCATTTAATCCTTTCCCTCACATAGAGTGCAACCCCCCACCTTCCAACCACCTGGTCCCTCCTGTATTCCAGGACTGCCAAGCCCCAGTCATGGTACTCTGTGGCCCAAGTCTCTGTCACTGCAGCAGTGTCCACCTTCCCCTCTGAAAGAAGCATCTGAAGCTCAGCAGTTTTGTTCCCCAGGCTTCTTGTGTCGAAAGAGACCACCTTCCACCCATACCCCTCCTTCTCCTCACTCTTCTCCTCCTTGGCCTTTGTCCCTCCTCCCGGTAGTCCGCACCCTTTCTCCTCGTTATTCTTACTGGGTGGTGGTGTCTTCTGTATTTCCCTCAGACCACTCTGCCTGCCCCCTCCCAGGGTTATTACGCCTCCACCTTTACCTATATCTAGGGGATTGAGCTCATTAGGCTCCCCTGTCCGGACCTTTCTACTAACCTCAGTCTTTTGGCCACCCCCCTCACTAGTTTAAATCCACCTTAGTAGAGATACCCCTCTAATCCTGCCTTTAATACTCTCCTCCCCTTCCTGCTCAAAGTATTGCCCTGTCCCCCCACATACAAGTCCACTATTTCCCCAGACCCTACCCCAGTTAGTCACTAACCCATAATTTTTAGTGTGCTCCAATCCCTCTGCCCTTGTTGAACTCTTCAATCCTACCCTTCCTCCCATACTTGTTCATGATCACGGGAGTAACTCCGAGAATGCCACTGGCTCCTCCACCCCCTCACCCCCTCACACTGCTTGCCCAACCACTCGAACCTCCCCCTCACTACTTCCAGAGTCTCCCCCACCAAGTCGTTTGTACCCACATGTAAGAGTAAATGAGGTTTCTTCCTCCCCCTTGGTGCACACTTGAACGGTGCCTGCCCTGCCCCTACTGCAGTCAACCTGGGGATAGCTTCATCCCAAATATGGCTGTGCCTTCCCCCCTTCTGCCTATCTCACCGCTTTCAGTATACAATCCCCTAGGAAAGTACCCCCTTGTCCCTTAGCCCCTTTCCCTTCTAATGCCCCTTCCACTACCCCAGTATTCAATCTTCCCTGCCCCTTACCCCCGCCAGCTGCACGCTCTGTGACTTCTGTATCTGTACCCCCTACTTCTGCCTCACCCCTTTTCTCTGCCTTATTCCTCCCATCCCCCTTGAACCCCTTCCCAGCCTAACTATTTCCTACTTGGCTTCCCATGTGGACCTCCCCTCCTCCCCTGCTGATTTCCAACCTCTCTCTTATCCCCACTGTTGTCAATCTAGAGCCCCTAATCTCTTCTACCCTGATAGTGATGCCCCTCCCATCCTTCCCACTTCCCGTAGCCTACTGTCCTCCAGCCACCACTCCCTCCTTCCTTACTAGCCCACCTTCTACCCTTTCGTCCTCGCTATCTCTTCCCCTAGCTGTTGCCATCCCTCTCATGCCCCGCTTGTCCTCCCCCTTCAGCATGTTCCTGCTCCACCTCTCTCTCCCATAGCAGAGGCTCAAATCTATTCCTAGTCGATACCACTCATACATCTCTTCCCCCATCAGTTCCCCTTCCTACTTGTTGCCCTCCGTACCACCCCTGGTCCCTCCCTACCCGCATCCATCTGCTCTCTCCCTTGGTACTCTTCGTGGTCTCTTCCTCCTCCAGCAGGAGGCTCCCCCTCTACCCCTTCATCCTCGCTCTCTTCTCCTAGCTGTTGTCATCTCTCTCCTGCCCCACTTGTTCTCCCCCCTTCAGTATGTTCCTGCTCCTGCTCTCTCATAGCAGAGGCTCAAATCTATTCCTAGTTGATACCCCTCCTATATCTCTTCCCCCTATCAGTTCCCCCCTCCTACTTATTCCCCTTTGTGCCACCCCTAGTCCCACACCCTGCTCCCTCCCTCCCTACCTGCAGCCATCTGCTCTCTCACCCCTGGTACTCCTCATGGTCTCTTCCTCCTCCAACCGGAGGACCCCCCTTTTCCTTGGGCACCCCTCTCCCGTGTCCTCTCTTTTCTGCTAGTGCCTCTGATACTGAGGTCAGTTTCAGTCCCTAGTTGTTCTGCCTCCGTCCCCCCTTGCCATCCCCTATCCCCCCAGCCAGGATGCCTACCATACTCATCACCCTGCCACTTAGACTCCACCCTAACCTCCACAGTTCCTCCCTCAAACTAGCCAGTTATCTACATATCATACCCCCCCATCCTCCAAGCCCAGTCCAGGATCATGGCAGCCCCAAACCCTGTACACCCCACCACCATTCCAAAGATGCCCGCCCTATTGACATGTGGCACCTACCCCATTTTGGACCCATCTTATGTTATGGGTTCTTACTCCCAGGTTCTGTACCCTACTACAACTGTTAGGCCCCTATTTACTCAAATTCCTGTTCCCTCCCACACTAGTCCCCCTACTTGCCCCTTGCCGACCGGATTAATTCAGTCTCAGATCTCATCCATTAGATACTGTATTACTGTAGCAATCCTAAAGCCTCCTTGTCCGTTTTTCACCCCTCAGCTACCATACTTTTTGTTCTCAGCTCTCATATAGTTTCACTTAGCCCAGTTAGAAATCCTATTGCACTCCAAGTATTACTCAGCTCAAGTTAGAGAAATAAACAGAACAAAAAATATATGTATTATTACAGCAATCATAACAGTATAGCTGAGTGTGTAGCTAGGGTAGAAAATAAACAGAACTAAATTTGTATTATTGCTGCATTCCTCAAAGTATCCAGTCATTGCTTTGTCTCCACCCCAGTGACCCTGCTGTAATGTAGGACCACAGAGAACCATGGGCGGGAGGGTGGCCAAATCTAAAGTCCCGGCAGAGCTCCGTTGAGCTCGCTCACTCCCCTGTCTCTCATGCACTCATTCTGTTTCTCCCAGCGCTGCAGGCTGCCCTTTTGTACTGGGCTCCTGCCTGCATTGGTGCCTTCTTCTGCTCAGAGAGAAATCATAGCAGTCTCAGCAGAGCTCTGTTGAGCTTGCTCATTCCCGTCTCTCACTTGCTTATTCTCTTTCTCCCAATGTTTCAGGCTACCCTTTTTGTACTAGGCTCCTGCCTGCATTGGTGCCTTTTCTGCTCACAAAGAAATCTGTAGCAGTCTCAACAGAGCTCTGCTGAGCTCGCTCACTTCCCCTCTCTCACTAGCTCATTCTGTTTCTCCCAGCACTGCAGGCTGCCCTTTTGTACTGGGCTCCTGCCTGGGTTGTCACCTTTTTCTGCCCACAAAGAAGTTCACAGCTGTCCCAACAGAGATCAGTTGAGCTCACTCACTCCCCCTCTCACTTACTTTTTCTGTTTCTCCCAGCGTTGCAGGCTGCCCTTTTATACTGGCTCCTTCCTGTGTTGGTACCTTTTTCTGCCCACAAAGAAATCCGCAGCAGTTCCGACAAAGCTCCGCTGAGCTCGCTCACTCTTCCTCTCTCACTTGCTTGTTCCATTTCTCCCAGCGCTGCAGGCTGCCCTTTGTACTGAGCTCCTGCCTGCATTGGTGCCTTTTTCTGCCCACAAAGAAATCTGCAGCAGTCTTGACAGAGCTCTGTTGAGCTCGCTCACTCCTCCTCCCTCACTCGCTCATTCTGTTTCTCCCGGCGCTGTAGGCTGCTCTTCTGTACTGGGTTCCTGCCTGTATTGGCACCTTTTTCTGCCCACAAAGAAATCTGCAGCAGTCTGGACAGAGCTCAGTTGAGCTTGTTCACTTCCCCTTTCTCACTCGCTCGATCTTAATCTGTCCCAAAGACTGATTTCCCACAGCGACCACACTATTTGGCACCAGAAGTGCAAAAACATATTTCGGCCAGGATGTGAAAAATTACAGCTGTACTGTTCATAAGGAGGTGTGAAGAAATGCTAGTGTTGAAAATCTGGTGTGAAAATATTACAAATTTGTGAAGTTACAAGGGTGCGTAGAAACTGCGCAACGCACACTTGTAACACAGTCATTTCATGGACTTTCATCACCAAATTTTCAACATAACATAGAAACATAGAATTTGATGGTAGATAAGGACCGCTTGGCCCACCCAGTCTGCCCATTTCCCTACCTGATGGATAAGCTGCAGATCCTAGTTAACCAGCAGCCTACTTCCTACCCCCACCCCCTAGAATTGCCTTATGACTGTCCCATGCATGCTTGAATTCCACCACTGTTTTTGACTCCACAACCTCCTCTGGGAGGCTGTTCCATACATCCACAACCCTCTCTGTGAAAAAATACTTCCTTAAATTACCTCTGAGCCACCCCCTTCTATCTTCAAATTGTGCCCCCTTGTTCTTGCACACCTCTTTTTTTGAAAGATGCTACCCTCTTGGACTTTGTTGCTTGCTTGTTCCATTTCTCCCAGCGCTGCAGGCTGACCTTTGTACTGAGCTCCTGCCTGCATTGATGCCTTTTTCTGCCCACAAAGAAATCCGCAGCAGTCTTGACAGAGCTCATAGGCATTTTAGGACCTCTGCTCAAAAACACTGTCACTGTCATTTTCTCAATCTATCTTGAAAACTGATTTCACACAGAGACCGTGCTATTCTGCGCCGGAAGTGTGAAAACACATTTTGGCCAGGATGTGTAAAATGACAACTGTACTGTTCATAAGGAAGTGTGGAAAAATGTCAATGTTGAAAATCTGGACTGAAAATATTACAAATTCGCGAAGTTACGAGCGTGAGTGGAAACTGCGCAACGCACACTCGTAAAACAGTAATTTTTTGGATTTTTTTTTTACCAGATTTGCAACATAGGCCTTTTGAGAGCGCACCGCATGAACAGTGGCACTGTCATTTCATTAATCTGCCCCTAAAGGTGAGTCCGTGCAGTGACCATGAAATCACCATTTGGGACTGAATAATGCAATCACACTGACTGAATTCATGAGGAGGGGTCCCAAGAACCCCATGTTGAAAATTTGATGCCAAAATTCCCCAAAATGCCTGAGATTTGCACCAAAGTTGAAAAAACCCTATTTATACAATTATACAGCTTACCGGCATTTCTTCAGTTCGCGGTCAGCTTTGAAGAGTGCAGACATGTCCCCGGTCCACCAAAGATCGTTGCGCTGGGCTCCAGAGGTAAGTATGGGGTGGGGTGGGGGTGTGGGAGGAAGGGTGCACAGAAGGTTTGCGTGGGTTGGGGGAGTTTTCTATTTTACAGGTGTTCAAAAAATCATGGGACTGTTTTTTTTTCAGGGACTTTGGCATGCTGGGGTGGGCTCCCAGCATGCCACCTGAGTGTTTTGGGGGAGGGCTGCTGGCCGACGGGGATTGGGCACCCCTTGGGCACATACCAGTGGGGGAGCTGAGGAGATTGGGCACCCCTCAGCACACAGCAAACTGGGGGACATTATGCCGACGGGGAGTGGGCTCTGTTGGCAAAGAAAGACTGTTGGGGCACATGCTGCCAAGAGGATTGGGCACCCTCAGCACACAACAAATGGGGGAGGGCTACAGTGTGCCTGATAGGAGTGGGCTCCCCTGGCGGCAAATGTACTGGGTTAGGGGCGGCATTCGGATGGCAGGTACTGCCCTGCAGTGACAGTCACTCCCTCATTGCAGCAAAATGGCTGATACTGCAATGGCCAGAGGCAGACCCTGATTGCAGCGGTGAAAACATTTTAACTTGGTGGCACTTCTGCAGAACCAGTGTCATCAAGAGACTGAGCCTGCATTGGTCCACCAGTGCCAAGCCCCCAAATGCAGTGCCCCATTGTCTGCCAGAGTGCTGCACCTCTGCAGCCCGCTTCTCTCCTAAGCTGCCGCATATTGTTTCTTACACATGCGTGCAAGCAAACATAAAAATGATGATTTTCAAACCATTCTATTATTTGTTATTATACTCAGTGGGACCCCTCTCTTCCAATTAGAAAGCAAGGCTACAAACAGATTATCCTAGAGCAAAGTCACACACTGTCATTTTAATCTCAGTAAAATGACAGCAGTGACATAATTATCGTACTTTGCATTCTTCAAATTGCTCACTTGTCACACAGCCACTGAAAACAACATGGAGGGCACAAGCATTCTCTTCCCAATCCCAACTCAAGTAAAAACAAAAAAGCTACTGGCATGGTACTCCTACTCGCTCCACTTAGCCGCCAAGTACCCTCTCTCCACTCCCAGTACCCAAACTTCAGCATCTGTTTTTTCACAAATGTCATGTTCACTCCACTATTTCTAGCCATTGCACATCAGTAGCACATTTGTCTTGTTGTCATAACTCTCAACCTTTTGTCACTGAAATGAGGGACATGGACATTTTTGAATGCTCAAAATGAGGGACAATGAAGGACACAGACCCTCAGAATGAGGAAAACATCCTCAACCATGGAGATATAAGCTCAGAACACTGGAAAACCAGTATTTACTTGTACAAAGTTTATTTTGGATTTAGTATTTTAGAATATTAAGAGTTTCTGCTTTAAAATCTGAATTTACAGCACATTCTCTGTGTGGGCAGCACCTTTTCCATGAGGACGGATGAGGGACAGAGCAATTTAAGGGGCAAAATGAGGATGTCCTTTGTAATAAGGACACTTAAGAGGTATGCCTTGTTGTATTGCGTCAATGTAGGAACTCCCACTCTACGGACACTGTATGACATGACAGCATTCAGCTTCTTCATACTGACCTGTATACTCCTCTGCATTCTCCCCCCCCCACCCCAAGGTCGCAACAGGAAACAACAGCAAATAAATAGACAGGCAGTCCCCTTCCACCTTCACAGTTTGTAACACAGAACCCCACCACGTATGTTTCACTAATTATATCCCTCATCCACTCCAACCAGCTGCCAAGTACCTCCCTGCATGTCCCTTACCTGATAAAAATGTATGTCTTTCTGTTTTGAATCTAAGTGTGATGTTCATGCCACTGGCAGCTGCTCGTTTCTGAAAAACACAGTGCTTCCATTTTTTTTTTTCCAAAAGTGAGCGGCTCAGACTTTGCACTCAGAATCAAAACTCAAGGTTCCTATTATCACAAGTTATGGGACACAGAGGGAGAGTACTGACAGATGGCTGGAGTGGGGGCTTTAATTAATCAAACATACATGAAGGGAGTCAGTGTAACAAACTATGTGGGCGGCAGGTGCCTATCTCCTGCTAATGGGGTGTCAGAAATGCCTTCCAATACTGTACCCACAACAAAAGAAATGGAACAGAAAATCAGCTGCTCAGAAACAAAGTTTACCTCCTTACCCAATTTTATTACAGCCTCATAATGCAGTAAATGGCAGGACAACTGTAACAAAAAACACCACCATTTAAATGGATATATTTATGGCTATATCATCAGTGCGTGAAAGAGCTATGACTTGTAATGCTGGACGAGATTCAGAAATGAGTTCAAGTTACCAGGCACTGGGAGGGGACTGAGCATTACAGAGGAAACACTCCTCCTTTGGGAGGGAGGAGGGATGGATGTGAACCCTGTTGCAAGACTGCCACCTGACAGGTGGTAGTGCATCAGAGGACTTGGGGAGGAAAGACAATAGCCAGGCTCCACATGCCATGCTTGTGTGTGCATGGCTGGAGCCCCAGGCATGCTGACATGCTGAGGGAGTGGGAACAAAGAAGGAAAAAAGCCTGGAGTGAGACAGATGATCCTGAGCCTGGTTGGGCACTGTCTCCTGCCACTGGCTGCCCTCCCAGCCCAGGGTACCCTGTATCTGTGCCCCCACTCTCTGAAGGTGAGCAGTATGCAAATGTTGGTTATAGGATTCAAACCCAGGTCTGCTAGGTCTCAAGATCACAACTCAGTGTGCTAATATCTATACTATGATTTATTTGATCTGTTTATTGAAGGTTGAGTTATTCGGACATTTTGTACTTAAATTGCCTGTAGACATGTTGAAGTCTATTTATAGTAGGATTTGTGTTGTTGTTTTAGTATTATTTGTAAGGTCCACTAAGAACTGGAAGGGCCACACACAAGAAATAAAAAGCTACACCATATACACCCACAAACTCACAGACATGCATATACATATGCACATGTGTACATATGTATTCATTTCAACATGCGCACACATGTATATGCGTCTATAAATGTGGACACATACTGATATCCATGCACGCATTCATATACAGCTATGCATGTGCACACACACACATTTAAGAACAAAAAAAACTGTGTCAGCATGGGGGCTACAAATAAAACAAATGGTTTGATTAAATGCATGCTAAAAACTGAAAATAGGGACTTCCAGTGACATCAGCACCTATAAGACCACCTGAACTCACAGCTCTGCCATGGCCAGAGTGAAAGAAGCCTCCTAAATGCACCAACACCAGATAAAACCACTGTGTTACTGAGAGGAGGACTTACAATAAGATGAGGAGAGGGGAGAAGCAAAATCTGCTGCAAGGGAGGATAGATGGCAGGTGATGAAAGGCGGACCTGGAAGAGTCAGACACCTCACAGACTTTGGGGTTCCTTGCCTTCCTGGAATTGGAGTGCCTGTCTCCCTCCACATCAAGCAAAAGAGGAAAGAAGCTTAACATTATTCTAAGAGAGCTGGGGATTTCTGAGCAGTGGTCACTAACAACTAGACGATATGGGCATGGAGCTGACGACCCTGGAAACAGAGCAGTTGAAATGGAGCCCGCTCTCAATCACAGACTGCAGAGTGCATTGCCTTCAAGCTGTGGTTCTGCAGTTATCAAAGACACAGAAGAGAACTCAGAAGAGACAGGAGGATGCCAAGGGCAGGGAAAGATGTAAAAATGTATGCCTCTATGGCCTTCCAGAAAGCACTGAAGGGCAGCGCATTGCTGGCTTTCTTGACTGTTTTTTTTTTTTAGGGAAGCCCTGCAATTAAACCCCATGATGCCCCTGGAACTTAAGCAGTCACACCAAGTGTTGGACCTTAAGCCAACAACTCTGGAGCCTGCCCATGCTCAGTGATTTTCTGATTCCTAATGTACAAGGTCAAAAAATATCTCTTAATTAGGGCATGGAGAATGAAGACTGTCTCTTTGAAAACCACAGAATTTTTTTCTATAATAACTTCCCACCAGCCACCATAAAAAAATAAAAATAGAAAGATGTGTATATATTCCCATATTCCAGGGCCTCTGGGAAACTAGCTGAAATTTAAGTCCCCTTACCCAGTCAGGCTGGTTCTATTCTTCTCAGATGGACAGCAAGCTTATGAGTGTGCCAAGGAAGCGGAGAAAGCGTTGAAGGACAGAGGTATCTAGCTGGACCAAGACAGGAATCCCACACCAACTGCACAGATTGCCTTCAAAACCTGGAAAGTGGTTTGTTCCTCAAAGTATCATCATGCAGCAGAGATCAAGCAGGACATTGTCATACAGCTAAAGGCCCTCCAGCAGCCCCAGATAGCAGACACAGTGGATGATGCCTCCGGCAGCTAACCACCACAACCTGCTGCATCAGTTGGACTGAACTGTTATTTCCCCTAACATCGAAACATAGAAGTTGATGGCAGATAAGGACCATGCCCATGTGACCCACCCAGTCTGCCCATTTTGCCTACCTATTACAAACCATAGATCCTAGCTGATTTGCAGCTTACCCTTTCTTACCTGTCCCTAGGGCACCCTTATGTCTATCCCATGCATTCTTGAATTCCCTAATTGTTTTTGCCCCTACCACCTCCTTTGGGAGGCCATTCCAAGCATCCACCACTCTGTCAGTGAAAATGTTCTTCCTCATTTTACCCTTGAACCCCCCCAACTTCATTTCATGCCCCCTTGTTCTTGCACATCTTTTTTGAAGGATGCTACCTTCCTGTACCTTGTTTATACCCATGAGGTATGTGCCGTGACTCCTTAGGATGGCAGGATGGCTGCATGGAGGAGGCCTTTTATTCCCACAGTATAAGATTTAATAAACAAAACTAGGTAGGTGTTACAGATAGTCAGAGTCACTGTCACTTGCACTACTCATTGCTAGTCACTGGGATTTTAACAGCATGAACAGCATGCTGTTAAAATCCCAGTGACTAGCAATGAGTAGGTTCGGGAATGGACTCGAGCCATCGGGGGCTGGCAGGGGAGAGGAAGGATTGAGCGTCCTGCGACTGCTCTCCTTCCTCTGGGGAGGGTTGGGGCACTCCATCACACTGTAGCAGCAACTGACAGAGGCCAGCCACACTACAGCTGTGTGCACAGCAAGGGGTGGGGAGCGTGGTGGGCATCAGCAAGGACGTGCACGACACAATTGCACGTCCAGCTCCCGGGGGAAGAAAATCAGCAGAAAATGGCAGGGCGATTTTGGCAGCTGATGGCTGTGCCCCCGGACATGAAAGGTGCCTTCATGGGTGTGACCAGCCTGTGCTCATGGGCGATTACTGGCATGCCAGACCTGGGTACAGGGGTGCAGGTGCCGGCAACCAGGGGTCATTGGGCCCGCTCCGCATGGGAGAAAAAATAGAAAGAATAAAAAAAATTAAAATAAAAAATAAAAAAATATCAAGTTGGATGGATCCCATGATCAAGGCTTGCAGAATGGTCAAGACACTGATGTTGGGAATCGGAATTCTCAATAAAAATGCTTCTTTTTTTACTGCTGAATTTGTTTTGGTCTGTCTCAAATTGTAGTAAGAAAGAAATAATGTGACCTACTGGAATTGAACCCAAGCCCCTGGAATACCATGTTAGTGCTCTAACCACAGAGCTACAGGTTCATTTCATTGCACCTGAGGTTCCTGGATACTCTTCCTTTCTCTAATATTGCATCTCCTGCAACTAGGAATAATCAAGATGACAACTGAATGTTTTTGGTGCAGTATTAGCCACAGCTAAGCAATTTAAATCACAAATTGTAGTGAAAAAGAAATAATGTGACCTACTGAGAACTGAACCCAGGCCCTCAGAGTACCATCCGAGAGCTCTAACCACTGAGCTGCAGGCTCACATGGTTGGACCTGAGGTTCCCAGACACACTTCCTTTCTCTGGTGTTGCATATGCTGCAACTAGGAATAATCAAGACAACAATTAGATGTTTTTGGTGCAGTAGTAGCCACAAATAAGTAATTTAAATTCAGGTCCAACTAGGTGAGCCTGTAGCTCAGTAGTTAGAGCACTGGGATGGAAGGCCACAAACATTCAACGGGATCCTCCTTCGCCATTCCAGAAGTGGAAGTTGTAGTGATACTATTTGTATGACATTCAGATTTAACAGTAGGACATGGATTGATTTCAACAATGAAATCTCAAACTACAGTGTGAGATAGGACTGTCTCCATGTGAGACAGAGGGGTCTCTGGGTGGTAAAAATCAATGACCTCCTCATGAGGGACAGCCGAGAAATATGTAGGTAAGCATATGTGTGTAAGCAATAATGATTAAATTATGACTAAAGAAACATTCAATAAGTACTCCATAAGCTACGGCATAAGGATGTCAAGCTGAATGCTTGTGAGATTATAAGTGTTTTCATCAAGTATTATACAATTCCACTTTCGGGTTCATCTTTAAAAAAGTCCCATTCCAGCAGAGTTCAAAGAGCAGTTTGTTACAGTATTGTCAATAAAAATGCACACATCACATGTTTACGAATCCTTCAGCATGTTTGGTGTATTATGTCCTTAGGGATTCCACCCAGCAGCTCCAGGCCTTTACTGAATGAGACTGGGCTCAGTGAGGGTTCATGAATGACTGAGCATATAGCCTAGAGACATTCTGTACAAAGAAATATGCTACTATTAAATGGGCTAGAGGTTTCACACTTTACTCCACACCTGTATGTCTGTGTGCTCACAGACACACATACACAGGAAAAACATAAACAGCAGTCCACAGAGACCCTAGAATTGTCATTCCAGAGTACTTGTAGTCAAGTACTGTGTTTTGGTTACTGTGTAATTCCACTGACCAGTGTCCCATTTGCATCAATACCATTCCCAGTGAGTCATCCCACATATATATGTCCTATCTGCATTTGTGCCCTCCCGGTGAGTCCTCCCACTGACCAAGGTCCAATCTACTTTGACTTCCCATTGCGACTCTGCTTGAGCCCCCTCTAGCAAGTCTTCTCATTAGCCAGTTTCCCATCAGCACATCATAGTGAGACAGCCCATTGATTACTGTCCCATCTACTTCAGCATCCCCTACAAAATCATCACCCTGACCAGTGTTCTCTCTGCTTCAGTACTCTCCAGCAGGTCACTGCACTGACTACTGACCCTTCTTCTTCAGCAACCCCCAGCAAGTCATCCCACTGACCAATGTCTTATCTGCTTCAACAAACCCTATCAAGTTATCCCACTGACCAATGTGCCAGCAAGGTGCCAATGAGGCTCAGTTGGTAGTAAATCCTTCTCTGGACCAGAAGGTCATGGGTTCTAGTCTCACACCGGTATTTGGACTTATGCCATAAATGCTGGTACCCGAGTGTAGTATAAGAGGGATGCTGTACTGCTGGGGTCTGCTGTCCTTCTGATGAGGTATCAAACCAAGGTCCCACTGTCCATCCCTGGTGCTATCCTGGTGGACATCCAGGTGGAAGTAAAAAACCCAAGGTACTTTTCACAACAGTAGGGGATTTGTCCCAGTGACATGGCCAAAATTCCTCTTCTCATAAAATTGGTTCAGGCAATTGTTCAAGGCTGTGTGTGGGTGACGATGTGTGAAATGGAGGCCACTATATTTTTACAGTCACTTCACTGCCAGTCTCTCGGTGCTTGCAAAGTGTTATAGGATGCAGCATGCACCTAAGTCATTATATAAATTATTTTTCTACTTCTCCCTCAGCCCCTTTCAGCAAGCCATCCCATTGACTAATGACCAATCTGCTTCAGCCCGCTCCAACGAGTCATCCATCCCATCTGCTTCAGTATCTCCTAGCAAGTCATCCCATTGACCCGTGCCCTACCTGCTTCAGTAATTATCCCTAAGCAAGTCATCCCACTGACCCGTACCCTATCTGCTTCAGTAGTTATCACCTAGCAAGTCATCCCACTGACCCATGCCCTATCTACTTCAGTAGTTATCCCCTAGCAAATCATCCCACTGATCTGTACCCTATCTACTTCAGTAATTATCCCCTAGCAAGTCATCCCACTGACCCATGCCCTAGCTACTTCAGTGATTCTCCCCTAGCAAGTCATCCCACTGACCCATGCTCTCTATCTACTTCAGTAATTATCCCCTAGCAAGTCATCCCACTGACCCATGCCCCTAGCTACTTCAGTGATTCTCCCAGCAAGTCATCCCACTGACCCATGCTCATCTACTTCAGTAATTATCCCCTAGCAAGTCATCCCACTGACCCATGCCCTAGCTACTTCAGTGATTCTCCCCTAGCAAGTCATCCCACTGACCCATGCTCTATCTACTTCAGTAATTAATCCCTAGCAAGTCATCCCACTGACTTGTGCTCCATCTACTTCGGTATACTCTAGTTTGTTTCATCCACTTTGACATATCCTGTTGTCTTCCCACTGAGCAGTGTTCCACCTGCTTTAGTGACCCCCCCATTTAGTCATTCCACTGACCAGAGTCCCACCCACTTCAGCATACCCTAGAGTCAGTCTATTACCCAGTGTCCCATTGATTTATGCATCCCTTACCAATATTGTTCACTGACCAGTGTCATATGTGATTCAGCACCTCAAACAAGTCATCCCGACCAGCCTGCTGGTGCTGAAGGTTGAGGTACTGGAAGCCACCTCATGCCATGCTGGAAACCGGGTTAAGTGAATGAACTTGGGTCATCGAGGGTCAGTTGGGGGGTGCAGAGTTAGATGAACTGCCCGCAGGCTCTCCTCTCCTGGGAGGATCGGGTGTATTGTGCAGGATTAGCGGCTCCTGGTGGAGTCTGAGAACACTGTAGCTGATGCAAGTACATTTCAGGGGTATAGAGGTGACTGTAGATGTCCACGCCATGCTAGACATCATTGCACGTCCGCACCCCTGGGACCACAAGAACAAGGAAAATGGCCCTGGCACCTGGAAAGGCGAAGGTGGGTCCAGCGGTCAGTCCCCACACTCACAGCCATGTTTTCTCCAATTCTGCCCCTGGAACTCCTCCTTGCCTTGGATACCCTACTAAATTCTAGATAGAGCACCAGTAGGAGGTAAGGCGGTCCCATTTCGGGGGCTCAGAGTCGGGGTTGGGGTTCAGTGGTGAGGTTGAGGTATCCTGAGATGGTGGCATGGTGTGGAGAGATTTCAGGTGGCGCGGGAGTTGGCTGGTCCCCATGGCTACACTGGAGAGAGTCCCATGGAACCAGTGTTGGAGGATAAAGAAAGCTGAACAAAAAAATAAAACAAATCATCCCACCAATGTCCAGTCTTTTCAGCACTCCCCAGTGAGTCATCCCTTTGGCCAGTGTCCCATTTACTTCAATATTTCCTAGCAAATTATCCCACTGACCTGTGCCCCAACTTCCTTAGTATCATTTAGCATGTCATCCCACTGGCCAGTGTCCCAACTGCTCCAGCATGCTCTAGTTAGGTATCCCAATGACCGGTGTTCAATCGACTTCATATGTAAGTCAGCAGCAAAAGAACTGCTCTAAGCTAAGCAGTGTTCTCAGAACCAGCACTAAAACAATCTGGGAGGTATCAGGGCACTGAGAGTCATAAATCAATCACAGAAAAATGTTTCCTGCAGACAAGCACATTTATTGTAGATAAACAGATCTGTACAACAGGTCACTGATCCCCCACCACTAACACTCATCATTTCATGCATCTAACAGGCACTTTGTCAAGGGTGAAGCAACTGTTAGATGCACAAAACTTTGGTGTTAGCCCGAGGGGTTCCACCTGTTGTATAGAACTCTGTGTATCCACAATAAATATGGTTTGTCTGCAGGAAACTTTTTTCTGTGATTAATTCCGGATTGTGACTGCCCTGATACTTTGTGGCTTGTTCCATCTGCTTCAGCATCCCCTCCCAGGTTGTCCTAATGACCAGTGTCCAATCTGCTTCAGCATCTCCACAGTCTGTCTGCCAAATGACTAGTAACCCATATGCCTCAGCATCCCTAGTAAGTGGTCTTATTAAGTGCCCATCTGCTCCAACATACCCATCTAGTCATCCAACTGATCATTTTCATTTCTTCTTCTTCAGCATCTTCTACCAAGTCATCCGACTGACTAGTATTCTATCTGCTTTAGTATTCCCCAGCAAGTTATCCCTCTGACTAATGACCCTTCTGCTTCAGCACCACCAATTAGTTGTTCCTTTGACCAGCATCCCAGCTGCTTTAGAATCCCCTAATAAGTCAGTCCGGCAAGTGTCCCATCTTCTTCACCATACCCTAGTGAGTCATCCCACTGATCAGTATTTAGTCTATGTCAGCATCCCATGCTGTCTCATGCCATTGTGTCCCATCTACTTCAATATCCTCTACCATGTTATCCTACTGTCTGGTGTCCCAGCTGCATCAGCACCCTCCAGCAAGTCAGTCCACCAACAGTGTCCCATCTGCTTCAAAATGTCCACAGCTGCAGGATTACATCCCTTCTGAGTAAATACCCCACTGCTGCTCACAGTCAGTATTATGTATTCATTCCATTACTTTCATTCTGAATTTTAGGCAGGCAGCGTTTGTCTTAGTTTTTTGCATCCTTGGATTTTTTCACTTCAATTGTGTGCCAATATGAAATAAAACTTTTCAACAAGACACAAATAGTGGGAAGTTACATTTTTAATTTTTTAATGAGCACAGATTCTGTGGTGACAAGCCAGTTTAGTATTTTTTAATGTTATGCATGTTCCAGTTAGAACACAGCAGTAGTCTTGAGTGCCCTGTATCTTTGAAGATTTAATAAAGAATTTACTAGAACCCTTTTGTAATAATCTTGGAATATAATACTTTGTGAATATGTTCCTACTATTACCTATTGAACTCCCTTATGTCTGCCTAAAGGCTCAGGTTGTTCCTGAAAACAGACCTTTGGGTCCAGAAAATCGACATGGTTATCAAAGAAAATAAATAAATACATGTGCAAAGGGCAATCAAAAATGAAATTAAATAAGCATTTGTCAATGCCAATGTTTGCTTGCTGGCATTGGCATTGGTATTGCAGGAGTTAGAGAGATGCATAATAGGAATGGCAGTGAAGTATGGAACTGACATCAACCCATCCTGCAGAGACAGCAGGCATTGAGGTGTGCCTTTTGGTCGTCAGCCATAACGCTCATGCCATTTCACCTCACCCTACCCTGCAGGCTCCAACAAGTGTCGATTGTGTCTTGGGATCATCGGGCCTTATACTCTACCCCATTCCATAAGGAAATATGTTGAGATGGGTGCAGTACAGGAGAATGGGTGAACTTTGGGGCAAGAGTACAAGGGCACACCTTGATGCCTGTCACTGACTGCAGGGTGGGGGGGTGGGGTGGGAGTGGAATGGCATGAGCATTACAACTGACAATCCAAAGTCACACCCTGATGCCTGTGAGTCTCTCAAGGTGGGACGTTATGATTAGAAACCCTAATGCTTTGGGAGTTTCTTGGTATTTGCACTCAAATTTTCAACATGGGCTTTTGTGACCCCACTTCATGAGCGATTTGGGCCCTCCACTCATGAACCATGGCACTGTGATTTTCTTAATCTGTACCGAATGTTGATTTCCCACAGTGACCCACCATTATCGCCACATGTGCAAAACACATTTGGTCAGGAAGCGAAAAATGACAGCTGTACTGTTCATAAGGAGATGTGGAAAAATGGCAATGTTGAAAATCTGGAGTGAAAATATTAAAACTTCTCAAAGTTATGAGCGTGCGTGAAAACTGTCACAATGCACGCTGATAACATAGTCATTTTGTGGAATTTGTTCACCAAATTTTCAACATAGGCATTTTAGGACCTCTGCTCATGAACAGTGTCACTGTGATTTTCTTAATCTGCCGCAAACATTGATTTCCCACAGCAACTGTGTCATTATGCACCAGATGTGCCAAAACACATTTTGGGCAGGATGTAAAAAATGGCAGCTATACTGTTTATAAGGAGGTGTGAAAAAATGGCAATATTGAAAACCTGGAGTGAAAATATTAAAAATACTTGAAGTTACGAGTATGCATGGAAACTGCGCAATGCAGGCTCATAACACAGTCATTGTTTGGAAAATTTTCACCAAATTTGCAACATAGGCTTTTTGGGAGCCCACCTCATGAACAGTGACACTGTCATTTTGTTAATCAGTCCCAAAAGGTGATTCCACACAGTGACCATGAAATCACTTTTCGGAACCAAATAACAAAATGATAGTGACTGAGTTCATGAGGTGGGATCAAAGAATCCCATGTTGACAATTTGGAGCCAAAAGTCACAAAAATGGCCGAGATAGCCACCTAAGTTGAAATCCCCCTATTGATGCTATTATACAGTTTACCGTGATTTTCTTCAGTTTGCGGTCAGCTTTTGAAGAGTTCAGACGTTTCCCGCTCCACCGAAGATCGTCGCGCCAGGCTCCCGAGGTAAGTATGAGGTGAGGGGAGTGCAGGGAGAATGGGTTCACAGAGGGTGGGTGCAGGTTTGGGGAGGGGGGTGTCATAACCATGAGGGACTGTTTTCTGTTTTACAGGGAACAAAAAAAAAATGAACGTCACGGGAAGGTTTTTTATTTACAGGTTTGCTTTGGGCACACTGGGGTGGGCTCCCAGTGTGCCACCTGTGTTCTTTGGGGAGGCGGTACTGAAGCTGACAGGGATTGGGCCCCCTGTCAGCAAAGAAAGTGTGTCTGTTTTGGGGGAGGCATGATGCCGAGGGGGATTGGGCACCCCCCTCGGCAGACAAATAAAAGAAGGGGGGAATTGGGCTCCCCTGTCGGCAAACGAACTGGGGAGGCGGCATGCCAACAGGAGGATTGGGCACCCCCGCCATTGGCTTTGCAGGGACTGTGAGAGGTGAACAGTGGGAGCTGCTGCCATGTTTATTGAAATGTTTCACCAGGTGGCACGTAATGGAGGTGTGTCAGATCTGCCACTGCAATGACGAACCTGTCTGTCATTGCAGCGGTGGATTTCTTTCAAGTTGGTGGCATGCTTCTGCACTGCTGTCATAGACAGTGTGCTCATCCATTAGTGCTACAGAGATCAGCCCAAAAACACGGTGGCTTCATTGCCCACAACATGGCCACATCTCCACAACCTGCTACTCCAGCAAGCTGTCACAAAATGTTGCTTGTGCTGCGCGCGCAAGACAACATAGAAAGTAACCGTGGTAGCACCCCTCCCACCACTGGGCTAGAATGAATTTTCCATTCGGGTTTAGTGATAACCATGTGATGGTACCAGAAAATACAGGCCCTAGCCAGAGAGCAACACCCCCCTTCCCCAGCCATAGAGTTGAAGTATCAAGAAAGCCAAGGTGCTTTCCACTCTGCACAAGTCTGAGTTACCTCTACCCTGGACATGTGGGTCTCTGGTAAGAGTAATACGTTGATTTTCAGTTTTTAACCCGTCACACTTACCCTTTTATTTTAACTACATTTTTCATCTCATTCTCATTTCATGTTGTTACATGTAATGTACCAGCCATAGTATAACTCACCAGAGACACATCCTTACATGGCTGCCAAAGTTTGAAACAGCAGTTTTTGAGCCCACTTGACTGGAAGAGACTAGAGTTCAGTGTACACAATTTAAACTTTAACATATTAAGTGAAGGAGTAGTAGATAGATTTTATTGCTTAACACTTTGTCATTACAATGTTTTAAAACAAATACAACAAGCATTTGTCAATGCCGAATGTTTGCTTGCTGGCATTGGCAGTGGTAGTGTAGAAGTTACAGAGCTGCGTAACAGGAATGGCAGTGAAGTATTGAACTGAAGCCAACCCCACCACCACCCTGCAGAGAGTGACAGGCATTGGGGTGTGCGTTTGGGTCATCAGGCATAATGGCCACGCCATTTCACCACACCCCACCCTGCAGACACTGACAAGTGCCACGGTGTTCCTTGTGGTCTTTGGCCCTTATGCGCACCCCATTTCATTAGGAAATATGGTGAGATGGGTGCAATATAGGAGAATGGGGTGAACTTTGGGCGAAGAGTCCAAGGCATACCTCGATGCCTCTCAGTGACTGCAGGGTGTGGAATGGTATGAACATCACAGGCAAGAATCCCAAGTCACACCCTGATTCCTGTCATTTCTCTATAGGGTTGGGCATTATAGTTGAAAAGCCTAATACCTCAGGCATTCGTTGGTATTTTCACTCCAAATTTTCAACATGTTTGTTTGTGACCCCACCTCATGAACAGGGGAATATCAGTCTGTTAGCAGGCTGCTTATGCACAGTGACTACGCATTTAGCACCACAGGTGCAACAATATTCAACAGGATGTAAAAATGACAGCTGTACTCTTTCATGGGGAGGTGTAAAAATGGCTATGTTGCAAATGTGTGGTAAAAATATTTAAAAATGGTGAAGTCACGGCGTACATAGAAACTGTACAGCACAACCGTAATATAATTAGGTTGGGGATTTCTTACAGCAGATTGTCAACTCAGGCATTTGGTGCCTCCGATCATGAACAGTGTCACTGTGATTTTCTTTATCTGTGCCGAACAATGATTTCCCACAGCGACCACGCATCCCTGCACTGAAAGTGTGAAAACACACTTCGGCCATGTTGTGAAAAATGGCAGCTGTACTGTACATAAGGAAGTGTGGAAAAATGCCACTGGTGAAAATCTGGACTGAAATACTACAAAGTCATGAACTAACGAGGGAGCGTGGAAACTGTGCAATGCTCACTCATAACACAGTCATTTTATGGACTTTTGTCACCAAATTTTCAACATAGCCGTTTTAAGACCACTGCTCATGAACAGTGTAACTGTGATTTTCTTAATCTGTCCTAAACATTGTTTCACACACCAACAGCACCATTGTGTGCTACGTAATACTCACATTTTGGGCGACATATGAAAAATTGCAGCTGTACTGTTCATAAGGAAGTTTAGTAAAATGGACATGTTGAAAATCTGGAGTGAAAATATTAAATTTGCAAACTTACGAGCATGCATAGGAACTGTGCAACATACGCTTCGTAAAAAGTCATTTTAGAATTTTTTCACCAAATTTTCAACATAGCCATTTAAGACCTCTGCTCATGAACAGTGTCATTGTGATTTTCTTAAAGTTGTCCTGTACATTGATTTGCTTTACCGACTGCGCCATTGTACTCTACATGGGTGGAAACACGTTTTGGGTGAGATGTGAAAAATGACAGCTGTACTGCTCATAAGAAGGTGTGGTACAATGGTAATGTTGACAATCTGAAGTGAAAATATTGAAAATTTGCAAACTAACGCGATGCGTAGTAACTGTACAATGCATGACCATAAAACAGTCATTTTGGAATTTTTTCACAAATTTTCAACATAGCCATTTTAACACCTCACCTCATGAACAGTGTCACTGTGATTTTCTTAATTGTCCATACATTGATTTAGCACCACAACTGCGCCATTTATCGCTACATGGAAGCGAAACATGTTTTGGGTGAAAGCGTGAAAAATAGCAGCTGTATACTCATAAGAAGGTGTGGTAAAATGGCAATGTTGAAAATCTGGAGTGAAAATATGGAAAATTCACGACCTTAAGAGCGCATGAACTTTACAACGCACAGAAAACAGTCATTTTTTGAATTTTTCACAAATTTCAACATAGCCATTTTAACACCTCACCTCATGAACAGTGTCACTGCGATTTTCTTAATTTGTCCCATACATTGATTTCGCGACACCGACTGCCCATTGTGCGCTACATGGGAAACACATTTTGTTGAGATGTGAAAATGACAGCTGTACTACTCATAAGAAGGGTGGTAAAATGGCAATGTTCAAAATCTGGAGTGAAAATATTGAAAATTGCGAACTTACAGCGAGACTGCGTAGGAACTGCGCAACCTGCACGCTATTAAAACAGTCATTTTAGGAATTTTGGCACCAAATTTTCAACATGGGGTTTTGAGACCCTTCTCATGATTGATGTCACTGTCATGGGTGTTATTCAGGCCCGAAGGTGATTTCTGATCACTGGAGTCCGGAGTAAGTATGGGGTGGGGGGTGGGGAGGCTGGGTGCGCAGTGGGTGGGTGCGGGTTGTGGGAAGGGCGGGGAGACTGGCCCGTTGAACTATTTTCCTTTACAGGTTACAAAAGAAAAAGCGAATGACGTGGGATATTTGCCACGCTGGGTGCCCAGCGTGGCACAAGGACATTGTGAGGGGCCATTCAGCCGACGGGGATTGGGCACCCCGGCCAGTCTATGAATTTGCCACGCTGGGGTGGGCTCTGCATGGCACTCACTACTGGGGGAGACAGTGCAGCCGATGGGGTATTGGGCACCCCGTCGGCTATGATTAGTTGCCATGCTGGGGTGGGCACCCAGCAGCATGGCATTTAGAGGGGCCTCTTTGGAGGCAGGGGAACTGCTTTGACCGTGAGATTGCAATTTATCGTTACACAGTTTATGGCGCGCAGACGTCGCTGGCATCTGTGTGTGGTTGGGAGCTGCGAGTGAGCAGCCTTATCTTATCGCTGCTCACTCAGCGTAGCTCCCTCTTTCAACTGCCTGCATTTTGAAGCATGTCATAGAGACAGCTCCAAAATGCATTGGCTTGTTATAAGGCTACCAGCACACTGACTGAATTGGAGGAGGAGGTGACACACCTCCGAATCTCCGATGATGGCACTATGTTTCTTGCACATGCGTGCAAGCAAACATAAAAAGTGTACATTTACTTTAAAAGTCCATGTTTTACATAACATCTTTTTTATAGAAATATAGAAGCTTGTTTGATAACTTTCAGTCAGATCTTTTGGGCAAATTCAGTGTCTTGCCACATGGATGATATGTATCTTTTAAAAAAATTCTATAACAACAATTCCTTTTTCCAGTGTATAATAATACATAAGAAACAAGTATTATAGCAGTTTCAGTTCCTACAGTCCAAAGGATGGTTCTGATATAATTTCCCATAAGAATCCAGTATCATAACTTCAGTCAATATAACAATTTACAAAGCTGATTCAATATTTTTACATCCTTTGACGTAAACAGTGCAATAATTAATTGGTCTGAGGGGAGACCAAGGGTCACTAATATAGGCCCCAATCAAAATGTATGCTTTTTTTTGTACAGAGAACGATGTAATAGTATGTGTTTAATATCGTCTTCCAAGTTCCTTTTACATTTGTGTAACCCCCACCCAGGTATGCCGTTTCCATCTGACAGCTCTACCAGGTGGGCTGGGTTCGGGTAGCAATATGTCAATCGGCACATAGGCTAGGTTTGGCTACTCTGCACAGGGGCACCCAAGTAACTCCGGACAAAGGAAGCAATAACTGAAATGTCCAGTACCAGAAGTGGGATTCTAAAGTGTGGCTTTTATTCACATCCAACAGAATAAACAAAGCATAGATGGACCCCCAAGGGGCTACACTTCTGGTAATGCAGACTTATGGAGATCAGAACACATCCTATTTCACTTTAGCCTTCAGGCTCTGAAACACACTGTGCACACAGCCCGAACTTTACACTACTCTGGGTTTTCCCTGGCTCGACTCCCTTGCCAGCCACTTGGACATTTTCCATATAGCATGGAAGCATTTACTGGTGGCTCCCTAAACCACCTACAAACACTTCTTCTCCATAAGGGAATCTTCCTCATCAATCCCATGTCTGGGTACTTTCCTCAGGCACTGGCCAAGTATCTGAGAGAAAGCAACAGATGTCCCAGAGCAAATCTGTAGAGGTGAATTTGGTTACTACTGATGGGGGGTCTCCCACCTCTCGCTCCCATAATTCATACCCGGCCATTTCTCTGGACTGTAACACCTCATCCTTTAACACACTTCGCTGTGTAGATTCTTACTAAATGTATTTCATATTCAGTCTACTGTCTTTACATACCACTGGTGCTGGACTTGAACATACTTAATAAGTGGCTTTGTCCATTACTGTAGACCCCCCCACAGAGTTAAGCAGTCCAATTCCCACATCTTCCAAACTGTACTTGGCTGTCTTTCCCTGACCCCACAGTAACAGTCCCTTTAATTTCATCTTGATGCAGGTGAAAACACATAGCCCTTTAGCAGAGCGAACTCACCCCACAGGCATTTCCTCCTCAAGGAACTCTCTTACAGAGCTTCAGCACGAACTCAAGCAGGCAGCTTCTTTTCTCTAGCCAGACCAAGGGGGTTGCCCCTTGAAGCAGACTGATACCTTCCCCCAATCCCCGCAGGGATGGGGCCCTGAGCCATTGAGAGCGGTCTCCACCACTTCAATATGCTCTTCTTGTGTTCCTCTTCAGGTGGAAACAGACACCTAAAAAAACAAAAGTAACTCTTTGACAGAGCTTAGAGCTCTGAGGGCCTGCTTACAGCAGAGCACCTCTTTCAGCCTGCACACACTCTACTGAACTCTATTACTCTAACCTCCAACTGCAACATTCCATTGTGGCTTATGCAGCTGCAACAGTTCTAAATGATGTCATCCCTCAGTCTCAGATGAGACTGAGAACAGAGTGAGACAGTATGAAATCCTTTTAACTGGAGTTTCACAAGCTGCCTTCCCTGCCTACCACTAGGTCTTACTGGGATTCTAGTAACCCCGGGTAACAGGGGGGTTACATTTGCATATTGGGCTATCTAGCCCAGATCTTTTCTGTCTAAAATAGATATAATTAGCGACATACAGTTTGATTCAAAATCTAGTTAAAATCCTATGATCTGTTGGGTTAGCTATAGTAGTGAGATGGGGATCCAAGGCCTGATTAACTTTTAAGATTTTATACCACCTATAATTTTTAAGGTTCTTTATTGTCATGTGGTCATTTACATTTGCTATGTATCTTAATCTACTTTTAACTTAACTGATTATTTCAGGCAAGGGTCTCTAATAAATTTCATAGAGAAGATGCCTCAATCCCTGTGGGAGTAAAAACTCTCTAATCGTTGTTATTGATTGATAAACAAAATTCCTACGATTATATTCTAGTTCTTTTTAAACATAGTTGCAGCAATCGGTTTTCTGGTGAAAGGAATACTTTTAAAATAAATATAAGCCTTTTTCCTAGGGTTAATGTGGAGAGTGGAAACTGGCCAATTTCTCTCCTTAAGATTCCTGCTGGAACTGACTGTTGTACAGTACTTGTATGTATCTGTACATTTTGTTAATTATGGTTTCCAATTGTTTCAGATCTTGGGAAGCCCAGATTTCTGATGCATATTAGACCCCTTTTTTATTTTAGCATTAATAACCTTCAATAGACCTAGGATGATTCCCTGCCCTAATTTTATACAGAATCTTTTGTAGGCATTGGATGATGTTCTTAGTTTTTGGATTGTAAGATTTATGTGTTGGGACCAGGACAGATTTTGCGAGTATCTAATTCCAAGATAATCATAATATTTGGCTGTGATTATCTTGGCTTTATCAATATGTACTGTTGGCATTGAGTTTTTCCTGTTAACAAAAATTACCGTATTGTTTTATCCTTATTAATTATTAATTTATTTGAGTCATGCGGTTTGGCAAAATGGTTCAATTTACACTGCAGACCTATTAATGAAGTGGATATTAATACTATATTGTCTGCATATGCTAAACATGGGATTTTGATTGTAATTATTGAAGGAGAATGAAACTCTCAATGGTCCATCTGTAGCAGTATTGAATTTATATATAAATTAAATAATACTGGGGCCAAGAGGCAGCGCTGTCGAACTCCTGTGTGTATTGGGGATGTTAAGTTTCCTGATTGGTTATATTGGACTTTGAGCCAGGTGTCTTGGTGAAGTCTAATGAGTACGTCAAGTAAATTGGGGTCAATATTATGTGACACAAGTTTCCTGCAAAGGAGAGAGTGAATGATAGAATCAAAAATAGCCTTCAGGTCCACAAAACAGCAGTATAGTTTAGATTTTTTGAATTTTTACATATTTCCAGATCAGATGGTTTAGCACATAGCAATGTTGTATTGTTTTACGTCTGTCTCTAAATCCATTTTGGAATTCACCAATGAGGTTGTTTTCTTCAGACTATTGTTGTAAATGGTTTAACAATATTCTTGTGAATATCTTCTGTGAGGCATCAAGCAAACTGATTAGCCTATATATAACGGGATTATTTGTGTTTCCTTTCTTAAAAATAGGACACACTATACTGCCTTTCCAACTTTCTGGTAATGGGTCACCCTGTATACAATGATTAAATAATTTGTGCAATATTGGTAACCACTAATCTTTATAGGATTTGAAAATATCTGCCAGGACGTTGTCTGGTCCTGGTGACTTATTTGCGGATATTTTATGAATGGCTTCTATTATTTCCTTCTTATAAATGCAAATAGGTTTTGGAAATGTACATCTGACAAAATTATTATTTTTTTTGCTTAAAACTGTTCACTTTCAGAGAAATACAGCAATTTGAAATGTTTTTCCCAAATTGAAGGTGCTATTGCTGATTCTATCTTATTAGAGTATTAATCATGACCTTGGCTAACTAAAAGCCAGAAATGTTTTACATCTTTTTCATGATGGTCATCCTTAGTTTGTTACAAATGGTAGTTCAATGTTTCTTTCTTTCTTCTTCTAAAATGTTTTTATAACACTGTCTCACCTTATTTATTATTTTATTTCCTTTATTAATATGTTTCTTGTGATGAATGATTAATCTATTAGTTGGTTTTTAGCCTTCTTACACTTATTATTGAACCATGATTTTTAATTAGTTTTTAGATTATTTTGATTAAAAAACAGTCTGATATATTGTATAATACCTTCCCATTTAGTTATTACACTTTTAATTTTTTGCTAGAATTTATGTAATCTCTTAGAATATTAAGATAATCAGAACTTAATATTTCCATGAATCTATATAGAGCTGTTTGAAGCCATTTTATTCTTCTTGAATTTATTATTTCCAGAAGCTGTGATAAACATAGAGACCTCTGTAATTTACTCTCATTGGTCTTTTTCAGCCAGCTAGTTAATATTGGTAAATGGGTGGACTCTGAGCATATGATGACCTTCAGTTCTTGTACCATCCCAGTTGCTTCCATATTCACCCACACAAGGTCAATTACAGAAGAGCTTTTTGAGCCAATAAATGTAAATTCCACCTCTCAATCACCTAATGTTCTCCAATTCAAAAGACAGAAATTTATGTTATTCATCTTTTCTTTTAATATTTTTCCCTGTTCATTAATGATGTTGTCTTTCGTGTTCCGAATGCAATTTAAATTAGGGTTAATAATATTAATTGCATTCATAAAATCATCCTGGTCTGTAGGATGGTTCTTCTTTTGGGAAATCCTACCATTAAAACCTCCTGTTATGATAACTGGATATTGATCATTTCCTTCTAATATTTTTTCTATGAAGATTTTAATCTGATCCCATTTGTGCTCATTTTCCATAGAGTTGGAGGTGGGAGGAGCATAAACATTGACCAAAATAATATTTATATCTCTACTCATCAGTTTCAATGGTTGAACACTGATTGATATCTAGTTGAATAGCTTTAATATTCAGTGAAGATTTTATAAATGTTGCCAAACCAGCTCTAGCTCTTCCATTTTTTTTTTTGTAGCTGGAACCATAAAACCTGTGTATCGAGGTAATAATGGTGGTGTCTCATCCACCATCCAAGTCTCCTGTAAGCATATTATATCAGCTGTTGTTAAAAAGGTGTTAAATTCTTTATCTGCCAGCTTATTACTTAATCTCTCTATGTTCCATGATAGAAGATATAACTCTTTTTGCATCCCAGTATGGAAATTTCTCAAATCTGAACTTTGTCAGCTTATGTTATTAAAGTCAAGCGGAGCAAATGGATTATCATTTACTGGTATTAAACTGTACTGTTAGTTGTTTTTTTGTTTTTGCTACTTTTTACAGTATCAACTTCTGTTAAGTAAATATAATAGGAATGTAAAGCAAACTGACGCTTTCAAAATTAAGGCTGCCATTTTACTAGTTCTAGAGACTTTGCTACTCCTGGATGAATTCAAATATGCTCAATAGTATTATTAGTAATATTCATATTTAGAGCACAGGATAAAAATATTGTGATGTCTCTTTTCAATGCTCCTATAGATTGTCCCTTTGTAAATTCCCATCCAAACATGCAAAATGTTTTGTTTTCCCATTCATTCACTCACTAAGAGTCATTCAAACACCATGAAGTCTTGCTACATTAGGACTTATTGCAGTTAGCCACTGCACCTGAACTGCCGGAGAGGAAGAGTTAACTCCAGAGAATCTGGAGTTCTAAAGCGCAGGCGCTTATACCAAAGTTTATCTGGGCAGTTTCAATGAAACTGTTAGATTCTTTACTCCGCTTCACTGAAATATCGCTCCGGAGATCAGCTCCTTCAGCTCGGTTCATTTCTCGGTTCAATCAGTATTTTCGGTTCATTTGAACCGGCAAAAAGTAATTATTTTACCGCATTTCGATTAAAGCTCTATCTGTAAACCGTAAGTACAAAATGTAAAGTCTGTGTGAAATTTAGTTATCGGTTCGGTTTTGAACCGATCGGTTTGCTTTTTTAACGTTTTAAAGTTTTGGGCTTTAGAGTGCGGTACCGGTTTATTGGTTCTAAAAACCTTGATTTTAAATAGGGTTTTCAAATACCCGTCAAGCGGTTAGGAACCGATAAAGGGTGTCTTGCCACAACGCAGCCATAAAAGGGCAGTTTTTGGTTAGGCTGGCATTGTCTGAAACCCAAAAAGAAACCCGGGCCACTGGTTTTCAACACTGTGATGCTGTGGGGAAGCCTTTGCAAGGCTGACCCACACACCACCTGTGTTTATTGTCTGAGGCTGACCACCTCCTGTCAGACTGCCAGGTGTTTAAAATTTCTCTGCAGCCACCATGAAAAGAGATAGGGCTGGCTCCAGGGAACTATTGGCCAAAAGTCCACTGACCGGATGGCCAGCCCGGTCCAGTACCACTGGACCAGAGGGAGTGCCTCTGACCAGGGCTAGACTTCCTCGGGCAAAAGGATGGTTCAGAGGAACCAGTTTAAAAAAAAAATGAATATGACAGAGAAATCAGTAGGTTTGGAGTCCAAGTTGTCTCTCCAACTGCTGCAGAAGTAGTTAAGCCATACAGATTGTCCAGTCACTGTTTCTAGGTCCTGTCAAACCATCTACAGTTGGTAAGGTGGCTCGTTCAGTTCCAGTGGTTCAGGTTTATGATGTTGAGGAACTCATATGAACCACAGGAGTGGGAGGAGGAAATTTGATCAATACATGTGTGGCTGGTAGGGTCTGGGCGTGCCCACCATGGACATTTTCTCCAGACAGACTTTTAGAATCTCCTCCTTTTCTGTCTGAGTCCTTTCTCAGTTTATGTTTTACAAAAGCTTGCAGAATCCCCCAGCTTCCTTTAGAGGAGGCTATGAATGAGATAAAGGGGAGCCTGATTATGTAGGAATGATGGGCTAGGAGGTTGTCTTTCCTTTGCATAAGTCATTTAGGAAGTAAACAACAAAGATTTTATAAGATTCCTCTTTCTGTCACTCCTGTAAGATAAAAAAAAATGGACAGAAGTGTGTATTTAAATCAGGCTCTGTTACAGACTTCCTCACTGAGCAGTGTAGTCATGTAGGTGTGGTACAAGCTGCAGCCTGTGTCAAGGCTAGTTCCCTGGCCTCACATCCTCCTGAATAGGATTCCAGGAGGATTGGTGCCATGAACAAAACAGTATGGCAGCTTCTGTGGGACTCAGACAGAGCCAAGTTGTATGGCTTGTGGCTAGATTTGAAATCTGGGTGGGGCCTTGTGTGCAGTTAGCCAAGCAGGCCCATGGCCAGCTGGCTAGCGGGTTAGAACAGGTGGCTGCTAATGGCACTGAAGCCTCTAAGTTCAAGTTCATACTGCTGTTGGTGTTAATCTTGTTTCTCTAAGGTCATGACCACTTCTGTAGCTTTCCGTGGGTTGGCATGGCTCAGATGCACTAATCTGTCCCAAGATACTCTGTCAAAGTCTATGGATTTGTTTCTTGTTGTGGGTAATTCTCTGTTTGAGGAACAAACAGAAAGCTCTATGAAAACAGGATGATTACCTACAAAAGTGCCCAGGTAGAGGCTCAGGCCTCCTCTGCTTTCGCCAGAGGGTCTTCAGGGGCAGAGATAGGCGGGGCACAAGTAAACCGTCCCCTCGCCAGCCACAAGACTATTGCCAAGCAGGCACTGATGGGTGCCCAGGGCCGTCTCCTATACCAGTGGGCAGGTTGGTTTTATTTCAGCCAGAATTGGGTGTCCCTAACTTGGACAAGTGGGTTCTGGAAGTAATAGGTCTAGTTCTCAGCTTCAAACAGTTTCTAAAGATGAGAGCCAGACAGGTCACCTGCAAATCGCCGAATCCCTTGCTTTGGGAGCAGAGGTTTCTTCTCCTCTGAACTGCAAAGCAGTGAAGGATCCCTCCTTGCCACGGGGCAGGGCTGTACTCATCTGATACTTTCTTACCTCTATAGAAGGCAGAGGAGATTGGCGGCCATCTCAGATTTAAGGTACCTGAACAAGCATCTTTTGAAAACAAAGTTAAAATGTTAACTCTGGCTGAGGCCAGGGGACTGGTAGCTTTTCTGGACCTCAAGGATGCCTATTTTTCATGTTTGATCAGGCCTTCTCACCGAAAGTACCTCAGGTTACCCTCAGGCCACTACCAGTTCAGGGCAATGCCCTCGGCCTTACCTCTGCCAAGGGTATTGAAATTCTGAGCTGGTAGTGGCTCTTTTAGAAGGCAAGAGATTGCTTTGTTTCCTTTCCTGGATGACTGGCTCTTAGTGGGTCAGTCTCCAGATCAAGTAAAATCCACTTGCAAGTCACCAGCAGCTCACACCTTTCTGGGATTCCTGCTGAATTTACCAAAGTCAGTTCTCGAACCAGTTCAGGTACTAACTTTCATGAGGCAGAGTTGAACAAAGTTAGCCAGGCATTTCCCTCTGAAAGGGTAGGCAGTCTCTTTGCCCTGGCATCTTCCATTACTCTCGCGAGGTCTCTTGACCAGCTATAGCATTTGCTACAACTACTAGGGCACATGGCTGCTTCCACAGCTGTAGTGCAGGAGCAAGATCCAGATGAGGACTTGGTTCCATCTGAGGGCCTATGGTCCCAAAGGAGGATACCCTTTCCAAATTGGTTCTAGTGACCCAATCCTGATCCTGGCCTTACACTGCTGGCAGGATCAAAGCAATCTAAAACTAGGGTCCTCCTCAGTCCCTCTACCACGGATGCTCCTGTGTTAGGGTGAGGCTCGCAAGCGACCTGTCCACGAGGGGTGTGGTCTCCCTAGAATCTCTGCTCCACATCAATTTTGGAACTCAGGCTGTCTTCTAGCTCTTGGGAGTTTCAGCTTCTGTCCAGAACAGGTAGTTCAAGTCAGGACAGACAACACCACAATAATGTGGTACATCAACAGGCAGGGGGCACTGGGTCATCAGCCTTGTGCACCGAAGCAATGAAGTGGTGGTCTCTGGCTTACTCCTGAACACCTCCTGATAGCAGTTCACCTCCCAGGGAAGGACAATGCCTGGCAGATGCCCTCATCTGAGGATTCTCAGGGCCATCACGATTGGGCTCTGAATCCTCAGGTGCTGGGTTCAGTCCCTTGCCAGATGGGGCTCATTTTCAGATAGATCTTTTGCAGCCCAGATAACCACTAACTTTCTCTGTTTTGTTGAGGCCTCCAGTGGAGATCAAGCCCCTGGACGCTTTTCTTGGATTGGAAGGGAAGTTTCTGTACACCTTTCCTCCTTTTTCCCTTTCTTCAGAGGTGCTAGTAAAAATCAGATCTCAACCCCTACAAAGCGATTCTGATTGTTCCAAACTGGGCCAGACAACCCTGGTACCCATTGTCTCTGTCCTTGACAGTCCACCCCTACCTGAGCTTGCCCAGAGTCCCGACTTACTGGCCTTTGCACAAGGGAGAGTGTGGTATCGAACCTCAAATTCCTCCTTCTCAAGGCAGCTCTTGAGGAGTTAGAATTTGCTGATTTACACTTTTTCAAGGTGTCGCGGATATTTTAAAGGCTTCAAGGAAGCTTTTTCACTCAGACCACCTACAATTCTAAGTGGAACAGGTTTTCAGTCTGGTGCGCTGAGAAGCAGATTATACCACAGTCTGCTTATCTGCCCATTTTCTGGACTTTTGGTCCATTTTAAATTCCTTAGGTCTTGGGCCAGCTACCTTAAGGGTTCCTCTGGCAGCTGTCTCTGTTTTTCTGCAAGCAGGAAGCCTGCTTCTTTTCTTCTCAACCTGTGTTTTCCAAGTTTTTAAGAGTTCTTCACAACCCTCCTTTTTCGGGAACCAGCTCCTGCATGGAGCCTGAATGTTTGCATTGCTCAGTTAATGCAAACCCCTTTGGACCTCTGTCCCCAGCAGAGCTCAAGCTTCTCACTTGGAAAATGTTTTTTTCTGGTGGTTTCACTTCTGCCAGACGCAAAAGTGAACTACAGGCCCTGGCAGTGGAAGAAGATTTTTCTCTCCCCACAGGGATAAGACAGTCCCTAGGACTAACACAGGGTTTGTCCCTAAGTGGTTTCAGGTTTCCACCTGAACCAACCCATCTCTCTCCCAGGATTTTTCACTGAGCATTCTTCCTCAGGTGAGAGGAGACTGCACAGCTTGGACATCAAAGAGCCTTATGCTACTATTTGTAAGCACCAAGGTCACAGGTTGAATCCTCAACTCTTCCCTTACCTAGGGTGAGGTTGGCAAAGGAACCTGCCACTAAGAAGGACAATTGCAAGGTGGATTGTCTCTTGTATCCATTTTGTTATCAAAGACTAGTAGGAGAGCCCCCTCAGGACTGAGGGCTCACTCCACCAGGTGTACAGCTGCATATCTAGCGGCTGCTGGAGATATTCCCATTCTGGAAATCTGTCGAGCTGTTACTTGGAAGACAGTTCTCACTTTTACAAGTATTATTCCCTGGATTTCTGTCCAGGAGAGATGCTCGTTTTTGGCACAGCTGTAGCTTCAGAGCCTATTTCCTAAGTAGGTTCTGACCACTCCTCCATGGAGGTACTGCTGTGTAATCTGCAATAAGTCCTAATATAGCAAGACTTCATGGTGTTTGAAGAAAAAATACTCACCTTAGTAATTGCTTTTCTTCTCATGGAGTCTTGCTATCAGAACCACCAACCTGCCTCTCAGAACTTCTACTGGGGTGGGGTGGCAAATTAGTGCAAGCACTGTGTCATGCCATTGTAGTACTTCCCTTCACCCTCTTTTATTTAGGGTTAGGGAACTAGGGTTTTCTGTGTTGAGTGATTTGTTGGCCCCTTCCTGGACTTGAGTCTTTGGGGAATGGGGGTCGAATAGTGCTTGTCAGGAAACTAATAATACCATTATTCATTCTTATTATTGTTATTGTTGTTCCTATTGTTGTTTATATTGTTGTTATTACTACTAGTAGGTAGCCATTTGGCTGGTGTAGAGCTTTCCACACAGACTTGTTGCTTAGTGTTAGCTTATAAAGATCTGACAGTTTCATTTGAAACTGCCCAGATAAACTTTGGTATAGCGCCCTCAGCTTTAGAACTCAGATTCTCTGGGGTTAACTCTTTCCTCTCCGGGGCAGTTCAAGTGCAGTGGCTAACTGCAATAAGTCCTAATATAGCAAGACTCCATGAGAAGAAAAGCAATTACTAAGGTGAGTAATTTTTTCTTATAGTCTGCAATCACCTTCTTGACTCTGTCAGTCCTTAATTTGTCTTTTATGGGGTCAGGTACTATTTCTTGGGGTTCCTGAGAATTCAACTGTAAGCTATCAGAGTATAATACTGGAATCAGCTGAGGGGCAAGATATAAGAATTTGCTGGCAGAAGGAGACCATGTGGTCCATCTAGTCTGCCCAGGTATAGATCCCTTTATTTTCAAATCTTCTTCCAGCTCCCAAACTTTAGATGCGATCTGATGTGTCTTACAATAAAATAACACACAATCCACATAATCAAAATGTGGGGGTCACATAATATAAATACATATATATAATATATAAATCATTGGACTGATCTAAAAGATGGAAAAGTTGAATAATCAATTTTTGTGGGGTTTCCTGAAATAACCTAGCTACCCCATATATTTATATTAAATATTTTTCTTGTTTTGGAAAGAAGTAGTCAGTTCCTTGTTTCTCTATCACTTTACTAGTTAAGAACATCTCAGGATGGGAGTGGAGAAAGTTACCCTCGGTCTCCCCTCTTATAACCAATGTATTCTCACCGCATTATTAGTGACAGTTCCAAGAGATGAAGTTAAAGTGGAAGTTACATGGCCATTTCTGCTTTCTACAGTAATGTGACTATGATCAATTGTGCTAATCCTCCTTACATTTTTTGTGTTATCTAACATTAATTTGCTTTCCTCAACAAAGATATTTTTAGTAACAATCTTAGGACTATTTTACTGGAGATTTTTATGATAGATTTATTCTTATCCTTCAAAGAAATGGTAGATTTTTTCTTTTGAGTTCTCTTACCAGATTTTGTTTTGGTATTTTTCTGTGGAGCCTTTCCTCTTGTTTGTTTATCTGATACTTCAATAAAATCAGTAAATTCTGGAATAACTTCCCTTTCTTTCTGGAAAGGAGGGGGTAAGTGAACCTGTATTGCTGTATTTTGTTTTAAGATACATATAAAGTGGCCAATGTGTTGATCCCTTGCCCTCCACTCCCCCCTTCCATAACAGCATCCCACAAGCATAGCACAAGTCCCAAATTCAATAGCCCCCCCCGCTGCTGAGCTAACTGTAGCTCAGTACCTTCTCCCTGTCAGACTAATGGTGGAATAAAGCTTTTCAAGAATGGCACCAAAGTATGGAATAAGTATTAAATTGGTGCTAATTATCCAGTTATATATTAAGAACCAAACCGGCTCTCTACTACTGAGGTGCTGTGCACTAACTTTGTATACTGCAAGGAGCTTCAAAGGCAGTTTGAGTTGCACATAAGAATGTAACCCCCCCATTCCCTGGGGTTACTAGAATTCCATCGGCATCAGTGTTAGGTAGGGAAGGCAGCTAGTGATTATCTAGTTAAATGGATTTTCACTCTGTCCCTCTCTGCTGCTTGGTTTCAGCTGAGAGCTAAGAGGTGATGTCATTTAGAACTCTCACAGCAACATAAGCCACACAGCTTGTGTGAGAGGGGGAGTCTTAGAATTATGAGGTCAGTCTGTAGTAGCAGCTCAGAGAGTGAGCAGCATCAGTGTGAACAATGTCTGTATTTCTCACCCTAGTGGAGGACAGTTTTTCCAGACTTGTGAAGTGGTGGAAACCATCTCCAGGGATTCCTATGTCCTTATCCCATGTGGGATGATGGGGTCTGCTGAGGATTTTAGGGGCAATCCCCTGATCCAACCCAGAACTGTGTGAAGCTGCCTCTGTGTACAACTGTGAGTAGATTTCTGTCTGAGTTACCCAGGCTATGTACCTGTCTTTCTCTGTGGGATGACTCTCCAATAAAAGGACCGTTTCATCCATTTCTGTGAGGATTCCCTCAAGAAGTCTGTGTTTTAAAGATCACTGACAATAGTGGACATCCCATGTGTGGCTTGCCCTTTGTTCAGGACTTTAACCATACACCCTAGTGGTGTTCCTGATGTTAAATGTGCCAAACATTTCAAGATTGCATCATTTTCTACAGTTACAGTATTTGTGAGGTGTAACTCTGAAAAAATGGCTGGGTTTGGACGTGGAAGAAAAAGGTGGGAGACCCCTCATCTGGAGTGACCAATTCAGCACTTCAGGTTATGAAAGGGTGTCTGTTTTCTGTCAGTGCATGTGCCAGTGCCTGAAGAAGTTTCACCCCTTGTATGTGGGTTTCTCCAGTTTACTTCTGGTATGTGGGTTTTGCAAGTTTTGAGCCTTGGGTGCTCTTTCGTGGCCCATGTGCCACATTCCTATCCTATGCCATATGGGAAATGTGCCAAGTACTGGCCTAGTGCCACCTTTCCAGAGGATTTTGTGTGCTTTCACAGTGGCTAGTTCCACAATTTTCCAGATGTCTGATCCTATGTCATATGGGAACTGCTCTAGCCTAGTGCCATGTTGAGGAGAAATGTTGGGTGTTCACTGTGGCTAGTTCCACATTCCAGATTCTAATCCTATGCTATATGGGAGGTTTGAGTACTGTTTCTACAGATGTGTTCTGCATTGCCTTGTGCCAGTGTAAACCCTTGGGGGTCCATCTTTGCTTTTGTATTTCCAACTGTGTTTCGGTATAAAGCCACACTCTAGAATCCCAGCCTGGTATGGACAATCTAGTTACTGCTTCCTGTGTGGATTTACTGGGTACGTCTGTCCAGAAGTGCAAACCTAGCATAGCTCTTAGCAAATGTTCTCTCCTCAGGACCTGGGTTTTGGTATAGGTCTGGTTTTGTCTAGTATGTACACACACCTTGTGTTTTTTTCATCTACATCCGCAAATTATATTGCTTTGTACCCTCACCCCTCTCTTTTCCCCTAGACTATGAGAGGTGTGCCTACTGGTTAAATAAGGGACCAGTGAGGGGGTTAAAAGAGTAAAACCAACAGTAGTTTCTAGAAGTTCAAAACTTATAGAGCTTCTTGGTAACACAACGTTTGGATGCTAATATTTAAGTAAAGTGTGACAAGATGTGCATTATTGTGGATAATGGCATACCTCAGGAAGTGAAGCTCAAGGCAAAGCAGAGGGCTTTACGCACCTGGGAGGCACCATTATCCCTCAGTTAAACACACCCTGGAATGCCTTCTTGTGATTATAAAATGGCTTCCCTGATTTTTTTAAATTATAGGACCAAGTAATGAGGTTTGGAAAGTTACGATTTCGGACCTGTGCAGTTGTGCTGAGATAACAGCACAATCATTCAACTAAATTCCACCAATCATAGTTCAGTATTTCTCTTACACATTTTATAATAACAGATAACAGTCAGTGTGCTAAGGGAGTAGTCAAATACAGAAGGGACATTGTCTCGACCAGGCTTCTATACATATGGCCAAGCCCAGGTACCTGATGTTCATTAGGTAGTAATTAAGTTAGTTTAAGTTGCCTTGAGGTGCCTTCCTCAAGCAACTGGTCATGGAACCAACTCAGCAGAAGGCAATACTGGACCTTGTGCTCACAAACAGGGACAGTGTGATGGGGGTAACAGTGGGGGAGCACAGGGGAAACAGTGACCACCAGTCATTGTGGTTTGAAATCACAGAAAGAGCAGAACCAAACCACACAAAACATATATCCTGGATTTTAGGGGCAAACTTTGGGAAAATGGGGAGATACTTGAAACAGGCATTAAGGGAATGGAGCAGGAATCAGGGGTTGAGGAACAGTGGGCAGTATTTAAAATGGGGATTACAAAAGCAACAGAATTATGCATTAAGCAGGTTAGCAAAAGGAAAAGGAAGAGGAGACCATTATGGTTTCCAAAGAGGTAGCAAAGAAAGTGAAAGCCAAAAAGATTGCATTCAGGCAATACAAAAAGACACAGGCAGATGGGGATAGGGAGAAGTACCAGGAGAAGCAAAGGGAGGCAGGGAGGTCCGAAAGGGAAGCCAAAGCTCAGACAGAAGAACACATTACAAAATCAGTGGGTAGAGGGGACAAAACCTTTTACAGGTACAAAAGTGAAAAAAGAAAGGCAAAGGGAGGGATAGTGAGACTGAAAGGGGAGGATGCGGGCCACGTGGAGGATGACAACAGTAAAGATGACATATTGAACAGGTATTTCTGCTCAGTCTTTACTGAGGAAGAGAAGGGTAATGGGTCTGAAGGGAGTACAAGGGGTGAGAATGGTGCAGAAATGGACACAAGTCCCTTTACACGAGAAAGGGTCCTGAAGGAACTGGAAGTAATAAGAGTTGATAAAGCAATGGGCCAGATGGGTGCACCCCAGGGTCCTTAAAGAACTGAAACTCTGGCTATCCTGTTTAGCCGATCACTGGAAACAGGGGAGGTACCCAAGGACTGGAGGATAGCAGATGTGGTCCCCTTATACAAAAGTGGGAACAAAGAGGAAGCGGGGAATTACAGACCAGTCAGCCTCACCTCGGTAGTGGGGAAGATCATGGAAGCACTACTGAAGGAGAGATTGGTGGAACATCTGGTTGTCAATGGACTACAGGACCCAAGGCAGCATGGTTTCACCAGGGGGAGGTCATGTCAGACCAACCTCATTGAATTTTTTGACTGGGTGACTAGGAGGTGGATCGGGAGGGCAGTGGACATGGCGTATCTGGACTTCAGCAAGGCCTTTGACACTGTGCCACATAGAAGACTATTACACAAACTGGGAATATGGATGTGGGCAGGACAGTAGTGTGGTGGGTAGGTAACTGGCTGGGCGGCAGGACACAGAGGCTGGTGGTAAATGGCTGTCACTCCACAGAGGGAAGAGTGACCAGTGGGGTACCACAGGGATCAGTGCTGGGACCGGTCCTATTCAACATCTTCATCAGTGGCATTGCGCAGGACCTAGAAGGCAGAATTTCACTGTTCGCTGAAAAGCTCTGTAACACAGTAGATACACCAGAAGGTGTAGGCAGAATGAGAAGGGACCTGCAGAAACTTGAAGAATGGTCAGGGGTTTGGCAGTTGAAATTCAATGCAAAGAAGTGCAAGATAATGCATATGGGGCACAAAAACCCTGGCATAATATATCAGTTGGAGGGTGAGGATATAGCATGCACCAATCAGGAAAGGGATCTTGGGGTTATCATCTCTGATGACCTCAAGTAGAAACAGTGTGACAAGGCAGCAGGTAAAGCAAATAGGATGCTGGGATGCATAGGCAGGGCATCACCAGCAGGAAAAGGGAGGTCATAATTCCACTATACAAGACACTAGTGAGGCCCCACCTGGAGTACAGTGTACAGTTCTGGAGACCTTACCTACGTAAGGACATAGACAGGGCAGAGAAGGTTCCAAGGAGGGCAACAAAGATGGTGCATGGATTGCATCACAAGTCCTATGAGGACAGGTTGAAGAAATTGAACATGTACTCACTGGAGGAGAGGAGGGAGAGAGGGGATATGATAGAGACATACAAGTATCTTACAGGGAGGAACAGGGTACAGGAATACAGTATTTTTAAGCAAAAAAGATGTTCCAGGACTAGAGGGCATGAGATGAAGTTGGAGGGAGGACGATTCAGAGGAAACATGAGGAAGAATTTCTTCACAGAACAGGTGGTGGACAAGTGGAACACCCTGCCTTAGGAAGTGGTGGGGGCTGAAACAATCACGGGATTTAAGAATGCATGGGATAGACATAAAGGAATTCTAGAGGTCAGGGGTAAGGGGCAACAGACTACTAGGAAAACATAAACTGAACTTACAAGCTCAAATGGGCAGATTGGGTGGGTCATAGCCCCTCATCTGCTGACACTGTCTATGGATCTATGTAAGTTTTCCAGGGCTATATTTTAATGATGTTCATACACACCTTTCCTGACATTACATACTTCACTGAGACCCACATTCCATAAATTATGAATCCAATGCAGTCAAGACAGTATGGTGTTGGAATGCCGCAGACTCGATGGTGATGTAGTAAAAAAATATTTGAGCAGCACACCATGTGTGCCTCACTTCCAGCTCACACCCACGACTTTCAAAGAGTATTAAATGTCCATATGTTCTGTGACCCCACTATACAGGAGTCCATTCTGTCCCCCTATGAATCCCCAATCATAACTTCTACATTCTCTGACTCCACATTTACTAACTTAAAAGAGTGGATTGCTAAGCAGGAGTCTGGACATTGGTTTCCAGGACCTGGGCACCACACAGTAATGCTATTGCAGTCAAGTGCCACCCCCCAGCCTGTCTCCTCCCCTGTATCCCATAGTTAGATGTGTGCAAGTTTTCCACCCTTAGGAACTAAGCGGGTTCATTTCAGACACTCAGCACATAGCTCTGTCCCCATCCCCACATCCATATGTCTCCAGTCTTTGCCTTCAAATTGTCAGTTTGATAACAACTGTTATTTTCTTCACAAAACTGTCAGTTGCTGGGATCCCAGACTTCTTTAGTTTGCCAGGCCTGCAGTGCCTGGCAGACAGTGGCTCACTGGCTCACCAGTGCACAGCTCCTGTCTCCGTCATACTGGCAGAACTGGCTGAGCCCTGCTTGTTTACTTCAATTCCCTTTTATATTACTGACTTTGATGTCCTATTGATCTAAAAATCCCCAGGCTGGCTGAACTCTGGAATGCTAGCCTGGCCATGTACAGCATGCATGCAGAGTCTGTAGTATTGCAAACTGATGATTGGCCCAAATTGTCAGGCCATAGATCTGTGACCTCTGACCCATTTTCTCACAGTCTCTGTGGATGAGCGTCATCCAGTATGTTTATATCTGGTAGTTTCTTTGTTTCAGCCCCTGCTGCTTTTATTTTAACCCACGAGGACTACTTTATTCCTGTCTTGGCCCTGCTGCCTGCCATGGGGCTAGAACTGCTTTTAATTTTTATAGCACGTAGGTAGCCCATAAAGGTAAGCCCCATTTTGGGATAGGTTTATATTAATGTCACCCCTGCACTACAGTATGGTCAAGGCCCCTGGAATTCTGTGATTCTGCGGTTGAGGAATTTTCCGCAGAATTTCCATCATGCCGCAGAATATATGTAGTGCCACAGAATTAATTGTTTTTGGTGAATTTTCATGCAAATATACAGTTTTTTTCATAGTATCAGACTTTCTTTTCCATCTTGTTTATCCGAAGCCCCTCCACTGTGCTCATCATATGATGTAATCGATGACATCACATCATATTTAGCCAATGGCAGGACTGTGTTCTCCCAGAGAAATTAATAAATCATGCTGCAGAAAATCTGAAAATTCTGCCGCAGAGCACTAGGGGCCCTGAGTATGGTGTATTAGATGGTGTCAATGTTTCACCTCTCTGGCCATGCCATGTATGACTACAGTAAGCATTCCAGTGCTGTGCCTTGTACTACTGGAAATGTGTGCTAGGACACACCTAAGAGGGCAGGGTCAGTAGCTTAAACTACGGACTCTGCAGTATGAGCAGACTAGATAGACCAAATGGCCTTATTCTGCTGACTTCTTTGTGTGTTCATACAGACAAAGTATAGACGGTTGGTAAGACCACATCTGGAGTACTGTGTACAGTTCTGGAGACCCCATCTCCGAAAAGACATAAACAGAGTGGAGGCTGTCTAGAGGAGGGCAACCAAAATGGTGCAGGGTCTGCACCAGAAGACATATGGAGAAAGACTAAAGGAGCTTAAGATGTATAGCCTTGAGGAAAGGAGGGAGGGGGGACTTGATAGAAACTTTCAAATACCTCAAGGGAATCAGCAAAGTCCAAGAGGGTAGCATCTTTCAGAAAAAGCGATGTGCAAGAACAAGGGGGCACAATTTGAAGATAAAGGGGGGATGGCTCAGAGGTAATGTGAGGAAGTATTTCTTCACAGAGAGGGTTGTAGATGCATGGAATGGCCTTCCTGAGGAGGTCATAGAGTCAAAAATAGTGGGGCAATTTAAGAATGCATGGGACAGACATAAGGCAATTCTAGTGGGGGTTAGGAGGAAGTAGGCTGTTGGTTAACTAGGATCTGCAGCTTATCCATTAGGTAGGGAAATGGGCAGACTAGGAGGGCCAAGCGGTCCTTTTCTGCCATCAGATTCTATGTTTCTATGTTTCTATGAATCCAGTACATATGATCAGAACTTTGCCTCAAGATATGGGTGTTGTAGACCTATGCTGTGGCTGCCATCGTTTAGGACCTTAGTCAGTACTTATGAGCCTGGTAGTTGGTAGCTGTGTTACCAACATCTTTGAGAGGTATCACTATACTGCATTGGAATGTAGGTATACAAGACAGCAGTAATGCTACACAACAATATGGACTAATGTTGTGCTGACTGACAAATACTGCTACTTTAAGGGGGCATAGTGTGCAGCTTATGTGGGGGCTCACATGCAGGGTCTCAGACATAAGTGATGATGCATATGGTGCAGGCACTGCCCAGAATGGTGACGCAAGGGAGAGATCAAGTAACACTAGTACGGTTTGTACACACCCTCCAGGGTACTGTGATAATCCTACTGTTTCATATGTCCTAGAGCATATGGGACCCCTAAAATATGTGGTTAAGGATAATCATGTGTGGGCGGTCATGGAGCTGCAAAGGTAAGTAGTACCCATTGATGGGCACATGCACCATCAACTTGTGTACTGTACATACGCTATACATACATGACTGAAATATTGTCCCCTTCCTCCCATAGCCTTTCTGAGGCCTACCAGAGCAGTTTGCCTTACAACTGATGGACAGACTGGATAGAAATATAATTGACAGGAAGGATACTGAGAATTGCACAGGCCATGCGACTGCCGGAAGGATGAAATTTTTCCTCTTTTGTTTGTTGTCCCTCCCCTCCAACTTTTGGCATTAGTGTGTGCGTGTGGGGACACTTGCATGCCACACCCACTGGCTGCATGCCCTCCTGTACTGCATCACCCCCAGCTCCCACCAGAGGCCGCTCAACAGGCAGGATGACAATCCCTCCCTTCCCGAGAGAGGAGAGCAGACCTCCGGAAGCTCGATCCTCTCTTGCCCCTGCTGACACCCAGCAGCCTGGGCTCATTCCCGAACCCAGGTCACTGATGTGGCACCCAGGTGGCATCCAGTGCTTCAACCTCCAGTGCCACCGGGCCGCCCCAACAATGATGGGATTCTTATGACAGATTCTAGTAATATTCCAACCTGCCACTGCCTACTGTAACATGTCAGCACCTAGTACCATCACTACTATATAACCAATGGCAGTGTTACCTCTCATTCTGCTTATACATAGGCAGTCCCAGCAAATACCCATGCAAGCCTGAGGGAGACTTCCCATTAGTAAGGGTGGTGGTGGCAGTGGTAGCAGGTGGACCCAGCCTGGTAGGGTAGGCTCTGACAGGTTGATAGAGTAATGAAAAGCTATTCAGGGTCCAGTGTTATTAAGATAGGTCCCAGATATCCTTTCGACATCCTGAAACCTGTTTCCCTGACACCCTGTAGCCGAACAACGAAGCCTGAAACACAAAATCCTGACAGTGGATTTTGCCCCCGAAGTTCATATAATTAATTACAGGTGGTGCGGGGGGCAAAGCCCCTCAACATAAAACACACAAAATCCCACCGATTTTGTGTTTCAGGTTTCCGTGTCAGGCTACAGGGTGTCGAGGAAACAGGTTACGGATTTCGTAATATATCCAGGGCCCATACCTAAGACAGCAGCTGTATGGCACTGGGAGACTGCCAAGACATCAGCATACTCAAAAAGGGTCCCTTTATAAGGGCAGACAGTGACTGGAGGACAATTGAATTCAAAGAGCAGGGAACCACCCCCTCAACAATTGTAATACAAGGTAGTGAGGGAGAGTATAGGCATCTCATTTTTTTTGGTGGGGGCATTTTTGTATAAATCTTTTTTTCTCCATCCTGTTACTGGAGCTGTTAATTTCGGACAGGCCAACTTCCAGCTTCATCTGTAGCTTCTTTGGCTCTTACCTCCCATTGCCTCCAGCTTGCCTCCCAAGGCAGGGTCCTCCTTGCTTGCCAGGCCCATCAGGAGTTGTCTCACTGATGAATGACTCTATAGTGGGAGAGGACAGTCACTGCAACAGGACCCAAGAGTTTTTATTTTCATCCTGCTTGCTGCCGGGTTTTCTGTCTTTTTCTGTTGCTTGTCCCAGGCCCTAGGACACCAGCAGACAAGGGGCTCCAAGTGTGCTACTGAGTAATAGTCACAGTGGCGTTACACAAGTGTATAGTAACTAGTTGTACAACACTACTTATATTTGCTGCAGTACTTCTCTGAGCTGTTTTCAGATCCCTTTCTCATCACTGACAATAGCTTATGGCCAGGTAGAACATGACAATGAAAATAGTTTTTGTACTTTAATCTAAGAGCAGGGGCGTCATGCAGTGAGAAATTCTGGAGGGGCACAAAATCTCAACCTCTCTAGGGGGGTCCGGGGGCATGCTCCCCCTGGAAAATTTTGAAAAATTGAAGTCAAATGGTGCATTTTGGTGACTTTTAGCAGCCCAGAAAGCTGTTCCCTAACAAGCTAAATGCCATAATACTGATATAGGTTAGAGAAATGATCAATTGTTTTTGTCCTTTGTTCATTGTACTTACAGTGTTACCTTTTGTATTTTTTAAAGACTTAGTCAGAACTTGTGCATTTTGCGAGTCATATCATAAAAGATTCACATAATGCACAAATTCAGTTTTATCATATGTAATCACATTACTTAGTCCACTTGTAGCTGATCCATTGACTTCTAAATGACATAAAATGGCAGGGTAAAATTATGGAATCTGATTGGCTGTTATTTATGTGTAAAATATGGTTTACACATGGTTAAAAAAAAAAGGACTGCGAAGCGTCTGGAAACCAGATCATAGGCATTTGGAACACAGGCATTTCAGTTAGCCCCCTACAACCAGAACTGATCTTCCACCACAAAACATGGCTGCCAGTCAAATTCTTGGATTTTTCTTACCCATTTGATTATGTAACTTAACACATGCATGCACTCATACTCCCGCGCACAGACACAGGCAAACCCTCCACAAAGCAAATTTAGCCACACTTAGATTTTGCCAAATGGAGTGGCAGGCAAAATGAGCTTGGTACGTCCAGCAGACCTGGTCTGATTCCCACAAGCTCCACTTGAATACTGTGTGACCCTGAGTAAGTCACTTAACCTTTCCAGTGCTTCTGGGTTGCCCCGGAAAACAGGCACTTGTGCCTAGTGGGCCTTTTTCCAGTTACCAAAAGAATAAATAAAGATTCAATGTAAATCAAGGGGCAGAGTAAAGTCGGTTGGGACTAAACTGGGCAGGGCTGAAGCCCCAGGATTAAAGAAGTGGGCCAGCAGTGCGTTAGGTAGCATGCAACACTGCCACCTGGATAACCACTGTTGACATTTGAGCTCTGGAAATTTCACTTTGAGGTCAGCTGGGGATGGTGCATCATGAAAAAGAGGCACCCAGTTCTTGGGAGGGAATGTGCAAACTGACTTGAATTCAGCCCCCCCCACTAGCCAGCAACGGATGAAGAAGGGGACATGCCAAGGTATCCACAGCATTTGAGTTAGGAATGAAGAAACCAATAAAGAGTATAACTATCAAAAAAAGATTTAAAAAAAAACAGAAAACCAGGTGCTCTGATTTTATTGTAGCACTTAATGCAGCAGTGCAACAAAAATGTTCTTCAAAAAAGCTAGTTTCAGCTACAGTTAAGAAAAGTATTAATATTCCTGTCAAATGTACTTGTCTCAGTACCTCCTTTGCTGTGCACTGTGAGTCTTTTTTTCAGTCCTAACCGTTTCCACCTCTGCAGTGCTATTACTATGCAAAATATGGCAGCCATCTTTTTTGTTTGTTTTTTTGAGACAAAATTAAATTAAAACTTTTATAAAATATTCAAATGTTGGTCAAATTAGAAAAGTGTGAGACCCAATAAAATTGGAAAATGCCTGGAATTTAGTATGGTGGAAAAAAGGTAGGGTCAAATTTTTGCCCAGTTTCATTGCACTACTGCTTTAATACCACAAGTGTGTCTGTTGGCAATAATATCGCCAACCTCCCCCACAGCAATGCATGGTCACCAACATCCTCGACACCACCAGGTCCCAACTCCAACCAGGGATCACACTGACACCTGTTTAGTGTTCATGCAAGGGTGGGCTGAGCCCCCCGCACATCCCAGACCTATAGATTCCAACTCTGGGGGGGGGGGCAAATGTTGGGGGAGAATTGAATTGAACGCACGATCATTGCTCCTGCAACCCCTGTCGATACTGCGGGTGTCAATGGGTTGGTGTTGCTGTAATGGCGTCACTGTAAAAGTGTCGCTGTTACAACGGTATACGATGTGTCTGAAGCTTGCAACCTGATTGGCTAAAAAAGCCGGGTGCTGTTCCCCATCATAAAACAATGGCTAATAATGGAGCATGCTAACTGATTAAAATGCATTCTAAAAGGATATTGTAATGGCTAGAAACTGTCATGTTCAATAATTACATTTAGAGTTTTACTTTAAACTATTTATTAAATTATTTTATCGGGAACGTGCATTGGTCCTATGGGACCATTTTTGGACACAATCCTAGCCACAAAGACGGCAGCAAACTAGAAGCAATAGAATCACAATGCAGAGGAGCCATGAAGATTTAAGTAGTCAAAGTACAAGATATTTATTTGAATCTTGTGGTATCCAGGTAAGACCCACTAGGCACAAGTGCCTGTTTTGAGGGGCAACCCAGAAGCACTGGGGTGGTTAAGTGTCTTACTCAGAGTCACACAGTATACAAGTGGAGATTGTGGGAATCAAACTCATGTCTCCTGGATGGAGGAAGCTCATTCACAGCTCATTACTCTAACCTCTAGGCTATACTGCCAACCTCATATAATGTATGTAGTCAGGTTACCTAATCTGCAAGTGGTGACAGCAGAAGGACATATCATAACAGCATTAATTAAAAGAATAAAATATAAATATTTCAGTTTAATACTAGTGTTTAGGCACCGTAGGGAATAGGTTACCATTGCTGATGTAATCCTCAGGGCCAAGGTGCTTAGCTGCATGATGGATCTAAAGCTGTGCCTCGTGATCCCCCTAGGGGTAGAATAACTTACAATAACCTCACCTCAGGTTTTAATTAATTCTTAAGTAATTGCCTTGAAAAACTAGGTATTGTCCTAAAACACCATTCATGAAACTTAAAAACAATATATAAAGTACAGCAAACAAAAAATAAGGAAGCACATGAGAAGAAACATTGGAAGATAAAAAGTACTTTAAATCAAGGCATACTCAGCTAGCAAAAAACATTCTGTCATCATTAGCAGGCCTGTTTTCTGTTTTTTTTATTTACATTGACTGCATTTTTCAAGCATTAAAACGAAGGCAATCTTGGTTTTATTAATATGGAATCTGTCCCCAGTCCAACAATTACTGGTACTCCAGTTGGAAGCAGGCTTTAATAATTGACACGCTGTGAGACAGGTGAGTTTAAATGTACACAAGTGAAAGATTTTAAATGCAAAGGAGAGAAAAAATGACTAATAACAATTTTATACAGGCAGCTTGTTAATGGAGTGGATGCAAGAATCCGTTCGCAGTGTTTATTGTGGTTTTAGAGCAACAGCAAAAATTGTTAGTTTTCATGGGAAATCTGTGATTTATGTGTGATTTCCTCCCATAATATTTTCTTCATAAAAAAATATATATTTTTATACGGTTTTGCTTGCTGAGTCAATGGTTTCCACTAAAAAAAGTACTGTTGTTGCTTTTGGCATGACTCACATCTTACAAGCTTCCTCCCAAAATTCTGGCTTTCTGTACATTCTGCGTACTACTCTCACACTGTCAACCATTGGCCCCCATACCCATCGCAGCGCTAGGCAGGTTTTTCTGATCATAGCCCTGCGGCGGGTGTTAATGAAAAGAAATCATGGATAGTTATCTTTTAATCATGTTATCAATTGCAATCGCATGTTTCTCCCTTGCCTTTTTGCCCCTTTTCTTGATTCCTGGAAAGCAGGGAAGACCCGTCAAGACGAGCAATGCTCTCTTCTGTGTTCCTGCTGTAAGTTGCCTTAGTGACCAAGTGCTAATCACTCTAGTCTGCTCAGATCAGTAATGTGTGGCTCCGTTTTTATCAGTGGGCAACACAGCAGTTTGGGGCTGCTCGATGCAAGATGTGCATGGAAGGAAGAGAAGGCACTGCAATAAGCAAGTAAGTTTTAACAGTAGATTTGCTACCTGAACTCACCATACTACACTGACCTTTTTAATTGAGGAACGAAAGGAAGCAGTTAAGCAGGCAGCCAGAAATTTCACACAGAGTCATCGATCGACCACTGGGCGGGCTCGGCTCTCTTACTGCCAACAGACTGATAGCGAGTCTATGAGTGTCTGCGTGCGAGGTCAAAACTGAAAATGCTTGCCGCGGCCGCTGCTCAACTGAAGGACTCGAAGGATCATGGAGGAACCGATTCGCAGCATGAGCTACTTTTTCGCACCTCCGACGTACAAACACTTGTCTTGATTGGTGGTAACTGCCAGGCAGCAACCAATCACAGCACCTGTTGTGACTGTCTCACTCTCTCTATTTCACAGGCACTCAGCCCTGAAGCAAGTCAACTCGTCGGCACAGCACAGCTGCAGCATGAGTAAAAACTCAGTCTTCCACAGCAATCGCTTTAATCGTCCGAACCCCCACCCCCAGCACCCAACAAAAAGACAGTGATAAACACCATATTTTTTGGCAGCCCACGGTATACCATTAAAAAATTAAATACTAAGATATTTTTTGTGTAGCCCTCACAACAATTTTGGGGGGGCACATGCCCCCTCAGGCCCTATGGGCATGACGCCTCTGCCTAAGAGGTTCTGAAAGTTGTGATATTGCTTGAATATCAGAATATTTCATGGCTTATTAGAACCATACAAATCCTAAGAACCTTTTATGGTTTTCCTATATATCTTACCCCTGTGTCTATCCCTGGAGTCCCAGGGCTTATCAAAATGTTGCTCATAATAAAGAAACAAGCCAGCACAATGCCCATTTTTACATTTCACTGTCCTTGCACACAGGACAGAGTTATGCAAATGTTTCAATTGTGCTGATCGTTGTGATGCATGGGATAAAAGAGGACTTGAGTTGGTATTGTGCAAATCAAAAGAAAACCATTTATTCTGGTATAATTAAATTTTAAAATGGACTGTACGACAAAACAACAGAAGAAAATAAAGAAGATTAGATACAATCAGATAGTAGAATAAGCTAGCATCACACTGTTGGGTACAGCATATATCTGTATTTCCTAGCTCCAACATCTCAACTGAGCTTCAGCTCTGTACATATATACACATGGAGAAGGGGAGGAGCCATTAACTCCACCTTCTTTGACATCCCTAAGAGCTATCTTCAAAGAACAGGTTTAAAAACAACATTTATTACTTCACAAGCATTCATAAGACCATTAAATAATACTGCTACAGAACTAGAAGTAAAAACAATATCCCTAAATACAAACATTGAAGGAAAATGTTCAAATTAGGCTCCGCCCACTTCTTAGTCCTACAAAAAGGGGCGTGGAAAGGCCAGACCAGCTCTATAGGAAACAGACCCTCCCACAACAAGAGTTTGGATCAAAACATTTTCCTTTTAAAGTTTCCCTAACAACAGGTACTTCCATACATTATTTCAATTTCAAAAACAAATAACTGAATCTTTTTAGCATTATGAGTAAATGCCTGACTGTTCTAATACACAGCCCAATTTGTAATTAAACGCTGTACAGGACAAATGGAAAGTTAAGCGTAGCTTGCAAGCGCAAGCCGAAAAACCAAACGGGCAATTGCACTTTGGGGACACCCTTAAATAACGTAAAGATTTTTAACCAGGAAGTATGCTGGCCTTTCCACACAACCCTACCATTAAAACAAGTGGTGGTTTTGTCCAGGGTTTTGTTACCCCAAATTACCAACAGCGAGTGTTTTCTAACGTGGTTGTAAGCGAGTGTACAAGAAACTAGCACCATGCCAAACACTTCACCCGCCAAGTGCTACTGTACCAAGCGGGCTGGTGAGCATTCTACCAAACACAAGTCCCTAGTTTTACATTTAGGAACCACCAAAATTTGTATTCAGATTGGGAATAGGAGTTCCTTTCGGGAACATGTTATTATCAGCGTTTCTATGTTTAATGTCACTGTTCTTTTGTCATGGAGGGAAAGATTTTTGATTCATGCAAGGCTGAACAGGGGAGGTGAAACGTAACAGAATAAACTCACAGAGCAAACTCACAGAGACATCACATTCTTACAGGTGGCCATCCTGTAAGAGAAAGGACAGATGACAGATAGGAGGAAAAGATAGACACAAATAAAAACAAAACAATTAAGACGTGCTGTTACATAGAAACATAGAATTTGACAGCAGATAAGGACTGCTTGGCCCACCCAGTCTGCCCATTTCCCTACCTACTGGATAAGCTGCAGATCCTAGTTAACCAGCAGCCTACGGTTACTACAGACTTAAACCAAAAAAATGAATAATCCCCTGAAACAAGTCAGCCTCACAGTCGTGTATCCGTGGCACTCCAGACATTACATCATGGGTTTTAGCCCACCTGATAGGCTATAGATGCACATGTGACCTAGTATCAAATTTCGCAGTATACCTTGGTCCCAGGAGTCCCTGTTCCCAGTTCTCTGGTGCATCTGAAAGGCTAGCACACAGGTGTCCCTGCTTAGAATCCTAAACAAGGTAAGATACAAAAATTTATCACTGTTTTTTTTTTAACTGTATCACAGACTGCTACTATCCAGGGGAGTGCCTGATAATTAGATTGCTGGCTGCAAGATCTAGTTGCCTGAATGCAGTGGAATTGCTAATTGGAAGAGGCAGCTAGATGCAGCTTTAATTGGGCCAGCAGCATAATCAGTTTACTGAGTGTGCTCAGATTCCTGGTACTAGAGAAACGAAATTACTTAAGAGATCTGGATAACACACCTTGTTTAAAAAGCTGATGGCATTTGTTTCTTCTTATTTTATTTTGAGTACTTGGAAGAAATTAGCTGTTTTACTGAAGTTGCTTAGAGAAAAGTTTGAACTACAGAAAGAAATTAGTTGTGGAGAAAGAAATTAATTTGTGAAATGTTGAGCTACAGAAAGAAATGAGTTTGGTGCTTGGTTAGATAGTGACCAGGCAGAGATTCCTGCTGTTTTTGCTTACAGTCAATCAGGGCGGATATAACACTCTGTTTATTCAAACAAGTTACATAATTCAGCTTCTTGTTGATGTTAAAGGAATGTGGGAGAGCATGTACTACACACTGCAGAAAGGAGACAAGACCTGTGTGCGCTGTGGCGTTTTGAGATAAGTAATGTCTGCAGGCAGATGCTGGCACCCGCCTTCGTTTTGAATCTCGCACCTCCTGCAGCATTCAGTGGCACTAGTCGGGCAGCTCACAATGAACCGCACACGCTCTCGCTCCCTTGGAGAGCCAGAAACAGGTTACGGGTGCTCCTATGCGCCCCTCACACTGGCAGGCAGCGTTTCGATCTGGGCAGAGATCTGCCCATATTTAGTGGTCGCCTGCGAGTTTCTCCACTAGGATCTGCCATTTCTGCAGCGGGGACGTTCCTCGGACGGCCTGCTTCTCTCACAAGCAGAGCAGGTTGGAGGCCCCTCTTCCTGGCTCTCATCGATAAATGAGCTATTGGAGGTTACTTCCCCGAGTCTCCGCAAGGATTAAAGAAGGATTCGGTTGCAAACCCCCATGGTCCTCTCTCTCTCTATCTCCCTCCCCACACCAGACCACGTGGCAGAGAGACAGAGACCCAAGACCATGGCAGCCATTTGATGTAGTGAAACAGAGCTGCCATTTTGCAACCCCCTCACAAACAACTGGCCTGGCCATGTGACCATGAGAACACTGGGAGCTGCAGCAGCCATTTTGAGCAGAGGTGCAGAGCCACCGTTTTGTAACTCCCTAGCTTGCTAGCTGGCCTGGTCTTTTGATCACCTCCCACAGCGGATCGAAAGAAGGCACAGCTACGCATCTTTTTTCACCCAGATCTCTGGAACCCCCTAACCAGCGGGTTCATACAGATATAATAATAATTAACTTGAGATTATAAGGTCAGCTTCGATCACCTATCCCAGCGGATTGAAGCTCACTCATTTAGACCCATCTGGATCGCCCCTTAACAGCGGCAGCTTACAGATGTAAGGGGGAGACAAGATATTGGGAGCGACTCAACCCATCCAGACCACCTAACAAGCGGGTCGGGACAGAGGTTACACTGCTTTCCCTAGGTCACAGAGCGATATATACCTTTCAAGTGTTTGACTGCTTGCCATCTAGGATAATAAAGCATGAGTTTCCAGGAGGTGCTGCCACTGGTTCACCCATCTGATTACTCATCTAGTACAACCCTTAATCTGCCCTGTTTTGTCCACTTATGCTTTTCAGATGACAAAAACTAAAACATGCACCTCATGCAGCGCCACCCTCCTGCCTCACAACCTGGGGCCGCAGTGCCCAGCTTGCCTCCATGATGACAACGATTTGTCCTTGAACAATCTCCTTCATTGGATCCAAGCATCCAAGGAACCAGCAGAAACATGTGGGTCAATCCGGGGGCCCTCCTCATCCAAAATCAACAGGCCACAGCAGCCATGATTCAAAGCCAGCAGAACTTTATATTGCGGGCCATGGAGAAACTGGAGGTTCTCACCCAGAACATACCTCCACCACCAAACCCGAGACTGGAACCCCCCCCCCAATGACCACAGTGATAAGAATACCCTGCCCTTGGAACCCACCCCACCTCAGTCAGACAATGGGCAAGGAGATGAGGAACCTCAAGATGAAGAGGGCGAGGGTGAGGACTCGGACGAGGAAGAGATGGACGTCTCCCAGTCCATTCCTTCTCTCACTTCTAAACTATGCTCCTTAGTCCTCATTCTAGGGATCATGAAAGCCATAAAAATCATGATGGGGTTCAAGGAGGAGGCCTTTAAACCAGAATCCAAACTCGATCCAATGATTCAAAAGAGACCCAAGTGTAAAGAGACCTTCCCACTGTGCACAGCAATCGACGACATATTCACAAAAGAATGGGAATCAAACAAACCCAGGCGCATGTCATGGAAAAGGAACCTGGATAGGATGTACCCTATCCAGGAGGACAGAGCACACATCTGGTGTGTGGCCCCTACAATAGACCCACGGATTGCTGCCCTCAGCAAGAAAACCGTATTACCATGTGGAACAATATCCTTGAAGGACCCAACAGACAAGAAATTAGAGGATATGTTAAAAAAGATGTTTGAGATCACTGGCATGGCAGCACAGGTGGCCACCACAGCAGTCTATGCGGCTCAGGCACAAATTAGATGGCTGGAGGAACTCTTAAACACAGCAGACCCCAAGTCATGGGATGCAGAATTGTTGGAATGTTCGTTAGATACTGCAAAGTATTTGGGGGATATGGCCGTGGATATGCTCAAACTAGAGGCTAGAGCATCAGACCTAACTAATAGAGTTAGGAGAGCACTATGGTTGAAATTGTGGGAGGAGGATAGTGAATCCAAGAGTCTTTTACAAAACCTTCCCCTAAAAGGGAAACACATTTTTGGGGAAGGCCTTCAGGAGTACCTGAAGCACAGAGAGGAAGGCAAGGATTTGGGGAGGAGCAACGACAGGTCGACGTTCCTGCCATCGGGTAAATGCCAGTTTTGGGGAAACAACAGGTTTCACCAAGGAAGGCAGCAGAACCAATACAGTTAATCCACTTCCTTTTGAGGCAGAGAGTACCACAATGGCAACGCCAGCCGTGGTACCTTCAACTCCAACTATACCTCCTCCTCATTCTCCTCATTCAGAGGGAAGAAACAACAAGTTCAGAGGCAGAGGAGCGGAGGAAAGGCACAATGACTACCATCACAGAGAGCCATCAACACCCACTTGGAGGGAAAGAGAGTATCCACCTTCTGTCAGGAGGAGACTCTCACTGTTCCTGGAACAGTGGGTGGACACTACCATGGACAAATGGGTTCTGGAGGTAGTATCTAGAGGATACACAATAGAATTCACACGGCGACCACATCAAGACAGATTTGTACAATCCCCAATCTCCAGGAGAAGGGCATCTGCTCACCAAGTGCAGCAGATCCTTCTGGAGCTAGTTCAGATCAAGGCCAGTCAAACTATCCCCATTCAAGAACATAGGGAAGGAGTTTACTCCATCTTCTTCCTGGTTCCCAAAAAGACAGGAGAACTCCACCCTATCCTGGATCTGAAGTACCTGAACAAGTTCGTTCGTACTCAGAAATTCAAGATGGAGACCCTCCGTTCCACCCTCAGAAGAGTCAGAGTCGGGGATTTCCTAACCTCGATCGACCTGAAGGACACCTACCTTCATATTCCTATTTAACCAAGCCACCAGTGGTATCTACATTTCCACATCCTAGGCCAACTCTTCCAGTACTAGGCACTACCATTCGGCCTAGTCTCCGCTCCACGAACCTTCACAAAGTGTCGATCATTCTGGCAGCTTGCCTTAGGGAAAAAGGGGTGGATATCATCCCTTATCTGGATGACTGGCTGATACCAGCCAGGTCCAGGACTCAGCTGCAGAGGAACACCCAACTAGTACTATGAACCATCAAAGAGCATGGCTGGGTAGTCAATTACAGCAAGAGCTCTCTGGTACCAGCCCAACAGCTGGAGCACTTGGGGCAGAGATAAACATGGCCACGGGTATAGTACAACTATCATGGAAACGTAAAGACAACATGATGGGTCTGGTAAGGGCCCTAAAAGCATGCTAATGACCCACCATCGGGCAGATAGCACAAGTGCTAGGATGCATGGCCTCCTGCATAGACCTGGTCCCATGGGCCAGGTGGAACCTGAGACCACTGCAAACTTACTTACCTACTGACTCAGGGCTCCCCATTCGAAGAGAATCTGGGAGTCAGGGTCGCTCTGCCACAGGAGACAAGACACTCCCTCACCTGGTGGTTGAACTGGCACAATCTCCAGCAGGAGACTCCTCTAGATCTGACATATGAGATCACTATAGAGACGGATGCCAGCCTCATGGAGTGGGGGGCATGTCTAGGCCCTCAATCAACGCAAGGCCTATGGACACCTGCGGAAGCCAGACGCTCCATGAATGTCCTGGAGATGAGAGCTGTGTTCCTCACACTAAAAGCCTTCAAGGATATCGTGCAGGGATGCAATGTCCTGATACACTCAGACAATCAGGTCATGGTGGCCTATCTGTCAAAACAAGGGGGCACAAGAAGCTGGGCCATGCTGGCCGAGGTAACGAGGGTGTTGACCTGGGCACAAACCCACCTCAGACACATTGGGACTGTCCACCTGGCAGCCAAACTAAACGTCAGGGTGGACTGGCTAAGTTAACAATGGGTTCACCCCGGGAAGTGGCAACTTCACCTGGAGGTATTCCTATCAATTCAGAGCAGGTGGGGACTCATCACAATGGACCTCATGGCCACAGAGGCAAATTACTAAGTGAAAGACTTTTTTTCGAGGTACAGGGAAAGGAAGGCCAAGGGAGTCGATGCCTTGTCACAGAACTGGACCTGGGACAAAGCATATGTATTTCCTCCGATCCCGCTGATCCCCCAGGTACTAGCCAAGATCAGAGAGTCTTGGTGGATCATCATTCTGGTGGCACCTTTCTGGCCTTGGAGGGCATGGTTCTTCATGGCTATGGCCATGACAGTGGAGAGATGGAAGCCCTTGCAGATCGGACCTACTGATTCAGGGCCGATGACCCACCCAACGATGGAGTCCTTCCGGATGTCGGCCTGGCTCCTGAGAGACAAAGACTGCTAAAAGCAGGATATCACAGTGCAGTCATCTCCTCCATGCTGCAGTCCAGAGGGTCCTCCACCACATCCACATACAGCCGTCAGTGGAACATTTTTTCCACTTGGTGCCACAGTAGGAACAAAGACCCCAATTCAGCAGACATGTCAACTATCTTGCTGTTTCTACAGCAGGATATGGATAAAGGACTGTCCCATTCATCCCTCAGAGTACAACTCTCGGCTATAGGGGCAGCCTTAGGACAGATGGACCTGCATAGTCCAGGGTCCCACCCAGACATTGTCAAGTTCACGAGAGCTGTAGAAGTGATGAGGCCTTGAATCAGACCATCCGTGTCACCTTGGGACCTCACAATGGTACTGGACGGCCTGGCATTGCCACCGTTCAAACAAATAAAGGACAATCAACTGTACTGGATGGGTTTGAAGACCTGCTTCCTCGTAGCCATATGTTCAGCCCACAGAGTGGGGGGAATCGGGGCATTATCATGCAAAGAATCCTATACCATCTTTACTTCTGAGGGAGTATCCTTGAGAACAGTACCCATCTTCATCCCAAAGGTGGCTTCACAGTTTCACATGGAACAGACACTAGAGTTCCCAACCTTGTATAACCAAGGAGAGCTAGGGATCAACCCTATCCCACATCAGCTTGATGTGCAAGCCACTCTAGCAATATACATCAAAGCCACTCTAGTAATATACATCACCAGAACTCAGAACCAGAGAAAAACTGAAAGACTCTTCATCATTGCAAAGGGACATAGACAGGGCATGGCAGCCTCAAGAATGACAATTGCTAGTTGGCTAAAGAGGACAATTCAAGAGACATATAGACTCAAGGATGTCACTCCACTGGAGGGCATCAAGGCTCATTCGACCAGGGCAGTAGCCACATCCTGGGCCGAAAGAGTCAACATATCATCTGAGGATATCTGTCTAGCAGCAACCTGGATGTCCACTCACACATTTGCGAGAAGACATTACAGACTAGAGACCCTGTATAAGCAGAAGGCTTCTTTTGCCACCAAGGTCCTTTTGGCAGCCACCCTACAAGCCCACTCTTAGTCGCTCTGTTCCACCCTGATGGGAAGAGTACTACTGCTTAAGTACCCATGATGTTATTTGTGGAGTGCCATGGACACACACCCAACACAATGGGTGTTTACTCACCTGGTAAAGGTGATTGTGTTGGTTGGTATCCATGGCACTTCAGGGCCCTCCCGTCAGAGTGCACGGAGAGATTCGAGTGGGCATGGATCCTGAGCCAAAATATGTTGGGGTTGAGGCTGGGGACAACTTGATGAAGAGACATATTCATAACCTTGTCAGGTGTACTAGATGCATGAGCATTAGCATTGTAGCAATAGGAAAATAAACCTTTACAGTACATGGAATGGTCTCATCTGTCTTTTCCTTTGAATATGGTACATAGAGAGTAGTGTATGTTGTTATTGGCTAACCTTGTTTCAGCTTGGGAAAACAATCGAACTGGAGAGCAGGGACTCCTGGGACCAAGGTATACTGCAAAATTTGATACTAGGTCGCATGTGCATCTATAGCCTATCAGGTGGGCTAAAACCCATGATGTAATATTTGGAGTGCCATAGATACTGACCAACACAATCACCTTTACCAGGTGAGTAAACACCCATTACTTTTGTAAGCTGTGCTATGGAGTATCAATTTGGCAGACCAACAGATCTGATGTTGCAGAGGTGTGCCTGATTTTCTAGTGGCTATATTTTGTTAGAATGTACCCCATTGCTTTAGAGACAGTTGCATTAAGCTCAACAGACTTTTGTGATTACAGCTTACAGTATGCCCTGCAAGTTCAGTTTCCATAGTCAAAGAAACATAGAGTTTGATGACAGATAATGACCGCTTGGCCCAGCCAGTCAACCCATTTTTCCCTACCTACAGTATCCCCGGAGACCTTTATTGGTATCCAGCTCTTTCTTCCAGTCATTATTACTTTATTATTTATGGCAAGTATTTTGGATTCCAGAGTTTCTAGTTTGCAATTAGTTTAAGTTATTGGCCATCACTTTTCTGTCCTATTACTGTTACTGTGGTCATGGGCAATCTGTTGAATGGGTATGTCAGTTGGAAATAGGAACTGTTGCACCTATTAAGGATGTTTAAAAAACAGGTTTTATCCTAATATGTGACAGGAGTTCAGGCAAAGGCATCTGTTTGCCTCAGTACCCAACAGTGCTCAAACAAGACAAATTCCTGAGGGAAAACAACACTGAGGAGGGTAATATAGTATAAGTAGAATTAATAGTTCATCAGTTAAGTTGAATATGCATCTGTACTCAGATGAGGGTATTGTCAGTTTTGTCAGTATCATGCCAAATTGGGCTCTAAGGGTAAGGGTTCCGAAAGGAATTTTAAGTCTGCTGTGCACGCACATGCAGCAAACCTTTGAAATGAGTTGCTTTTCAGTGGGTGTGACACTGCCTGTTCAATGCGAGTCTGCAAGGCGCACGACAGAACCACACCAATCATCAGACAGGCTGATCATGATTGTGTTTTGCCTGAGACAGTCTGTACTTGAAATGAAAAAGCTGCACCAATCATGTGGTGCCTTTTCCCTTTTATCTGCAGGTCACCGCCCAGCAAACAGCTATTTGCATCCCGATCAGCAAGGCTGATGCCCCCCCGCCACCCCACCGGTCCCTTTTGTCACCGGTCTGGACTTTTCCTCTCTTGCTGCTGCCTCCTTGCTCTGCTCTCACCATCATGGGGACCAGACGATCTTTATTTGCAGTAATTTTTCTATATTTCTCCGAAACTTACACCAAAATGCATGCACTGTACACAAATGAGAGCAGCCTGCTTTCTGTTGCCAATACAGCATCAGCTTCTGCACCCCATCTGCCATCTAATGAACCCAAAAACAATCTCTTTAAGAAACTGCACAGAGCTGATAACCCATGGACTTCAGCAGCACGTTTCCACAGCATCTGAAATAAATGCTCAAATAAAGTATTTTTGTGTCTTCCTCACACCGCTAGTGAAAACACAGTCACACAACATCTAAAACTTTCCTTTTGATGACAACTGTGTTATGTGATCTAAAAACAGCCTTCCCATGTGCAAGTCACTTGTTTCATTATTGTAAATACGCTTCCCCAACCCCAAACAAACTTCTAAATTAACTGCTCTGCTGCCTGCAGCAAGTAACTGAAACAACAGCCCAGCTGCAAAGCACCATCAAGGTGAAACTGACAAGGTTGTATATTACACAGGCCCGTGAAACTGACAGCTGTAATTAACCAGCCATCAGTAAGTCCGCCACATCCTGCACCTTTTGTTCCCTTTTTTCGCTGTCTTTTTGGTTTTTCCCTGGCTCCTTTTTGGCCGCTCCTCCGGCCTCTGTTCCCTACCTTGTTTTCCCCTTGGCCCGCTCCTTGCCAGCCTCTTTCAGTGGCCCTTCATCCCTCCCCACCACATTATATTGTTTTTACCACCTCCGGCCTCTGTTCCCTACCTTGTTTTCCCCTTGGCCTGCTCCTTGCCAGCCTCTTTCAGTGGCCCTTCATCCCTCCCCACCACATTATATTGTTTTTACCACCTTGGCCTTGTTGCCCCTCATCTCCCCCTCTCTGGCTTGGTCAACCGTCCCAGTCCCTTTCCCCATGTTTATCTCCACCCCCGAAGCTCCTCTTCCTTGTTTTCTAGCCCATTGCGTCTGCCACCAGTTTTCTTCCCCCCTGTGATTTTGTACAGCTCAACGTGAAATGCATTTTCTGAAGAACTAGAGTGTAGAAAGAATGTCTAGCAATATTTTATGCTTCAACCCACTCCTTTTTTTAGTGACAAGAATGCCAGCTTTGGCAGGAGGACAATTTTGAGGCAAAATAGGTACAGTTGAGAAGTATGTTTAATGTGCTTTTTCTCTGTCCTAGTTTGTTTTGACACAGATCCTCTCAACTGTCCCTGATTTTGACTCAAATGCCCTTTGCCTTCCTGAATTAGGCTTTTTCTGTCACAGAAGTGAAAGATTTGACTCATAATTTATGTTAGGCATTAGTGTTACAATTTAGTTCTCCCTCAGAAAATATTTTAATCATGAAGTCACATACTGTAAGAGCTTCTTGAGCTGATAAATTCTTTTTAAGTTTCCCATGTGCACATGTGCATTGAACTTCTTGATATGAGTTGCTTTTCAGTGGGTGTGGCACTGTCTGTCCAATGCAGAGTGGTCTGCAAGGGGCACAACAGAGCCACACCAATCATCAGCCAGGCTGAGCATGACTGTGTTTTGGCTGAGACAGTCTGTACTTGAAAAGAAAAAGCCTCACCAGTCAAGTGGCGCTTTTCCATTAATCTGCAGGTTACCACCCAGCAAACAACTGTTTGTGTCCCGATCAGCCTTGCTGACATCCCCCCTTGCAACCCCACCAGTCCCTTCCCTCACTGGTCCAGCCTTTCCGCTCTCACTGCTGCCTCCTACTCCACTCTCACTGTCATCAGACAACCAGAACTTTTGTCCCAGGCCCCGAGCTCTGGGGCCCGCCCGAGAGTCGGTGTTTTTGTTTTCATTCTGGCTGCTTCCCCCACACTGCCTGGTACCCCAGAGTCACAAGCCCAGAGAGAGGCTTTTATTTCTATATTCGCAGCACTACCCCTCCCGATCCACCCACCCACCTTGCCAATGTAGTACCCAGAATTTAGGGGCATGATAACAAGTGGGGACTCTCTTCCCACCATGGGATTTTCCTTCTTCCTTGTACCCCCCTTCCAGTCCCTTGTCTGTAGTCCCACAGACCCCCTCCCCATCTCTTTGTTCAATTTCGTTCCATTCAGCACTGAGAAGGGGGGCTGTAAGCAAGAGACCCTCCTTCCCAAGTCATGGTGCCCAATCCTCAGAGCTGCCTAGTGGGACCTCCCCTGCCCTACAAAGAGCCGGAGGGATACAGTGAAGAGTCGTTGGCTGACCATGGAGGGTTGAGGATGCAGTGAGCATGGACAATAGAAAGTTACCTGGGGTCAGTCCGTGACTCCTCTGGTTTCGGTCCTCTCCAGCACAAGTCAGCCAGTAGTGGCAGCAGCAGCATGGACAGTCAGGTGGAGCGTGGCTCCCCAATGTGATTTACTCATCTTCCCTGAGCCCCGATTAGTGGTGGGAGCAGTTTGAGGGTGAATCAAAATGTGCAGTCAAAAAGTGGTCTGGGCAGAAAGTGCATGCCAGACTGATTACTTCCCTAGCAGCAGCATGAAAGCCACCAGGTGGAGTGCAGCTCCCTGGCCATCCCTGAGACACCCAGCAGTAGTAATCATCCCTGGGCCATGGTGGTGAGTGGGCTGTGTGCACTAAGTTAATTTTACTCACACTAGAGGTGCCAGGGGTGGGGAGGAAAGATAGAGATGCCCTCAGTGCCAAGGGGAGAGAATTTAAGGGCCACAGCCCCAAATAGGCACCAGGGGGTAGAGTGGACTTCTAAAGTAGGCGTTAAGCCCTAAGAAGAACTGGGATTAGGGGACAGGGGCCGAGGGTCCCCTGGAAGGACCAGAGTATCCTGGAAATGGGCAGAGGGCCCCCCAAAACAAAATAGAGGTGGATGGGGCACCGTGACTTTAATAAGCACCTTTCATAGTGCTTTTGACTTTCATGCATAAATTACCCCTTCTTGCATCGATTCTGGAATTGTATTTCATTACTGTCCACTGCAGTTTGTTTTTGCATTCTGAGCTGTAGAAACTGCAGGGTGTAACAGAACTTCTATAGCAAGCCTGGTGTTGCAGTGGGCCCAGGGTTGTACTGATGACATCACTATAGGGCAGAATCAATGTAACAAGCAAAAACAAAAAAAAAAACATACTGACAAGGTATTTGGATTTTAGCATAATGCTTTGCTAACAGGGTGTCTTGCCGAAGGGGGAACACAGTATGTACACTGAGTACTGGTAGTTTTCCCCTTGCAAGAATGTTGCAACTGTACAGTACTGCACAGTGTGAGTCACTCCTCTGCCCTATAGTGATGTCATCAGGAGCCAGCAGCCCAGCAGCTGAACAGCAAAGGCAAGTGCAGCAGGGCTCCAAAACAAATCCAAATTATGGAAGGCAGAGTAAACCATGGCCAAAAATTACAAATGCACACACCCTTTCAGGTCTAGTACTGTATATAATGACTACAAAATGAGACATTTTGGGCCATCATGAAAGGTTCTCTTTAATGCCCCTTGTAGCCATTCCTTGAATCTTGGTGTGTGTAGGGGGCTACAGACCCCTATTAAAATTTGTGCCAGAAACATTGGGCATGACCAAAAACCAAAGGTCTGTAGGGAAGGGGCCGGTATCCAGGCCCTCAGGCATATTGAATAGGGGATAGGACTGAGCAAAGCCCTCATTAGTATTCATAAGGGGGATCAGGCCCAGGAGTCCCACAGACCCAGGCATAGGTGTGGCTAGTAATATTGATAATGAAGAAATGTGGCTGCAGAGGCAGCCCAAGCAAAAACATCTTTGAAGGTGCAATACGCGGCAGGGGAGGGAGAGTGGAGGAGGCAGGGGTGAGAATGGGCCCATGGCCTAAGTCACCCATGGAGTCACGTGGATGTGTTCCAAGCCCCACCTGAACCAGACTGTGCTGTAGCTTGCCTAGTGTCCCCAAGACACTAGTCCCCCACTAGCCATCACTAGCCACCTAGACTACTCAATAAATTACTGCCCACTCAGCCACCATTATGGAAAAATATTTTTTTAGCTGAGCCCCCTTCCCCAAGGCACACTCCCTTTACTCTGATTTTACTCATCTTACATCTTTCCCCTTCTTAACAAACCTGTTCTTTCTTCTGTCTCTACAGGTCTGACAGGACATGGACTCCAGCCCCATCAGATAAGTATAATTTTATTTCTCTCCTGTCCTTTCCACCCTATTTAACCCTCCTAAGAACTGCAGATCCTTTGTGACTCCCTTGTCTCTTCTTTAATAGATGCAGCAGATGACATCTCCCCAGGACTACCCCATGGCACCCTGCACTCAGGTAACTCCCCCTCTTTTATCTATATTTTAGTGGGATACTGTAATGGCAACTGCATCTGTACTACTTAATTCTGTGCCTCTTCTGTGCTCCTTATCATCACCTTTTCCTCATGATGTGGGCAGTGGCACAACATTTTTGGTTAAATAACATATTTGCCCAGAATAGCCCAACTTCTCATTTTACTTTCCTCTTTAATGATAGCTAGCATTGGGCACTGGACTTGTTTAGGGCCACAGAAAGTGGCACATAGCATTTGAACTTCGGTCTCTTGGTTAACTGTTGTGTGGTACATCCCAAGGCTACATGGCCTGCCCATCTACTGCATACAGTATATTGGTCTTAGAAATTGTGAATAAATAGGAAACTTGTATTGTTGGCGACAAATGATGCTGCTCAACTGCATGTAAATAGGCGGCGCTGGAACCTGTTGTCCTGCCCCCCAGTACAATACCAATTGTCAAATGCTAGTTATGAGACCCATCAACCCTTAGTTTCAATGGCAAACTTGCATCCGCATCCATCTGAGCTGCTAGGTAATCTAAAAGGCTGTCTAACAGTTGCACCTTTCCATCCAATTTGCAGACAAATTTGTGGCAAACAAAATGTTTCTAGCAGACTTTACCTCATTTTTATTTCTGCACATTGTGTTTTTGTTTTGTAAATGAGAAATTTATGAAAAAAGGATGGGTGTCTTACCTCCTGCCATGCTGGCAGCCCATGTTTGCAGTGCAGCGGGTCATTGGGGGCCGGTCGGGTGGGAGAGGATTGAGCATCCGGAAGACAGCTCTCCTCTCCTAGGGAGGGAGGGGAAACACAGGCCAGCATGTGCCTGACACCTAGCAGAGGCTAGGTGTTGGCACGCCTGGCCTAAGTACAGTGGGACACAGAGGTGGTGCAGCCAGCGGACATGCTGTGTGTGGACACTCATGTGGCATGCCCACTGTTAACATTGCATGCTCTGCTGCCACAAGAAAAATTAGAAAAACTGGCCTTGGTCTAGCAGTTTGGTGGCCATCCGGCATACCGTACCGTCTCTCTGGGGGAGGCCTCACCTGTACTGGATCCAGTCCTGGTGGGTGAGTAGGGGGCTCCCCACCACCCTGCCATGGTGGGTAAGCCATGGAGGTAACAAGGTGACACCCTGGAGTGGAGGACGGGTGCGGGCGGCTGGTGGCTGAACAAAGAGATTGCCAGGACAAGAGAGAAGCCAACCTGAGGCCGATAGAAAAGTAGGTTAAAAAAGGATGGGTAAATATACACAACCGGAAAACAGAGATGCAGTACACAATTGCTTTGTTTGTTGAGCGTTGGCTTTTATTTTTACTAAATGACACTCTAAATTATAAAACAATGTATTAGAAAAATCAGCCCCATGGACTTATATTGAGCACTTCCCATGCTCTCCAGATTCTTATTCCACAAAAAGTCTGAGCACAGGGGTAGGGAATTCACTCCAGAAAGTGGAAAGCATCAGGCAGCCAACTCTTTAGAGCCAAAGTATGACCCCTTCCCTCCCTTTCTTCTTCTCTTTTTTTATAGCTGTTTGGTCCCCATCGCCTCCTCCCGCCAACTGGTGATGGGGACACATACGCATTTTTTTAGATTTTCTCCCCTGACCCCTCCGAGGCACTGGCACACTGCCGTGCAAGTGTGTGGTGCCATGCTTCACACCCCGTGGTGCCAGCTCAGCCACTTCCACATCCCGTCACTTTTGTCTCCCCTCTCTGCCTATGCTACCCACGGACCGCCACCCGGTGAGCGGAACAGGGGTGCCATCACCTCACCACCCTCAGGACAGGAGAGCTGCCCACTGGCAAGTTCAGTCCTGCTCCACCCTCCCACACTGGCACCCCGATGATCCAAGGTCATTCCTGAACCTGGGTCACCGGCGTAGCAAGAGGTAAGGTGTCCAGCGCCTCAACTCTCTGTGCCACTGGGCCAGCCCCTTCCCTCCCTTTCTGCATACTTTTAAACATTATTTAACTTAGACTACCAAATTCCCAGAGAGTTCAGGGAGCTTTATAAGTTTGTGATTTGTTTAAAGTGAGCATAACTGGTGCTCTTTAAGACAAGTCAGATATGCAGGCAAGTATGAAGGTTGCAGTAATCAAAGTGGTAAGTGATGATGGCATGAACAACGTCAGTGCATGTATCATTCAATATTTTTTTACTACTGCTACTTTTTTATGTATTGCTTGTCTTAATTTGTTTTTTCTGTATATACTGTTAAATATTATGCTATCTAGCTGGCCCGGTGGCACTGAGGGTTGAGGCACTGGATGCCACACCTCATGCCACACCAGTGATCCGGGAGTGAGCACGGGCCACCGGGGGTCAGCAGGGGAGGAACAGGATCAACTATCAGATGACAGCTGTCCTCTCCCAGAGATGGGTGGGCACGTCTTTTGGTTGAAATGTCAGAGACATCTGTTTGTGTGGACATGCTCCTTTCCTGGCCATTTTCCTGGGCATGGGCCTTTGCTTTCCTCTGTAATGAAGGAAATTTGTGGTGAGAAAATGGTGTGTGGTCTAATTTTGTTGTAGCAGGGATGGGGGTGCCGTGATTGTCCTAGTGGGTGTAAGTACTATCACAGAGCACCCCTGACTTGAATGCAGCTCTTTTTGTTACAAACATGTCGTCCCACTCCTTGGCTGCCTCCTGGTGGAGGATAGGGGGCAGCATCAGATTCTGGGAGACCTGAAGCATGGCTTTGTGACCCTCACACGCTTCCACATGTGCGCATTCACGGTCATGAGGGGAGGGACAGAAAAATGTGAAACTACGGCTGCAGGATCCATGAAGCCCTTCCAGGATGCTGGCACCGCTCAGGCACAACCCATAATTGCCCGCTCCGGATATGTGTACTGGGGTGGGGGAATATGCACCCCCTCCCACCCTGCCACGGGGGGTAATCTGTGGGGGAATAAGGGCTCGGGGGTGCCTAAGGAGCAGAGGTCAGGTACTGGAAGAGAGCAGATACATGCCTGCAGGCCGAGGAGGATAAACAGTACACGAAAAAAAATATTATGCTATCTATTGTACTGTTTTGCAAGAATAGGATATCAATGAAAATTAGCTCTCTGGCACTCAAATGACCTGTTGTTATACTTGCTTAACTTTTAATAAAATTTTGAATTGAAAAGTTATGGCGGCTGTTTGGAAAGACAGAGAGAGTGGCGCAGCAGGAGAGTGAAGTCATCAGAATGAGTTGAGCTAATTGTTCACTGTTATCTTTCACTCTCAGTAGAATAATGAGGATGTAAGTAGTCTGTGTACTAAAGAGAATTGATTTTATAGTTTTTTTCTTACAGTGTTTTCCATGGCATTTTATAAGCAGTGCCTCGGATATCGGTAGAGATTTTGACTTGATATACTGTAGGTAAACATCTCTATAATGTTGTGCTCAGGAACACCCAACATACTGTATGCTCATGAACAACTGCATTTATTGAGAGAGGTAATGTTGATCAACACACCGAGTTATCACCTACTTTTTGCGTCTCCCATGCCCCTCAGCCAGCTCCTTCAGGTCACCAATGGCCCCCCCAACACACCTAGTCATCCCCTCACTGCCATCCACAGTCATGCCCCAGTTGACCCAGCATATCCCTTCAGTGGGGGCCCCTCACAGGGCCCATGAGAGGAGAGATAGCATCCAAGTCTGTACTGGGTGCACGATGGGGGATCGGACTGGAAGGCTACTGGCAGGGGTTCCTTGGCATGAGGGGACCTGGGCGACCATCAGCCAGTCTGCTGAGCGGGTGATTTTCTGGTTTCCTCCCACTGTCCCTTTCCCTCCCACATTGTGGCTGCATGCATGCCATATTCTGGGAAGGAAGTACGGTGGTGCATGATCACTCATGCCACCAATGCACCTCCATTGGGGATCACCAGAAGCTGCTCTAGAAATGGTGCCGGCTTGCGCCCTCCCTCCCTCCCAGGGATGAGAGCATCCAAGTGGATGCTCCTGACCCTCCCCACTGGCCTCTGCTCCTGTCGTCCCAGGCACAGGCACAAACCCAGGTCACCAGTGTGCCAAGCAATCCCGCATCGCTCACCACCACGGAGCCAGCATATCACCTACTTTATTTGAATCAAGCTTTGTCAGTTCTATTGATACTCCTTCACTGGAGTGATCAACCTCTCATTCAACCTTCCACTTACCAGGCCCACTGGAGAGTTCAATGTTTGTCAGTAACTGCCAACGGGCACCTCTAATCTTGTAGAGACATGCTCTCCCATCATGGTCAGACGGCCTGGTAAGAGATACCAGAGAATACATCTGAGGGAGGCGGGAAGGCCCAAAAGTTGACTATGGTCATCCTTTGGCATTTCCATAAATTGGTGGAACTTGAATCCATGCCTTCTGACCTGGGGACTAGGGCACTACCATTTCAAATACTGACACAGTGCTACAAATCTGAGGCTGAAAATATGTAGAATTGCCTAATCTTCCTAAGGAAGGAAGGAAGGAAGAAAAAATAGAATTATTAAAGTCAACAAAAAATATAAAGACATAAAAATCTGTGAAAAAAGCAGATTTAGGTCCCTGATTTACTGTGTTATCCAGAGAAACTTCCTGTTTTCTGCTACATAATCATACAATACAGGAGGAATCTCATATCACCGAAAATAAGTGCTTTCATGTTCATGAAAATTGCTGTTGAATGCACAATGACAGTTTATGTAAACATATGCTTTTTAAATCTCAGTGTACACCATACACCATGGAGCTGCACCTTCTTTATTTATTTAAAAGTTTCAACCAGGAGAGACCTACTGAGCAGGGGCCATTGTTCTTTCAAATCTTCAGCAAGGATCTGGATGTTGGGGTCTCCAGCAGCAAAAAAAACACACAAAAGGACAGCACTCCTGTATATCAGTAATCTCGAAAACACTTGTTTCAGTGCAAAAGCTCACAATATATTTTGTCAACTTACACAACAAAATCAGCATGGCAGTGGGAAACCCCTGTGCTTTGTCAAATGAAGGGTCACGTGTTTGACCCAAAGCACCAGAGTTTCCCAGTGACATGCTGATTTTTGTGTGCAAGTCGATGGATTGTTTTTGCATTTAAACAAAGTGTTTTTGTGGGTGGTAAATGGCAGTCACTCTGGGGATGGGAGAGTGAGCAGTGAAGTACCACAGGGATTGGTACTAGGCCTTGTCATCTTCAGTGTCTTCATCTTCATGAGTGCCATTGCTGAGGAAATGGAAGGGGCGGTGTGTCTCTTTGCAGATGACCAAAAATCTGCAACAGGGTGGACACTCAGGAGGGGGTAGAGAGCATGCAAAAGGGATCTGAGAAAACTACAGGAGTGGTCTAGGGTGTGACAGCTGGGTTTTAATCGGAAAAGTGCAAAGGCATGCACCTGAGCAGTGAAACCTGGGGGCTGTGTATAAGATGTAGGGAGGTAATTACAGTCACTAAACAAGAGAGGGACTTTGGAGTAATCATATCTGATAATCTCAAGGTGGAAGGGCAGTGTGACTAGTAAGTAGGCTAGGCAAGGATAGCCGGATGCTGGGTTGCACAAAGAGAGGGATTTCTAGCAGGAGAAGGGATGTGGTGTTGTCGCAGACTCACTCACTAGTGAGACCCGCATCTGGAATACTGTGTTGAGTTCTGGAGGTAGCACCTCCACAAGAACATTGACAGGGTGGAAGTGGTCAAGAAAAGGGCTACCAAAATGGTGTGGGGGTTGTACGAGAAACCATATGAGTAGAGGCTGCAGGAGATCAACATGTACTCCCTGGAAGACAGGAAAGCAGGAGGGACATGACTGAGACCTGTAAGTACCTCCTGGGGTGAACAAAGTGCAGGAGGGGAGTCTCTTTACATAGAAACATAGAATTTAATGGCAGATAAGGACCGCTGGCCCATCCAGTCTGCCCATTTCCTACCTATTTGATAAGCTGCAGATCCTTGTTAACCAACAGCCTACTTACTTCCTCTTTCAGAGGAGGGCACCAGAACAAGAGGGCATGCTATGAAGCTTGGGGAAGGGGAGTTTAAGAAGGCTGTGAGGAAATACTTCTTCACAGAAAGGGTGGTGGACACCTGAAACAGCCTACCAGAAGAGGTGGGAGCGAAGATGGTTCCATGTGATAACAGTGACTGCATAACAGCGCCGAACATATGGGCGAAGTCAGTATAGCTACCACATTTACAGCCCACTCCAAATACAGCACATGTCAAAACAGCAACTCCCCGACACATGGCACACAACAACATCCCCAGCATCGGGAATGTGGTTATGTGTTATGTGATTTTAGGGTACAAGCCGCATGGTCAGCAACTGTATAAACCCATGCCAAACAACTGTACTTGTGGCAGTCTGCAAAATGCCAGTACACCTTCTGGGACACCTCCTTGGCCCTCTGATACAAATAGCCTGCATAAAGTAACAGTGGTTTCCCCTTTTATTTATTTATTATTTGCTTTTAGCACTCCAGAAACTGAACAGACATCTCTGGACAGCAAAATCTATCTCCAGCAGCAATGAAATAGTCACCTCTAACACCTAACACCCTAACACAGCACTCTTATACCACAACCTAACTCCTAACACAAAATACCTGACAACGCAAATGGCAAACACCTGACAGAACCTCCTAAATAATAAAAAAAATACACCACACAGCATCACAGCCCACATTACACACGCACAGGCACCTAGATTCGAACCCACAACAACACAACACTCAACAGCACACATCGTCCCTACCTTCCCACCTAACAACCTGCCTAACCCACTACATCACAGTGGCACCACAGCTGCAGTGCATACAATATAAGCCTACATTCACCACAACACATCCAGCCACAATAGCACAACACTATATTTCTATATTTTATGCAGGGGGCTTCACCCCCTGCACCCCCCAGATGGGGGGGCTTCACCCCCAAACCCCTTATATTAATAAAGCCAACTCTGAGATCACACTATATATGACACAGTGTGCAGTACCAACCAGCACACTTCACTGTCACTGCTTCGCCATCCCTGCATACAGTCACTTTCTTTGCTCCCGCTATTCTGCCTGTCACCCTATTTACAGGTGCGCAGTTTGAGTCACTCATATTGAGTTACCATGGGATACCAACAAAGACCATAGGGAACTTCAAGCATGCATGGGATAGGTACATGGGCATAATAGGTAGTGGAATGGCAGGAGGGATAGAAACCTGTGACCAGATAGGGTCCTGGGTGATTTAATAATAAACAAGGAAAATAGACGAGCCTACTGGTCCTTTTCTACTGACACATTCTATGTTGCTAAGTTTCTAGCACACTTCTTAAGTTGATGGATGACACTGAAATAGCCAGAGAGGTGGATTTCCTTATGGATTGGGATAAATGTCAGCAAAACTTAAAGAAGCTGGGCAATAGGACTTACTCCTGATTCAGTACAGCCACATGCAAGGTGCCACTCTTGGGGAGGAAAAACAGAGGGAGGACCTACTCACTGCATGGGGCTCCTCTTGCTGCAGTCGAGGAGGAACAGGAGCTCGGGGTCTTAATAGACAAGGGTTGAAGCAGGACACCGTGTGTGTCCACTGTTAAGAGGGCCAGAGGAATGCTGAGGTGCGTCAAAGGGTTGACCAGCAAAGCAGGAGAAGTAATCCTGCCACTGTACAAGGCCTGGAAATGCCCCCACCCAGAGTACTACAAGCAGTTCTGGTATCCTCAATACAAAGAGGACACTGAGGCAGTCAGGATGACACAACACAGGGCCACCAAACTGATCAATGGCATGAGTGACAAAGTTCTGAGGAGAGGCTGGAGACCCTTAACATGTCCACCCTGGAGAAAAGAGGCTGAGAGAGGACATTATCTCAGTCTTTGCAGAGATGTTGGAGCTGGTGTCCTACAGCAAGACCCAAGGACACACTATTTTATTTAATTAATTAATTTATTTCAAAACATTTCAACAGGAAAGACATACTGAGCTAATAACAGTTTGTTTCCAGATGCATCCTGGGGGTAGGGGATGAGAAAAATCATATACAGCAAGTACAATCTATCATGAAGAATAATTAAGCAATAATGACCTTACAGCTGGTCATTTCCTAAGGATTAACAACTGGCCACCCCCACTGGATGGTCATTAATCCCCAGGAAATGTCCGGCTGTGAGGTCTTTATTGCAATTATAAGTCTAATTGCAATAATGACAGTTTTTACACATGTTTTGTTTACCTTTTGTGGAGCGTGCGTGAGACTGCTGTGTGGTCACACTGGCTTCTCTCATAACATGTCGGAGTGATGATGGCGTTCCGGTGTGTCAAAGCAATTGTGACATGCTGGCCATTAAACTGATAACCACATAAGGATCAGTATGGTAATTATTTACTCGAATGCAGAATTGTTCACTTTTCTGTTTTTATTTGTTAAAAAGGTGACAGTAAATATGGTATGGCAGATGAGAGCATTTTGCGCTGAATGTGTCTTAATGCCAGGCATTTCTAAGAGATTTCAGACTGGCATGGCAGCCAATCAGTACGTAACTTTAGCTCATGAATAATTAATTAGACTCAGAATCATAAATTAAAGACAAACTGGAATAACATTTGTACGGATAATGAAAGAAACAGATTGCCAAGGCAAAACAACTGGGGAGAAGAGAGTTGAGAACAGTTGCAGGAGGGAGACTAGAAGTCATGAAGTAGAGACTTTAAGGAGTGAGCTGAAGAGACACAGCAAATTAACAAGGGAAGGGAAGGCCAAGGTTTGGGAAAGAGGTAAGAGAAAGTAGATTGACCAGCAGTAGATTTTCTATAAGGAATAGTGAGGGAATGGGAAGTATTATTGTGAAGAGGATAGTGGGAAGTTGAACTATAAAGCACAGGGGTGGCAAATTAATGGGAAAAGTTAGGAAGCACTTTTTCTCCCATGGGGGATGTAATGCTGTGGAGCAGCTTATCAGCAGAGACAGTGGACAATAAATCAGTACAGGCCTTTAAGGTAATCCTGGACAAATGGGTAGGGAATCCTTATAAATTGTATGTGTTTGGACAGCATACTTATTTCATTCCTGCTTATGAAGCTGTGGGGGGGGGGAGACAGTCATGATGGGTCTAGAGTCCCTTCTGACCTAGCATTACCATATGTTGCTATGAGCTGGGATCAACATGTTTCCAGAGGCATCCTTGGTGAAGAGTTCAAGAGAAAACTATATATTGTAATAAAAATACAATACATGCAAACTGCACAGTAATGTGTGAATAGGTAAACAATTAGACATGGATGGGTATGTATTGTGCTGAGATAAATGCACACCCAGAGGGGTAGTAAGGCAAGAGGCTGTAGACTGAGTGCCTCCAGCCCCTAGCAATGTGCTTATCTCAGCACAAAGCATATCTCCAGAGTGTGGTATTGCACTTATAAAATGTAATTTTTTTTTTAATTTTAGAATATGTTTAACAAAAAAAACTTGATTTGATTTGTCAAATGTTTGGTTTTGTATGGATTTTAATATAGTCTTCTGCCTTTGGAAGTCTGCATATTTCAGCTTTGAGTTTTATATTTTGCTCACAATACATGTAGTTTTTGTACTTTGTAGTTTGTTGTGCTATTCTGTGTGTGTGGTTCCCCTGTCCTCTTCCCAATACCCTCCAGTGAAAAACATGACTGTTTTTAAAAATATGTAGTGGGTTTGATATTTGAGGTGTATGGCACATGAGGAGGTTTGCGGTTTGTGTGTAGTAAAGGTGGCTTTTTTAGTGAAGGTTCACTGGCTGTAAGAAAGAGGGTTAATCAACTGGAAAGTTTGCAGTTAATCAACAGGAGGTTCACACCAGTTAGCATTATTAACTTTGAATGCTTTCACAAGCAAATCCTGTGAAACTGAAGAAGAATTGGTACTGCTACTGGTGGGAGTGAAATGTTAGCAATATGATTAAAAGGGACACTGTCAACCTTTTTTGCATCCTGTTATTTCTACTTAAAACCCCACATTCCATGACTGCTTACGTTCTCTAAAATTTATTAATATTTCTGGTTGTTTTATCTGCCCCTTGCTTAGAAGAACTGAAATGCATCCTAATGTATGATTACACCCAACCTTGTTTTGTTTCAAATTCTTGACCTACTCTTATTGCATACTTTTTGAACATTAGAAACACCCCCAAATGGTGCAGCCACTCAAGATGCAATAATCTCCTCTCCTCATGCTGCATCATGAGTGACTTGACTGTGTCTGGGGTGTTCCCAACTCCAGGAAAGAAGCAATGGAGTTGATCAAGGAATGTAGCAAACATGTTTTTGTGTGCTAACACCAGTATGGTAGGCAGTCTGTTTTTCACTTTTTAATAAAAGAATAAAGAAGCAGAATCAAGCTACCAGCTAAATCAGCAGTCTCTTTAGAATGTGAGCAATCATAAAATGTGTTTTTAGACTAGGGGCACTTTGAGGCCTGAGGGGGTTGACAGTGTCCCTTTAAGGTATAAGAATGAATGTTTATGGGTATTACACTTATACAGATATCAATTAAATTATATTATAAAATGGCAAGGAAATCCAGTAATCTGACTAGCTTTTGGCCATGTATAAAATATGTTTTATACATGGTAAACAACATTGTCAATACCGAATGTTTGCTTGCTGGCATTGGCAGTGGTAGTGTAGGAGTTACAGAGCTGCATAATAGGAATGGCAATGAAGTATTGAACTGAAGCCAGCGCCACCACCACCCTGCAGATACTGACAGGCATTGGGGGTGTGCTTGGGTGCGTCAGGCATAACGGCTATGGCATTTCACCACACCCTACCCTGCAGACACCGACAGGTGTCACGCGGTGCTGCTCAGGGTCTTTGGCCCCTTATGTTGACCCCATTCTATTAGGAAATATGGTGAGATGGGTGCAGTATAGGAGAATGGGGTGAACTTGAGACTGAAGAGTCCAAGGCACAACTATGCCTCTCACTGGCTGCAGGGTGGGGGTGGGGTGGAATGGTATGAGCATTACAGGCGACAATCCCAAGTCACACCTGGAGGCCTGCCAGTCTCTACAGGGAACGCCTCAGACATTCATTGGTATTTTCGCTCCAAATTTTCAGCATTTTTATTTTGTGATCCCCACCTTATGAACAGTGGCAATATCAGTTCGTTAGCTGAAAGCTGATTTTGCACAGTGACTACGTCATTTGGCGCCACAGTTGTGAAAACACATTTCGAACAGGATGTGAAAAATGACAGCTGTACTGTTCATGGGTAGGTGTAAAAAAATGGCAATATTGAAAATCTGGAGTGAAAATATCAGAAAAACTGGTGAAGTCATGAGTGAGCATAGAAACACCCATAATATAATTAGTTTGGGGAATTTTTACAGCAGATTGTTAACTCAGGCATTTTGGGCCTCCACTCATGAACAGTGTCATGGTGATTTTCTTAATCTGTCCCAAACAGTGATTTCCCACAGTGACCATGCATTTTTTCGCTGGAAGTGCGAAAACACATTTTGGCCATGGTGTGAAAAATGACAGCTGTACTGTTCATAAGGGAATGTGGAAAAATGCCAGTGGTGGAACTCTGGACTGAAAATATTACAAATTCATGAACTTATGAGGGTGCGTGGAAACTGTGCAATGCTCGCTCGTAATACAGTCATTTTATGAACTTTTGTCACCAAATTTTTAACATAGCCATTTAAGACCTCTGCTCATGAACAGTGTCACTGTGATTTTCTTAATCTGTCCCAAACATTGATTTTTGCACCAACTGTGCCATTGTCTGCCTTCATCTTGGAAACACATTTAGGCGAGATATGAAAATGACAACTAAAATAGTCTCTGTTCATTTGTGTGCTGTGGAGGAGCTGCCAACCATTGAATTATGTAGAGCAGACACTTGGTAAAAGGTATGAGGAATTATTGTGAAACTATTTACAGGATATTTAAAAAAACCCTTTTAAAACAGCAATTAAATGCAGGTGAATTCAGGTAGCAGCTGTACTGTTGCTGTCTTTTGACATGACAACAATGCCTTCACATGTGCGCGCTGATTTCATTTATATATCCTGCATTATCCTAAGTTATTTAATCGCTGTTTTTTTCAAGTTCAGTGGCATAGTTGAAACCATTGTCACACAGGCTAGAACATCCCTTGTAAGTTTACTCATGTAAGCTTCAGATGAAGACCTTGTTGGGTCAAACACTTAGACACTTTGTTCTTTTTGTAACATCCATGTATGTTGGTTCAGTAAAAGGCAACAAACCATTTGCTTCAGTATAATTTTTTGAATGCACTGTATTAAAATAAGAATTATATTGTAAGACCCTGACAGACTACATACAGCAGGGCTCCCAGATCTATAGGAGTCATTTACAGGAAATTGTTCCCATTGACTTGCATTGGTTACAGGGGCATCAGACTATCCTTTTTACTCAGGATTTCATGACAAGTTGAATTCCTTTGGGGAACAATAGCAGTGACTGAAGTGAATATAGGTTCACTAGGAGAGAGTAAGTGTGTGTGTGTGTGTGTCTGTGGGAGAGAGAGAGAGAAAGAGAGGGAAAAAAGGGGGTGTGTGAGAGAGAGAGAGAGACAACATCTCCTTAAAGCTATGTATCTCCCCCACCCACATTATGGTGATGTGGGGTGGGTTAGGGTGTATTGTTTGTATGAAGAGGAGGAGAGAAATTACATTTTTATCTCTTTTTCAGATTCCTTAGACACTTGTGGTACATCAAGTTGTTACATTTTCAGTGCATATTGACATCAGTACATATCAGGCTATGTGGTCTTAATTCCTTGAGGTTCCTCGACTAGAGTTTTTGTTTGACACTAATATTATCAATTTATATTTAAATTATCATTTATATAGTCCTGAGGTTTTTGAAATTTCTTGGGCCTTATATCTAGCTGGAGAGTACAGCTGGGTGACAGGTCCAGCTAGGTTTTACACATCACACAGTGCACTTATGTCTTTAAGACAACTTTACTGGGAAATTCTTGTCTATAATGCAGACATTGAAACTTCATGAGCCCTATGACAATCTTAGTTTGTCTTTAATCTGGGTGGGAGTTGCCTTTCAGTAATCACATCGTTATACTAACTGTGACACTCACAGCTTGATTTAGGAGTTATCTGCTTCAGCAGTGTTATCTTATGTCAATTAAATTTATATGCAGTAGGATTCTTTGTATGTGTGTTCCACCAAGCACGTTTAACCCAAGGTTGCTTCTTGCTGAAGGCAGTATAGTACTATTAAACTTCTCTGACATCATCTTCTGTTTTTTTTTTAAATGAATATTTTAAACCAATGGGGATTTTTTCTGTTTTTCTCTGCATTATCTAGCTGTTGTAAGTATTGTATTTTCTAAACAACTGCCATGAGCTTCTGAAGAAGGACTAGTTGGTCCGAAAGCTAGAGCACTTTGTTCTTGTTGTTACATCTATGTTGGTCCATTAAAAGGTAAATAATCATTTGCTTCAGGGCATCAGAGCAATTCTGCTTCATGTGAAATAATGAAATGTCAGGGGAGGAAAATTTGCACTAGAGTTACAGGAAAATGCAAAATCAACGTGATAGCACTGCTACTGTGTCCTCTAAAGTCCATCATTTTTTTTGTTTTTACGTTCACTTGCGTGCATGCACAAGGAACGTCTTGGGAGAATGGGACACCTTGGAGGCGTGCCTGCCCTGTGCAATCCCCTGCTCTGTTGAGCAGGCGTGGTGGTCCTGCACCAATAGCTGCGGTGCTGTGTATGACAGCAGTGGTCTTCTCTTCAAAGAAAACCACCGCTGTGTGTTTGCAGCGCATCACGCCCCCCCCAAATCTTTGCTGCCATGCTGGGAGCCCACCCCAGTGTGGCAAACATCCTGTGTCATCTGCCGATGGGGGTGCCCAATCCCCCATCAGCTCCACCTCCCCCCAAGCAGCTTTCTCTGCTGCCACGCTGGGAGCCCACCCCAGCATGGCAAATGTCCCGTGTCGTCAATTATAGAAAAAGAAAACCTGTAAATTAAAACGGTCCCACGCAGTCTCCCGTCCTCCTCCCACAACCCGCACCCACCCACTGCGACTCCTGCCTCCCACAACCCCAATTTATTACTTACTCTCCAGAGCTCAGCGCGACGATCATCGCTGGACCGGGAACACGCCTGCAATTCTTCAAAGCCAATCTCGAACTGAGAAATGCCAGTAAGCTGTATAATGGCTAGATGTTTTTTTCAACTTTGTTGCATATCTTATGCATTTTGAATTTTTGCACCAAATTTTCAACATGGGGTTTTAGGGACCCTTCTCATGAATTCTGTCACTGTCACGGCGTTATTTCGGGCCGAAGGGTGATTTCATGATCACTGGGCGAAAATCACCTTTTGGGACAGATTAACGAAAACAACAGTGCCAGTGTTCATAAGGTGGGCTCTCAAAAAGCCTATTTTGAAAAGTTGGTGGAAAAATTCCTAAAAATGACCGTTTTATGAGCGTGCATGTTGCGCAGTTCCTACGCAGGCTCGTAAGTTCACGAATTTTCAATATTTTCACTCCAGATTTTCAACATTGCCATTTTACCATACCTCCTCATGAGCAGTACAGCTGTCATTTTTCACATCCTGCCCAAAACGTGTTTCTGCCCATGTAGCGCACAATGGTGCAGTTGGTGTGCGAACTCAATGTATGGCACACATTAAGAAAATCACAGTGACACTGTTCATTAGCAGAGGTCTTAAAATGGCTATGTTGAAAATTTGGTGAAAAAATTCCTAAAAATGACTGTTTTACGAGTGTGCATTGCGCAGTTCCTACGCACGCTCGTAAGTTCGCGAATTTTCAATATTTGCACTACAATGACTTCCAAATACCTAAACAGCACATAGAAGCAAGCAACATTCGGCATTGACAAATGCTCGTACTTCTTTGTCACTGATTTTTTTAAGCCATGTCCAAGTGCCAAATACCACTGCAAATACCTGCAAGCGAACATTCGGCATTGACAAATGCCTGTTTTCATAGTGTAATAGACCAACAACATGCCTTTCCCTGATTTGAAAGGAAGTGTGAATTATTAAGTATCTGAATGTGCTAGTGTGAACTAGTCTTCATACTTTGCCCAAGAGAAGTGGGGGTTGGGGGTTGAAACAAAGAGAGTGGATGAGGCAATGTGCAGTGTATCTGGCACAACTTCTGTAATCCATGTAACTCTTTTCAATTCAGTAAGCACCAGTGGCTTTGTTTGAGAGGTGTGAGGGGGATGAGTGTGGGAATGCAGACACATGGCTGACATACAGCATCTTGTTTCTGCAGTCACATAAAAATGCCAGCTCATGGCAATTCAGAGAAATAAAAATATTTTGAAGCTGCATTACCAGACTAAGTGTGCAGTTTAGTGAATTACCACACAGGGGTGTGTAAATGACAGCACTAAAAGGAACATTAAAGTGCTTCAGTCACGAAAACCTCCCACACTGGCTGCTGCTGAAATGCATAGCAGTGTGTTCTCCTTTGTGCATTCTGGCTGTTTGCTGCAGCTGCAGGTAGTACAGTACGCTCAAGTTCGTTTGCATAGGTTTTAGCAGCGGTGAGTTCACATTGACAAAGTCTAGTAAGAGAAAACGCTTGGAATTACACATACAACGAAGTCTGAGTTTTCACATCAAATGCTGAGGTATTTTTTTCTGGAGGATTAGAACCCGTAGAGTCCATGAAGGTGTGCTTTGGAGAGCTGGCATGTGTAAGGACTGTTAGGCACCCACACATTTTGGTGGTCCTGCTGTGGCAGGGAACAGTTTATTAAAGTAATGATGTGTGTCTTATCTCTCTAAGCTAGACAAGACTACAGCAATCTATCAGGTAACCAACACAGTTGATCTGTGTGTGTGTGGGGGAGGAGCTGCCCACTGAAGTGTAGCTCCCTCTTTCAACTGTATGCCACTGCATTTTCAACTGCTGTCATAGACAGCTCCAGCAGTGATTGGAGAACTGTGACCACGCCTGCAAACACACTGACTGAATTGGAAGATGCTGACACACCTCTGAAAAACTCAGATGATGGCACTATGTTTCTTGCACATGCGTGCAAGCAAACATAAAAATAGTTCTGTCCAACAGTGAAGTGTCCAGAGCCGTGATCAATGGGCATTTGGAACACTGGCATTTCAGTTAGTCCCCTACAACCAGAACTGATCTTCCATCACACACATGGCTGCTACCTTTACACTGTAAAAAAAGAACTTCAGCTGGACCCTAAAAATAAAACTACCTTGAATAAAAAAAAAAAAATTAAATGTTGTTTTCATGATCATCATACTTTCCTTGCACACATTAACAGATTTGAAATATTAAGTATTGTTTATAGTTTTCACTACAACTTTTTTTGCTGATAATGAAAACTCCCCTAGTACCTTTACCTGTCCATCAGAAATCTCTTCTGCTTGCCCTGACAGTGAGATATCTGAGTCTCTGGCTGTAACAGAGGCCTTTGTTTTTGTGTGAGTGAGTGCGTACGTGTGTGTGTGTGTGTGTGTGTGTACAGTATGTTAGGAGAGAAACATTCTGCCAGTGGAAATTAGCAGAATTTTAAATCCATGTATTCCATGAGAAACATTCCATGATAAACATTCCATATCTTGAATCTTGATGCCAGCAAAGAACAAACTTTGTCCAGCATACAGTGACATCATCTATGACATCATTGGCAGTGGCGGAAGGACTATTTTATCATAAATGCACACAAGTAAATCTATTGTTTCTACATATAAACATGCTTTTCCCAACTGTAAAAAGTTAAAAAGGAGCCCATTTTACAAGTGCAATAAATCACTCCATGTGTGAACAAAACGTATTTTACCACACGTCCAGTGGCTGAAGTCACTCAGCCTGCAGCCTTGTACCTCACCATGCCCCTGGCTGTGCGGTAAAATATGTTTTATACACATCCTGTCGTGCCTTATTGCTTACAGGACTAATACCAAATTTGAAAAAGTGTAAATTATTTTTTTTTATTTTATATTTTTAAAACCGCCATGAAATTTTTCACGTTGATATTAAAAAAGTGTATCAATATACTTTATCATTATGGAAAAAGTATATTGATAACATTTATTTTACAAAAAAAAACACTTCTGTGGTGATATAAATATATATCGATATACTGTAGCTAGAGAAAACTGTCTGTGTTTTATATCGATAACAATTACTAGTGTTACATAATGACAATATAATAATGACATCATTTCTTATTGGTTGAACTCCAAGCTTTCATAAAAGGAAATAAGTCTCTAGCCCCAACAGTTCCAGAGTTAGAAATTATAAAATATATATTTTTTAAAATGTGATCATTTTGGAATTGTTAGGGCTAGAGACTTAATTTTCTTTTTAAATGAAAGCTTGGAGTCAGCTAAGTAGATATATCAATATCACCAGAGTGACCATATTCATTAATATATCACTACAGTGACCGTATAGCGATATAAAAAAACATAAAATGTTTCATATCGATATAACACAAACATAAAATGGGTCACTGCATTTTTAAAGTCCTGTAAATTGTACCATATTATATCAACATAAATATGCATGTAGCAACACAAAAGAACTGTAAGAACTGTTCAAATGGTATAGCTTTCGAAATGTAGTTTCTGGCTTACCACCTCCACCCCCACCGGGCTGCAGACAGGATCCACAGACTAAAGGCACATCATAGAGCTGGGAGCAGGGCCTACGAGGGGTCATTCCCATTATGCTTGCCTACCGTACATTTTCGTCCTTTCATATGTTCCTCAGGAGGGTGGACATGCAGTGCTAACCAGACATTCCTGAGCACACCAGCATGCAGGACATCAGTAGCCAATGGTCTTCCACCCCTGAATTGCTGTTCCTGGGTGCCCAACTCCAAGCCATCACTAGGGGTTAGTGCTACACTGGGAGCAGCAGCCCTCCTTTCCTCCCTCCCTCCCCGAAGGAGGAAAGCAGTCCTATGGATGTGCAATCCTCCTCCCCCCCCAGCTGACCCTCTGACAACCTGAGTTCGGTCCCAAACCCAGGTAGTTTTAATGTTTCAAATTGTTCAGTTGCTTGACAACAACAGAGGAAATTACAAATATTTTTTTGACTTTTGTGTACTGTGCGCAGCAACAGAGCAGCATTGGGAGAAAGCTGCATTTGCAGAAATGACTCTGTGGTTAAACAAAAAATAAACAAACAAATGTTAGGGTTACATTTAGGCTGGCTTCATGTTTCTGTGTTTTTTTCTGTGCTCATTTAGGTTTATTGGCAATAGGTTGGGGGGAGTAGATAGTGACATCTCAGTTTACACCAAGAAAACAAATGGTGGCCAATGTTTAGAAAAGAATGTTGTCTGGTGAAGTGATTCATTATTTGGCCAGGTACCAGGATGATCATTCATTGTTGGAGCTTAATAGAAACATAGAAAACATAGACTTTGATGGCAGATAAGGACCACTTGGCCCACCCAGTCTGCCCATTTCCCTACCTATTGGATAAGCTGCAGATCCTAGTTAACCAACAGCCTACTTCCTCCTACCCCCCACTATAATTGATTTATGTCACAAGCCCGGTGGCACTGTGGGTTGAGATGCTGGAGCGCCACGCCGCTGGCGACCCTGCGTTCCCGGGAATGGACTCGGGTCGCTGCGAGCCAGAGGAGAGCAAGATTGAGCGTCATAGCTCTCCTTCCACAGTTAGGGGCTTGCCCATGCTCTGGGTGCTTGGTTGCCTTCTGCGGAGGTGGAGACAGCTTCTGCACCCATTGCACAGTCTGTGGCGCAAAAGGGGTGAAAAGAAGAAAAATCCCACCGGCAGGATGACGTGACTCCCCACAGGCACCTCTCCCAGACCGGGCATAAGGTAAGCCCTGGTAATTCCAGGGACAGAGCTGGGGGGTCGGGCAGAAGAAGGTTGTCAGGGGTGTAAACAGCAGTAGTGTAAAAAAAAAATTGCCCTTATGTCTGTCCCTTGCATTCTTGTATTCCCCCACTGTTTTTGAGACCCCATGACCTCCTCAGGAAGGCCGTTCCATGCGTCTACCATCCTCTCCATGAAAAAATACTTCCTCACATTGCCCCTGAGCCGTCTCCCATCTATCTTCAAATTGTGCCCCCTTGTTCTTGCAAATCTCTTTTTCTGAAAGATGCTACCCTCTTGGACTTTGTTGATTCCCTTGAGGTACTTGAAAGTTTCTGTCATATCCCCCCTCTCCCTCCTTTCAACGAGGGTATATATATTAAGCTCCTTTAGTTGTTCTTCACATGCCTTCTGGTGCAGACCCTGCACCATTTTAGTTGCCCTCCTCTGGATTGCCTCCATGCTGTCTGTGTCCTTGTGGAGATGGGGGTCTCAAGAACTGCATACAGTACCCCAGATGGGGTCTCACCAACTGTCTGTACAGAGCGATAACAACTTCCTGTTTTCTACTGGTGATGCCTCTCCTATGCATTCCTATGTCCCCTCAGCCCTGCATAGTCGCCTGACTAATTTTGTCCAATAAAGAGTCAGTATTTTACTTACCCATTTTATAAAAGGTAATAACTGGGCAGCACAAAACATGACAGGTGTAAAAATAATGAGTAGCACAAAAAAATTGCAGAATTTATTGTTGAAACTACACAGATCTTATTCTGCTAAGACAAGTAGAACAATAACATTTATTATTACCGCTTAATAGAACTCCACAAGAAAAAAAGACAATTGTGTTTTAAACTGTTTCCATTTTGGAACACTCTTTCCAGTGAGCTAAAATTCTTTTCACCGCTAAGGCAGAATTCAAGGTATGACTGAAAGAATGTCTGCTACAGAATTCTAAATGCCTTTGTGAATAATTGTATTCCTGTTTTACTATTTTATGATTATTGTGTTTCGTATATTTGACTTGGGACACTTTTGAAAATGGACGTTTGATGCTCCATGGGTCTATCTGCCTAACAAACAATTAAATAAATAAATAAACTTGAAATTTGGCCAGGAGAGTTTAATTAATGAAATTTAAACAGCCCCTAACCGAATCCCAATTGCATTCTGTTCACAGGGTTGCAAGCCATTCCCAGTTCAACATCATCAAAACACTGTTTGAGGGTAGGGTTGGAGATGTCTGCTTGAGTGGAACAGCAGCAGGAAGTTATGAGCAGGGCATAGTAAGATAAATGTTGAAAATAAAATACTGAAAAAAGATTGGTATATGACTCAATTAAATCCTCTGACAGGCAGCTCCTTTGTGTGAGCTGCCTGCCGGGCCCAGTGATGTGATAGCTGTTCTTTAAATAATTTTGTTTTGTTATTTAGATGCTGTTTTAAAAATATGCACACTTGTTATGCTTTAATCTGTAATGACCTAATGGTCAAACAATTGTAACCCCTGTTCCCCCAAATTAGGGGGCTTACCTTGAGTATCTTCCTGGCTCCTTTGATGCCCACTGCCTGGTAGCCGTCCAGTAAGGGAGTTGAATCCATATAAAAGTATTGCTGTATTGTTGATCTGCATGAGTGTTCCATGCCATGCTGCCATGCTGCCCCTTACGTGCTCCAGCCAGTGTGTACACTATGCATAGCCTGGGCTGGGTCCGAGTACAATGGGGCTCGCAATCAGCCAGGCAAACCCTGATCGATTCCACTCTGCAGTTGCTTAGTAGTGCAGAGGGAACCCTTCAGTGTACTGTAAATATTTATTTCTTATTTTTATTAAATAAATGAGTTGTTTATATTTGCTAGTGTTCCTCCTGTAGGAGAGCTGCCATGTTTGGTCCAGGACTTTGCCGTTTGGACCAGTCAGAACCAAGGGTCCTCAAGGGTCCTAGTTACAGTGCCTTATGGGCTAAATGCTGAACTTTTCCTGTTAGCACCTAAACCCACCAATAGGAGTGCTCAGACGTGTTTGACAGTGTATGTAGCCAACCAGAATACAGAAATCCCAGTTCTTCAGTTGGAACTGTTTTCAAGAAGTTGGGTCCAGCTCAAGCCTCTAGCTGAAGGGAGCAAAAGTGTTTTGCATAGCTGCAATCAGAAGGGAAAAAGCCAGCTGGCCTCCCTGCAGGACCCAAACAGTTTTAGAATGCCTGAAAGCAGAGGAAAGAGATGGTTGCAGCAATTAGGCTGGCAGTTCAGCTCGAACCATCAAGAAGAAAACAGTTTTCTTCTTAGCTGAAACAGCTGTGGGAATTCTTGGCCTACTTTGCCGCACTGTGGGACTAAAATGGTCAAACACAAAACCGGAGAAGCAATTCTCAAGTTATCCTGACTAACTTCAGAGACTGTACTGAATAGTGAGTGTTTTGCCTGTGAGAGGGCAGTTGAAAGAACTCTGAGAGGATTTTCCAGTCAAGGACTCCAAGGCCTATTGGAGTCTGTAAATGCTGCATGTGTCTCATGCTATGTATACCAAAGGAGGTCTGTTACCAGTAGTTCCTGTCCATTGTCTAGCAAAGTTAAGCTAGCCTGTTAGCTGCCAGTTAAGTGACTTTTCAAATCTGATTGCCAAAGCAAAACTCATGTGCTGGGCCATCTGTGGTCCAAAAGACTGTTCCTGTACCAGCTCTACCATCTGCCTGGTGAGAGATCGGCTTAGGGAATCAGCCCCTGTGGAGAACCAGATCACAGGTTGTGGCCACCTACAGCGAAAAGGCCATGAAGTGGAGGTGAGTCATGTCAGCCTCAGTCCCCATCTGAATCCTGGAAGGCCAGAAGGTCCATGGCGTCACCAGATGTTCATTCCATCTGTTTGGGTGCAGTGAGTACAATCAGGGCAACCCCCCCCTCGCAACAACTGAATGGGCACCGGTACCATCTAATTTACTTAGAAAGTTCTTGTTTAAGTTTAACTGTGATTACAGGCCATCCAGCCAGGGATTACAACTGTGTGCTAAATATCAAATTGTTTCATCTGTTTAATAATACCTTTTCTTCCATCAAGGGCCCCAACCAGCTGCAACGCCAGCCTACCCATGGCAATGCTTCAGGCCTGCTCCTGCTACCATCCTGGGCACCTAGCTTTGTGACAGGCTTATAAATTCAGAGACTAAGTTGAGCAATATTAATTACTGCCTGCATACTTACAGTACTATAATAATTAACCTAGATTCATGCCCCTTCCTTATTAAAGTCCCCTCAATAAACCAGATTCATTGTTAAGTGTTAACTGGGGATGTGAGCATATCGTTACTTAGCTTTTAGGCTGAGTCATTTCAAAGGTACTGTGAAAGTAAATTTTTGTTGCTAAAACTGTTTCCTTGCAGGGGATACAGGGCATATGCCAGGAGACCAGACCCTGTTGGTAAGTGCTGTGCCTATGAGCATCTCATTAGTGTTTGCAAATACCAGCACACTGAAGGCCATAAGGTGTGACTGTGAAACTTGGTGTAGAAGGCTACTAGTGGGGATAAAGGGTGGATACAGTTTCCCAGAGGGCTGTACTAGTTTGGGCTCTAACCCCCCATGTAATCACTCTGGGTGGAGGCACCATTATTGTAGTTGTACTGTTGGTGGAGAAGCCACAGTGTCTGCTAATCCTGAACCCAGGCCCCTCAACCTCAATTTAGGCAAGCAGGCAGGGGTAGTAGCACTTGGGGTAACGGCATCAGGGTTATACAATAAACATGGCTTGACTTGGTGATGAACCCTTGGAGTGTGGAAGGCTTGGACACTAGCCTGCCATCCCTCCCACTGTTTCTTAGCCCCATGTATTAGGCCTGTCTGCCTTCACTCCATCATGCACCCCCCACTAGGCCTTGGTGGGGGAGGGCAGGATGTCATCTTATCACCATGGCATCCAATGCTGCTTTTTGTCCCACCAGAGGAGGCAAACATTACCCCCACCCCACCCACCCTGAATATGGATGCTTTGTTTTCACAACCTACCCAGGATTGCACTAGCCTGACAGTGAGAACCAGGATTGCAGTTCACATCCAGGTCCTCTGCTTGGTAATGCAACATGCTACCCCACAGAACTAGGCATCACCCCTAATTCTTAATTACTAAGGGCATTTCAATGGCAACTGGATGCTTGCCCTTCAGGATTCCATTCCTCTATCCCCGCTGTTCAAGAATTCATAAGCCTATAAGCCAACATTGTGTGCCACTACTGTGCTCCCGAGGACCAAGGCTTGTTCACTTCATGTACTCTTTATCCTACATTTGGGTCAGAATGCTTGAGGGGATGAGTGACACAATGAAGCCTAATACTTACTCACTGGAGGGGAAGGGATAGCACTTCAGAGGCTGAAACCCCAAATCTTGGGCTAGCAAAACATGTTTGTGTTATCTAGTTCTATTCCATGCATAACTGAGATCATATTAGTAGACAGTAGACCACTGTGTCTTCTCTACTTCCATGAGCTCCTGACCCCTGGCACTGGGGAGAGTAACTAAAGCATTTGGATGAGCGTAATCCATCTTTATTCAACTGGTGCGTGTGTGTACAGCAAGACAAAAGTAACTGCAGGTTGCACAGTATGATCTCTATACAATATGGACTTGTTAAGCCTGCAGCAGACCCTCAATTAATTTATTGAAAGTGTAGGAAAAACACTTATAGTAATTTGGAGACCAAAATTTCTCAGAGACCCATCCTTCTAGCAATGAACTAGTGCACATTCACAACAACCACCTCCTGCCCCTCACCCCCAGGCATCCTTGATGAGTGCCTGGGTTTCCTAATGACATCAAACATCAGTTCGCCAATCCTTTACACCAACAGATCAGCCTCAGAAAGGTTAATAGAGGGCAGGTTCCCCAGAAGTGAAAATTCATGGGGGTCATACAGACATCAAACGCTGTAATGGCTGCTTTTTACAAGCTTGTTTTAATTAAGCCAGGAGGCAAGTGTTGAGTTATCAAGAGATCAAATGATTGACTTGTTGGTCATAAACAGTCACACAGATGCCTTTATACAGGCCACAGTTATATAGAACAGCACATGAAATGCTCCCATGTTTAATTAATTTCAACCAATACTTTGTTTGAAGGCTGTGGATAAAAAGACCCACTTTTTACTTGACATGCCTAGGCAAGGAAAGATTTGGAAAGATCAAAAAGTATGCAGAGATGAGAAAAGTGTGAATTAATTATGAATAGCAGAAGAGATGATAATTATCTAATGTGGGTTCTATAAGAGCAAGAAGGCATATAAGTAAATATTAATATGATCTGGGTCCAACCCACTGTGCAAGCTTCTACATCTTACTGCTGAAGGAGAGCTCTCATTAGAAAAACTAGGTCAATCTAGTGTCCTTGGTCCCAATAGAAACCTATAGGAGACAGTGTTTTTTCTGTGGTTTATTTTTTTATTTAGTTTTTGTTGACCGGGTAAGTGCACTAGACAAATCCTGCCTATTTTAGGCACGACCTGGGAGGGGATACAGATGAATGTGGTCCCTATCCCTTAAACTAGGCCAGCCTGAAAGCACAGTGGTAAGGCTATCGCTTGTTATGCCAGCAAATGCAGTCTGGGAACAGACCTTGGTCACCAGGGCATGGCCAGGGAAGGAGGATTACAACCCAAAGACAGTTCTTCATCAGGAGCAGGGTCCTGTAACTTCACTGCTTGAATGACACCAAGCAGAGGCTAGGTGCCAGCACAGTTTGGAGCTCCAATGTTAAGGAGCTCACACCATATATGGACGTGCCTTACACATTCAAGTACATGCATGTCACTGCATGCTGGGACTCTGTAGAGGAAGAAATATGGAGGAAAAACACCCACTGAGGCTGGATGATGCCAGACCCAGGTCCAACATCACAGACCAGGACACTCCAGCATCTGGATCTTGCTTCCCTGGGGTGTGAGTCCACCACGGGGCCCCCATCACGAGGGATGAGTCATGAAGGCAAGCTGGAGGATAAGTCCTGGGAAAGGTCAGCAATTGAGCTAGGAGTCTGGCTGAATGATGGCCAAGCAGGCAAACAGGGAATAATAAGCATGGTAGAAAAAAAAAACAAGTTGCTATTAGAACTATTGCAAATCAGAGCTGCTTTAAATTGCAGGAAGGTGAATCTTTTATATGGAAACTGTGCAACAATTTACTCTTCAAAACATATGAAATTGTACTTGCTTAATCTGCCTAAGTGCACATATGAAATGAGGTCTGAGACATGTTTGTCTTTTGTTGTGTTGGTTTGTTGTATGGTAATTAAGCATTGTGTACACTGTATATGTTGACAAATTTTCACCGTGTGTTATCCAAAGATTTGCATCTGCATGCTCAAGGACCTAACTGGTTATCAACAATTAAATCAATTAATAAATAAGTCTAATTAGTAATTATTGAGCCAAATATTTTTTCTGGTTGGCTACTGCACTTGGTGTTAATCTCTTTGGAATGCCCGGCACAGCAGCCATGCTCAGCTGATTGTATGCCTTACATTCACACTAGCAGCACAAATAAAAGTTAAAAAAGCTGTTTTTCTACAACAGCAAAAAAACACAAGGTTTTAATAAAAGTGTTACAGATGTGGAACCCTTTTCACAATCCAAAACATTATTTTTTGCCAAGTTATGTCCTACCTTCCTTCCTTCATGATTGCAATTAACACAGAACAGCACAGACACCAATGAAAGTGGTATTGATAGAGGTGCACAAGACAACCACAGTAGCAAACAAGCATTTGTCAATGCCTAAATGTTCTGCGCATGTACTGGTGCATGGGGGAGGGATATGTTTGAAAATTGCTTCAGTGATGTTGTTTGTGAGGTGGGGTCCCAAAACACATGTTGAAAATCTGGGGCAAAAATATTTAAAATGGCCAAGTTATACCACTAAGCTGAAAACCCTAATGAAATACATTTACACAAAACCCCATTGAAATACATTGAAGCGTTATCTCAGTTCACAATTGGACTTTGAAGAGTGAAAACATTCCATCAGTCCAAGGTAGATTACGGTGACAGACCTCTGGTGGGTAAGTATGGGGTACAGGGGGCGTCGGGTGGTGGGTCCTGAGTGGAAGGGTAGGGGATTGGGTAATGGCGGAATGGACAATGATGGATGGTTTTCAATTTTACAGGGAAAAAAAATGACGAGGGACAGTTTTCTTTTTTTCAGGGAGTTTGTTGAACAGATGAGGATACTGGGGGACTGGGCACCCCCAGTGTCTGTATTCTGTTTGGAGAGTTACACAGCGGACAACAATGGACAGACAGATGACACTGGGGGATTGGGCACCCCCACTGTCTGCATACTGTCTTGGGGTGTTACATGTGCACAACAATGGACAACAGATGAGGACACTGTGGGATTGGGCACTCTCTGGTGTCTGTATACTGTTTAGGGAGGTGGGGTTACATGTAACAATGATGGACAGCTTCTTTTTTAGGATAAAACAAGCATTTGTCAATGCCAAATGTTTGATGTATTGAAAGATGTCCACCTCTGCGCCTTTTTTATGCCCTTGAGGTACTTGAAAGTATTTATCATGTTCCCCCAACTCCCTCCTTTCCTCCAATAAGTACATATTGAGGTCCTTTTAATCTCTCCTGATATGTTCTGTGTCATATGCCTACAGCACGGTGAAACCTCAACAGCAAAATCCCCAACAGTGACAATCTCGACAGGTTTTGAGATGGTTGCTGTGAGGGACCCAGCAGCAAATGTCACCTTTCATCGACTTCTGCCCCTCCTTGAGGCAACCCCACCGGAGCTGGTTATCTATAGAAGAGGGTGCAGGGGATGCTGCCCCCTGTATGGGGGGGTTCAAGGGCATGCCCCCCAAGAGAAAGCCCCAATGTCAGACAGGCAAAATTTCGCCTATCGACATTGGGGATTTCACTATGCTGAACTTCAACAACGGTGTTGTCGATTCGGCATAGGTAAACCGTTCTGTGTTGCAAGCCATGTACCATCTTGGTTGCCTTTCTGTGGAATGTCTCCACCCTGTCAATGTCCTTGTGCATTTGCGGCCTCCAGAACTGCACACAGTACTGTGGCTGAGGCCTTCCTAGTGCATTATACAATGGCATCGCCACCTCGAGCCTTCTGCCAGTGACACCTATGCCTATGCACCCCAGCATGCCACTGACTGTCCTTGCAACATTTGTGCTCTGCTTTGATACCTTTAGGTCATCAGAACTGATAACTCCTAGGCCCCTTTCTTCCTTGGTGATCATCAGCACCTCCACCCCATCCTGTAACTCTCCCCAGGTTTCCCTCTTCATAGGTGCATTATTTGGGCTTTTTTGCATTGAACTTCAGTTGCCACTCCTCAGACCAGTTTTCAAGCCTCTTCATGTTCCTGTTCATTTTTTCCACCTCTTCTGGAGTATTCACTCTGTTACAGATGTTGGTGTCATCTGCAAACAGGCAGACAGATCTTTCCTTCTAGCCCTTCTGCAATGTCTGTAATGAAGACATTGAACAGGACTGATCCCAAGACTTATCCCTGAGGTATCCCACTGGTCACCCCCTCTCCCCAGATTGGATCCCATTACCACCATCCTCTGCCTCCTGTTGGTCAGCCAGTTTCTAACCCAGTTTATCAACTTGTGCCCCATTGCCAGACTACTATCTTGTTAATCAGCCTTCTATGTTGGACGTTGTCGAAGGCTTTGCTGAAATCAAGGTAGGTGACATCAAAGTCCCTCCCTGATTTACTTCCTTAATGAGGCATTAAGGTATCCAACCCTAACGCCCCATCCCCGCCCTACAGAGACTGGAAGACATTGGTGGTTCCTCTTTGGGTCATTGGCCATAATGCTTTTGCCATTCCACCCCCACCTTGCAGACACTAACAGGCATCATGGAGTGCCTTGAGGTATTCGGCTCTAACGCCGCCTCCATTCCATAATGAAATAAGCTGAGATGGGTGCAGTATAGGAGAATGGGATGAATATTTGGGCCAAAGACTCCAAGACACACCCTGATGCCTGTCACTGGCTGCAGAGTGGGGGTGGGGGTGGAATGTGTAAACATTATGACGACAAACTCAAGGCACATGCCCGATGCCTGTCAGTCTCTACAGGGTGGGGGGTGGAGTGTTACAGTTGGAAACCTAACTCCCAGAGTTGATGCACAAGGTGGGGTGGAAAGGATGAGAAGGGACTTGGCAAGGTTAGAGAAATGGTCAAATGTATGGCAGCTTAGATTCAGTGCTAAGAAGTGCAGGTAATGCACCTGGGAAACAAAAACCCAGGGGAAAAGTACACAATGGGGGGTGAGATACTAACAACAACAAAAATGGAAAGGGACCTGGGGGTAGTCATATCAGATGACCTAAAGGTGGGCAAGCAATGTGAGAGGGCAGCAAGGAGGGCTGTGGGGATACTGGGATGCATAGGGAGAGGCATCACCAGTAGAAAACAAGAAGTTATTATCCCTCTGTACAGACTGCTGGTGAGACCGCATCTGGAGTACTGTGTGCAGTTCTGGAGACCCAATCTCCACAAAGACATAGACAGGATGGAAGCTGTCCAGAGGAGGGCAACTAAAATGGTGCAGGGTCTGCACGGAAGACATATGAAGAGAGACTTAAGGAGCTTAATATGTATAGCCTCGAGGAAAGAAGGGAGGGGGGACATGATAGAAACTTTCAAGTACCTCAAGGGAATCAACAAAGTCCAAGAGGGTAGCATCTTTAAAAAAGAGTGTGCAAGAACAAGGGGACACAATTTGAAGATAGAAGGGGGGCGGCTCAGAAGTAATTTAAGGAAGTATTTTTTCACAGAGAGGGTTGTAGATGTATGGAACGGCCTTCCAGAGGAGGTTGTGGAGTCAAAAACAGTGGTGGAATTCAAGCATGCATGGGACAGTCATAAGGCAATTCTAGGGGGTGGGGGTAGGAAGAAGTAGGCTGCAGCTAATCCATCAGGTAGGGAAATGGGCAGACTGGGTGGGCCAAGCGGTCCTTATCTGCCGTCAAATTCTATGTTTCTATGTTTCCCCAGATGTTTGTTGATATTTTCACTCCAAATTTTCAACATGGGCTTTTTGGGACACCACCTCATGAAGAGTGGTACTATCATTTTGTCACTCAATCCCAAAAGGGAATTTTGCGCAGCAACTGCACCATTCAGTGCCACAGGTGCTAAAACACATTTTAGGCAGGATGTGGAAAATGACAGCTGTACTATTCATGAGGAGGTGTGAAAAATGGCAATGTTGAAAATCTGGAGTGAAAATATGAGAAACTGGCAAAGTTACGAGCATGCATAGAAACTGTGCAACGCAAACCCATAACGCTGTCATTTTTTGGAAGTTTTTCACCAAATTTTCAAGATCAGCTTTTTGGGATCTCCCCTCATGAACAGTGGCACTGTGATTTTGTTACTCCGTCCCGAAAGTTGATTTCGCACAGTGACGGCGCCATTCTGCGTAACTGGTGCGAAAACACATTTCAGGCAGAATGTGAAAAATGACAGCTATACTGTTCATAAAGAGATGTGAAAAAATGGCAATGTTGAAAATCTGGAGCGAAAATATTGAAACATGGCAAAGTTATGAGTGTGTGTAGAAACTGTGCAACACACTCTTGTAACGCCAGTTATTTTTTGAATTTTCACCAGATTTGCAATGATGAAAGCTTGGGACCCTGCACTACGAATAGTGGTGACTGTCGTTTTGAGCACTAGTCCCAAAAGGTGATTCCACGCAGACCGCAAAATCACCTTTCAGGACTGAGGAACAAAATGACAGTGACAAGTTCACAAGGCGGGGTCCCAGGAACCCCATGTTGAAAATTTGGGGCCATAATTCCTAAAAATGGCTAATATATCAACATAAGTTGAAACCCCCATTGACTCCCATTATACAGCTTACCTTTCATTCTTTCAGTTTGCCGGTCAGCTTTGAAGAGTGCAGACATGTCCCGCTCCACAGAAGATCACGCCTGCTGACCTCGGAGGGTAAGTATGGGGTAATGGTGTAAGGGGAGGTGGGTGCGAATAGGGAGGGTCGGGATGGTGGATGGGACAGGGGAGACAACGATGGATGGTTTTCGTTTTTATAGGTTAAAAAAAAAAGACCACAAGGGAAGGTTTTCTTCATTTACAGGTAAAAAAAATAAATTTAGGCACACTGGGGTGGGCTGCCAGTGTGCCACAGTAGTGGTGTGGGGGGGGGAGGGATGCCGACACAGGGATTGGGCACCCCGATGTCAGCTAGGGATATAGATGGGTTGGGGTGTATCTGACAACGGAGGGCATCCCGGTTTCGAAAGGGGAAATTGTTTAACCAGAAAAGACACACTAAGCGCAGCAGGAAAGGAGACACTGTTTTTTTTTTTTATCATATAAAATTTTATTGGTTTTCAAGTTTATTCAACCATGGTAGAGGCTCTCCAGCCAGCCTCCTGCTTATAAACTCAAATGTCACAGGCATGGTTACACACTGAGATAATATACACATGAATAATATACCTCTAACAGTCTCAGTAATATGATTTGCTTCTTACATTCAGTCCCCATTATACAGGGCTCTTCTACACACTGAGCTCTCAATACTTAGTCCACACACTCATATGACACAGGCGGCCTCTAAAATTGTATCATCATCCAACCAAGGGGGTCTCCCGGATTCACCGTCCATGCTCTAGTCTGGCCAGGCCAGTACCATACTTTCCATGTTTCCTGGCCTTACCCTGGACATACTAAACCTTCCAGAGAGAGGGCCCATGCCTAGTGATACCAGGTTAGGTGATTAAGACAAACTGACAGCAGTCCAAGCCCTGTGAGGAGAGAGCACAAGGCTACCCTCAGCCCAGGGCATCCCATACTTAGAAGACCGATGCATATAAAAGCGCAGATACCAATAGGGTGTGGGAGACATCACTATTTAAACTGCCGGTGGGTTCTGAAAGGGGGGGGTGGAACCAAGCAGATATGTGAGTGTAAATATGCATCCTATTTCTTACAGTACCTAGAGAGATGGCCTTTCCCCATTGCGGAAAGTTTTTCAAAAGTAGCAAGCCGCACCATGGCAGCCCACTAACTGGCAATGACAGGAGGAGTGGGCAGCCGCCACCTCCTCAGGATAGCCCTTTTTGCTTCCATGATGGCCACCAACACCCATGCCTTCACGGGTGTCGCCAGGTGACCCAGAAAAGAGACATCCCCCAGCACCAGAGTGGACTGAGCAGTTGAAAAGGGTCTGCTGATAACTTTAGAGCAGTCCTCCAGCACCTGTTGCCAGAACCCCTGAACTGCTGGGCATGTCCATAGGATATGGAGTAGGTGAGCTGGAGAGGTGTCACACCTCCAGCACTTGTCATGTTTCACAATGTTCAATTTATGAAGAACTGCTGGTGTCTTGTACCACCTGAGAAGGATTTTCGACTGGATCAGTTGGCTTTTGGCATCCTCATATGCCAGAAGGGCAGCCTTCAAACAATCCTTCCAAAGTTGCTGGGAGAGGGGGCAGTTTAGTTTGGCTTCCCAGGCCGCACGGCTGGTCAGTGTATTGTCGGGTTGGGCCTCCATTATTACTCTATAGAAGGTTCCCACTAAACCTCTACTCCTACCGGGTTCAAGAAGGGTGGTCAAACATTTCCACCTCCCCATGCTTGCAGGCACTGCCAAAACAGAGGCAGTTGCACTCCGGATTTGGAGATGCCTCCAAAAGTCCCGAGTGTCAATTCCGTATTTCTCTCTCATCTGTTTGAAGGACATAACCGTCACCCCATCTGGGAGGAGGAAATCTCCCACCACTCGTATGCCTCTAGATGCCCAGTATTTCCAGTCTATCATTCTGCAATCTATCTTTATAAGTTGGTTATTCCACAGAGGGGCATACACAACCAGAGGGAGGTATGCTTTTTTGGGGGTGCCCGTAAGGGCCATCGCTCGTTGCCATGCCCTACAAGTCTCTGTCATAATGGGCTAAAGCATACCTCCTGCCGGCCTTTTGTCGTGAGCAGAGAGAAAAGTGCATTATCGGGTAGGAGGGCTGTTTCTAATTGCACCCATTGAGGAGGAGAGGACAAGGGGGCAGCAAACCAGCTGGAAGCCTGAGCCCTACGGAAGGCCAGGTGGTATCCCATAAACCACGGGAGTCCAAGTCCTCCCCTGGTCCAATGCGCCTGATGCTTAGCTCGGCCCCAGCATGCCATTTTACCTTCCCATAAGAAGGATGAGATGATTCTATCCAACTGCTGGAAAGGTCTAGGGGTTAAGGGAATGGGAATATTACTAAGGAGATACACAACCCTAGAAAAAATGAACATCCGAATGGCCTATATCTTACCCTTCAGGGAGAGCTGCAGCCTTCTCCACCTCTGAACCTCCACCGTTATAACTTCGATCAGTGGGGAGAAGTTGACCTTCTCTAGATCCCACCAAGTGAAGGGAATATATATCCCAAGATATGAAAAACCCTGTGGTGCCCAGGTAATGTCCATGTTATGCAGACACTCCCTACTGCACCTTGCATTGAGGGGGGATAAAATTGTCTTCTTTTGATTAGTTACCAATTCCGATAGAGAGGCAAACTCCTGCAGTACCTGAAGAATTACCAGAATGGAACTTCCTGGATTAGACAGGGTAAGCAGCATGTTATCCGCATAGGAATTAACCAGGAAACAGTGCTCCTTTACCAGAATCCCAGTAATATCAGCAGTACTCAAAAGCTTCCATATCAGGGGGTCCAGTGCCAAAATGAAAAGAAGAGGGGAGAGGGGGCAGCCTTGTCTACTGCCCCTCTGTAAAGAGAAGGGCTGAGATACATCTTGGTTGGTTACAATTTTCGTTGTGGGCAGATGGTATAAAGTGGAGACCCTGGAACAGAACCCCGGCCTAAACACATAGAGAGATAACACTGCATGCAGGTATCCCCACTGTAGTGAGTCAAAGGCCTTGGCAAAATCTATAGCCAAGGCTCCCATGGGTGTGTTCAAGCATAAGGCTATCCACTTTAAGTTAAGGACAAGTCGGAGGTTATCTGCTTCCGACTTCCCCTTAGAGAAACCTGCTGCGCAGGGATGTATCACCATGGGTAACATCGGGTGAGCCTATTCGCCAGGACTTTGGCTAAAGTTTGGTGTCTACTGACAGCAGGGAAATAGGCTAGAAATTGGTGCAATCCAGCACATCAGAGGATTTTTAGAATTATGAACCAGAGCCTCCCGATGGTGGGAGGAAGCATTGTGGATGCCTGGGCTTCTTGCAGGGCCTGTAGGAGAGGGAAAGTAATTTCTGTTCTAACAGTTAGTATAACTCCACTGCCATACCGCCTGGGCCCAGAGCCTTCCTTTGGCCATCTGGGATAGTGCGCGAGTCACTTCCTCTGCAGTGACCGGACGCCTAGCGCCACCTCTGCTCCAGGGAAAGTCTAGGGAGAGAGACCCCATCAAAAGCTTGGTCAGCCGGGCACCAAGATCTTCATCCAACAGCTGGGCCTTGGAGCGATAGAGTTCTTGGTAATAGTTCTGCATTACCTCATTAATGGCCTTGAGTGTAGATACTACTCTACCCTGCAGGTTTCTCAGAGCTAGAATTCTGGAAGCTGCTTGTTGTTTTTGAAGATAGTATGCAAGGAGCTTGCCCCCCCCCTTGTCCCCTCCCAGGACTTGTCCTTGGCACGAATTAGCTGCCAAGCAGCCTTCTCATTTAACAGGGTATTGAGCTGATATTTTATACCTGTAATGGTAGGTAGGATAGGGAAATTAAGCGGGTCTCGAGGGTTTACTTTGAATTGCCTTTCCAGAGCCGCACGCTCTGTCTGGAGTGAGGAGATGGTCTTTGTTCTGGCCTTATTCTTGGTGGCCGAGAAAGATATAATTCTTCCTCGCAGTACAGCTTTAAATGCCTCCCATACCACCGAAGCCATGGGGCTGGATATTCAAACTGCACCCAAAAAGTGCATAATAGCAGGAGCAAGCACAAGTCCATTGCGCCCATGTGCAATAGACGCGATATTCAAAACAGGAGCAAGCCAAATTGCGCAAACAGCCAACGTCTGAATATCGCACAACTTGCACCATAGTGCAATTAGGAAGGGGAAGCTGAGCAGATACGATGTGCTATAGCGCAACAAGGGCTGCCCAGCTGAGCAGCCCAAAGGTGCCATAGTGCAAGCAGGGAGCCCCCCAGCAGCAGAGCAATGGAACTGCACAACCAGGGAGGTAGGTAGGGGCCCACCACCCATGCCACAGATGGGCACAGGAACACACTGCAGAACTGATAATGCACCCCCACACCCCAAGCACAGCACAACTGGTGGAGGGATGGAATATCCACTGGCCCATGGGGACAAGCAAACAAAGCACAGCTGGACCATGGTGCCCCATCACACCCACCGGCAAGCTGAGACTGCCACACAAGGACAGCGTACCACCCCATGGCACAGCAGCCCCCCCTGTGCACAGCACACCCTGCACCGTGACCTCAAGACACCCCCCATGAGCAGTGACCACCACTGCAGGAATCCCCATGCATACCACCCCCCCACTGTCACACTGCAACCTCGTGTACCACAGAACCATACAAGCCAGACCCACCATGAGCACCCAGCAGTGGGTGGCAGCACACGGCAATGCAACAACACCAGACACAGTGCCAACACACACAATCCCCCTGAGGCACAGCTGAGAGACCGAACATGTGTCGCCACAAGAGGTACCCCACACAGGAAAGGGCGTGCCCCTGACACCACCGCCAGTGATACAGCACCCTGCACAGTAGACAAGTGTCACAGCGACCCACCATGAGCCACAGCAGCCGGAAGAAGCCACTCACAGTGAGTGCGGAAGCACGCAGCACACCAGATGCAACACAGTGCAGGGGCAAACACACACCCATACCCTTGGGGACACTAACACAGGGATGCAGTAGTGTATACCAAGCCCCAGTGGGGGCCCATGTAAACTGTGCACACACAGCCTGTAGTCCACCATGGCACAGGGGTGACACCCACCCTGTGCATGAACTGTGGCCCTGCACGCCACCAGCATATGCCTGATCACAAGTCACAGACAGTGGTGCACAGCCCTGCAACACACACAAGCCACAGCATGGAGGTGGGACAGCAGCTGCTGAGGCCACAGTGTCACCCAAGGCAAACATGCACCAACCAGTGACAGGAGGCAACCCAGCATTGGACGGCACAGTGGATGACCTGAAGGACAGCCACCACTGACAAGGCAGCAGACCTCGCAGGCCACATACATGCAAGGGTGTCAGCTGCACAGGCCAAGGACAGGTTGACAGGGGCACAATGGACACAGAGCAGGCACCATGGACCACTGCACACAGTAATGCAATGCACAGAGAACAACACACACCACAGATACCGACTGATAGCCACTCCCACATCAGAGACACTTCCCCACGCACACACACACATACCCATGACTGAACCACCCCAGATGCCATGCACACCACTGCAACTGAGCACCTATAGCCAGCTGCAAATCAGAGACCACCACAGTATTCATATCAAAATAACTATATTCAAAAAATACAACAACAACAACAACTATTTACATATATTTACAAACATGGGGTGGAGGGATAGGAACAAGGTGAGGGTGGGTAAGGGGCAGGGGTGAACAAATGGGAGAGAGAAGGCGGGGTGTGAGGGTCGGTCAAAGATGGGAGGTTGGTCTTGGTCACTGGCATCCAGCCTGCTCCTCCACTGCCTGGGGCCATTCCCGGGGTTGCCTCCTCCTCCTCCTCCTCCGCACCCCATGCTGATGGAGATCCTGTAGGATGACAAGGGATTCTGCCGCCATGTGAACCAGATCCTGGATGGACCGCTCGGTCCTCAGGAGTATCCATACACCTACGACAAGGGATCAGAGTCAATGGGTGTGACTGTCCATCCCCTGCAGCCCACCTATTATGCATGGCATACAGCCATGTGCCACGCCTCTGTGATGGTGTGCACCACCCACAGTGACCGTGTCCACAAGACATGCCCAACCAGGCAGCAACAGCCTTGTGTACCACTGCACACACACACACACACACACACACACACACACTGCCCATGTCCAGCACAGCACAACCAAGGCCGTACAGTAACGTGGCTATGTGGTGGGCAGGCAGTGCCACAGCCATGTGCCCAGTGCATGCATGGACCACCACTGATGCACTCCCAGACATGCAGTGCCACTGGACAGTGCTGACTGTCACATGTCGAGTGCATGGCAGTGGTGTCCATGGATGGTGGCCATGCCCTGCTCCCCACCCTGTCACACAGCATGCAACAGCAATCATGGTGTCATGGCACCCACCCTCATCGGGTTGTTGCTGGCATTGGGGTTGGTCCCCAACACGCCCCCGTTCAGCGTCCACCACCCTCTGCTGCTGCTCCATGCCCTCCTCCACTCTGCCACACCTGTGGGAGACAAATGGAGAGAAACACATCAGTACAAACCCAAAGCATATTCCCCCTGCCCCAATGTGTGTGCCCACCCACCCAGCCAGACCCATCCATCCCATACCCTGTAAAACCACACAGCCAACCCTAGACCATCCTCCCTATGTGCTGGACACATAAGACAGTGTTACCCATATGGACCATACAGGTGTGTACATGTATCACCCACCTGGACGAGTGCACCATGCCCTCCTGGCACGCCACCGCAGACGTGCCAGATGGTTCGGCCCTCCGCCTCACAGGTCCCACATACTGGTGCCTGCACTGCCTCGGCCATCCTCCTGTGGCCAGTGGCCGCCTCCAGGTCATTGGCACCCCTAGCCAGACCTGGGTCCTGGCCCTGTCCAGTGGCACTTTGCAAACAGTGGGCCATAGTGTGGCTCCACAATGGCCACTAGGTTGGCTAGCTCATGGGGACTCCACTGAGGGGCTGTCCTGCGTGCCATCTCTAGTGCTATAGAGGCAATATGGTGCCCGTGCGCGGCAACCCCAAATGAAAATGCTGCGCAATACATCGCCATGATTTCATCAGCTGTCACCGAACAGCGATAGAGCCAGATGTATAGCATCAAGGGGCAAAGGTCGGGCACAGGTCATAGGTCTCTGGCGCAAGGCCACGCAGCAGCGCCACTGGACGTCTATGCACCCAGCGTGATTGGTTGCCTGTGCCACCGCCACAGTGAACTATTGTGCAGTTGTGCCACAGCGCCATGTAGTGACCCGCCGAGCGCCACTGGCACAATGGTGGCCTGTGCCCTGAATTGCCTACCGCGCACAGCACGCCATCAGCATGGCGCCACGAAGTTACCTGGGCATGCGCGAGTGCAGTGTACTACACAGCCAAAGAACTGCACCCATTGGCTCAGCACATTCAACACACTGGCGTTATGTTGCAACAGCTTATATTCAGCCGCTATATGCAAATCATCCATCAGCCATTCAATGGTGCAGCAGCACGATTTGTATCTCATTAAAGTTGCTCCACACCTAATTTGCATGGATTGCGCTATAAAATGCGACACTGTTCTGCAGTGGCCATATTCAGTTACTGCAGTTGATAGGTGAGTTGCATGCTGTGTGGTGTTCTGGACTGTGGTCTCAGGGACTTGCTTTGTACTGCACAGTCACAGGTAACCACCGTCACCCATACAGGCTGAATAATGACCGAGCGAGGACTGTGAGGAGGACGATGGTGGGTGGAAGAGGAGCCCAATTTACTAAGGCCGAGATGGAGGCATGCTTCGAGGCCTACCTGGATCAGGAGCCACTGCTCAGTGGATGGCGGGCACCCTCAGGCCCTGTGCTGCTGCATGGGAGGGGTGGCAGTGCATCAACCTGCATGGCAGCCACCAGCGCTCTGTGCAGGAGTGTAAGAAGAAGATGGGTACCGACAGGAGGAGGGTGAAGGAGAAGGTGGCTGTCATCAGGGCGGCATGTGCTGCAACAGGCGGGGCCAGCCGGAGGTGGTGCAGTTGACCGGCAGAGGACAGGCTTGCTGCAAGCATGCAGCGAGTGCCATTGAGGGCTGCCCAGGAGGTGGCTTCCAGACAGGTGGTAGCCCATCACTGCATGGTATGTCATGGTCTGTCGGGGAGGTAGATCTCATGCACTAATGTGTCTTTACTTTTTACAGATCCTCCACATCTGCAGGGGTCAGCGGTGGAGGGCTTGTTCACTGCGGATATCCATCTGGAGTTGGAGGAGGGACCATCCACCTCCACAGGCAGCCGCGCGCATTGCAACAGTGGGGCCCGCCTGCTGTCAACACTGATCATGCGTTGAGACAGGTGTGGGGAGGCCCTTCCTGTGTCTCAGTGGTCTCGTGTCCAAGGATGCCAGCACGCTGTGGCTGTGGCACAGACCTGCACCATTGATGATGCAACGACCATTATGGGCGGTGACATGTGTGTGTCGCGGAATGGACACACAGCAGGTCAGCACAAACCCATGGACCTGGCTGGTTCTGACATGTGTGCCAGCATGTCAGCACAGTCCCAGGCTGCGCCTGTCATCACTGGTGGGGCAGCACCGGTGGCTGGTCAGGTCAGTGGCACTGTTGCGGCCACAGCGGTGGAACAGCCGATCCCTTGGGCACAGCAGGTGGAGGGGCAGCAGCAGTAGTCACCCACTGGGACTGGGGGTACAGGGCTCAGTGGTGGCACCTGTGCACCACCTGTGGACTTGCCTATACCTGGTCCTGGTGAGCAGCGCCCACCCTCAAGAGGTGCTGAACATCAGGCCCTGCCATACCCTGAGGGACAGGTTGCCGAGGTGGCAGACGACCTCTTGACGAAAGCACACCCTTCGTGCAGGCATCAGGTACAGCAGCAGATGCAGCTTACAACATCTGTGGAGGCACTGTGTGGCTATGAAGTGGTTCGAGGAGCGATACAGCAGGGACACCGAAGGATCCTGTCACAGATTGACCATTTGCGGAGGATGTGACTGCTGCCATTGACAGGCTAACACAGGTGTTGGTCACTGTCGGCTGGCCACAATGGGCACACAGTCAGGTGCCCATGTGTCACTCACACTGCGCAGTTCGCTATCCACTCCCCATTCCCGATGTCGTGTGACACCCACCCTGTCGACGCCGGGTTCAGCTGTCAGCATCCCGAGCACTCCTGGTGCAGGTTTGTTCGGTGTGCTGCAGACACCTGTGCGGGCACGGTCGCGTTTGCGCAGTGGAACCTCTGGTGTACCATCAGTGCCACCCCATGAGGCCCGTGCTCAGCCTGCCAGTGCTGCTGGATCTCGGCGGGGCTGTCCATGCATCCGAGGCGGATGTGGCACTGTGCCGCAAGACTGACCTGTCTCCCAGTGTGGGTCCTGGCTGGTGCTGCCCTGTGTGCATTGTGTGTTTTGGTGGGCAATGCACCAGTGGGTGCCCAGCCCTACACGCAGACACACGGTCCACCTGCACACCCTCCTGACTGCTGTCCACAGGTACGTGTGCATGATGATGCCTGCATTGTGCTGTACACCAAAGTGCGATGGTGCCCAGCATCTGACACACGCACATAGTCAGTGGACGTGGTGGCCTGTGGACATTTGTGTTGCTAGTGTCTGTGTTCCGGCTCTGTTTTGAACCTGACCCCTGTGCACTGTGTGCCTGTTGTGTGTGCTGTGTGTGTGTCCGCCCATGTGGCGTACTCACTGTTCACCCCTCCCTGGTTGTATGTGCTTCTGTGTCCTGCCACTTCCTTGCCGTCATGCACCCTGGTGTGTTTCCATGTGTACGTGGGTTGTGCCCTAGCCACTGGTGGTTGCACATGGCCCCATGACTTATCTGTGTTGGCTGAAGTGCTCCTCTGTGATGGTGTCCCGGTGCAGCTGGGCCAGCCGGATCAGTCGGGGGTCCCGTCGTCCAAGGGGCTGCCCATCACCATCATCACCGGTGTCACCGTCGTCCCCATCGCTGTCCTCCTCTTTGACCTGTATGGCTATTCCACAGTCTTTGGCCATGTTGTGCAGGATACAACAGGCCAGGAATATCCCACAGGCCTTTGAGGTGCTATACTGTAGGGCACCGCCAGAGGTGTCCAGGCAACAGAAATGCGCCTTCAGCATCCCAAACACCCACTCAATGATGTTGCGTGTGGTGGCATGTGCCTCATTGAAGTGTTGCTGCGATGGGGTCGTGGGCCACCGGTAGGATGTGAGCAGCCAGGGACGGAGTGGATATCCACTGTCATCTGTGTGGAGATAGTGGGAGGTTAGTGTCTTGTTCAGAGGCTCAGACTGCCCCTAACCCTGTGTGCCACACCCATGGCACCTGTGGCTCACCCCCCCTTGCCCACGATTCATCAGTTCTACATGCATACTCACCCACTAGATATCCTGTGGGGATGTCCCCACTCTCGAGTCGATGGCACAGTGCCGACTGGTACCATATGAAGGAATCCTGTGCTCCCCCAGGGTGCGTGGCACAGACATTGATGATGCGCCCACTGGCGACACACACCACCTGGCAGTTGACACTGGCATATCCCTTCCAGTTCATGTAGGTGGCCCCATCGGGGCCAGGTGGCATGTGAATGGCCACATGGGTGCAGTCTATTGCCCCTAGCATGCCAGGCATACTTGCTACCCTGTGGAACTCCTGTATGTTTGCTGTGTGCTCCGCCGCGGTGCTGGGGAAATGGATGTACTCTGCAGCATGTGGCAGCAGTGCGCTGAGGAATTGGGTGAGGATGCGTGACGTGGTTGACTGTGTTATGCCTGTGGTGTCCCCTGTTGGTCTCTGGAAGGTACCCATGGCAAGCAAGCACATGCAGGCTGTTACCTTTGTCTCCACTGACAGAGCATGACTCCATTGTGTGGGTGCCTGCATCACATCACTGCACAGCTCACAGAGCCGCCTCAGTATTGCCCTGTTCAGGCGGTACTGGCCCACAATCTCGACATCTGAGTACAACTCAAAGCTGGTGAGGGCTCGCGTACTGCCTGTTGGGGCGATCACGACGGCCCTTCCACAGCCACGCCCCCTGCAGCATGCCTCTCACCTCCCTCATTACAGCTTCCATGTGGAAGGTGGCACTGTCCATGTCCCTGGCTTGTGTTCCACCCCAGCTGTTGTTGCTTTGTCTCCCCTGTCCTGACTGCTACCTCACTGCACCGGGTACACCTACTGCTGCCTCTGCCTCTGTGGCCCCCACACCTTCCCTGCCCCTATTCTGTCGTCTGGTTTCCCTGGCCTGCCCTCTTTCTCCCTCTTGCTCTGTCTCTCTCCCTGCCTCATGTGGCTTCCCTGTAGCGTTCTTGTGCCTCTTCCCTGCTTCTTTTTATTTTGGCTCATTTCTGCTATGGCGCAACTTCCACCTGCTCCACTGTTGTGCATTGCGCAAGTCTTTGAACATTGCACTGCGCACTTTATGCATGGTTCCACCCCCTTCGGTTGCGCATGCCTTCATTATCATTGCGCTGTTGCTCAGCATGTTTTCAGTGGCACAACTGACTCCTGCTGAATATCACAGAATGGCGCACTTTCTGACTTGCGCTGACGCAACCCTATTGCGCATTGCACAACCCTTCTGAATATCCAGCCCATGGTCTCTCCTGGGGTATTAAGAGCAAAATAATTTTCGCTTCTTTCCTAATATAGGCATGAAAAGTTTTGTCTTGCAAAAGGGTAGGATTACATCACCATCTTGTGAAGAAGCACCCTGGCCTAGAGGAGAGTACAGGGTGGAGACAGGTGCATGGTCTGAAATCAGTATGCTACCGATTGAAGCACACATAACCCCTGGCTCAGCAGCATGATTTGTGAGCCAAAATCCAATCTGCTATGTCTGTGGTGCACCAAAGAATAAAAAGAATAATCTTGTCCTGTGGGTTTGCCCTTCTCCAGGTATCACAAAGACTCCACTCTGTCATCAGGTCAGTAAGACTGGCTATAGCCTTAGGATGTGTTTGTAAGGTGGGTAAGGATTTATCAAGGAAGATGTCCAAGACTAAATTGTGATCCTCCAAGTAAGATGGGGATTTCAGAGAAGCCACTCATCAGGTCCGAGAAAGCTTGGCTGAGGTCACAATATATTTCCCCAACATCTGCGATATGGCCATAAATGTTAGCCAACAATAGCTGACCACCTGGATATGATAACCCGAACTGCTATCCAGTGCCCCTGCGAATCCGAGCGCTTGTCATCTACCAGCCATGGTAAAGATTTCCTTATTAAAATGGCCACTCCCCTAGATTTGGTTGTGGCACAGCAGGAGATCACCATCCTCACCCAAAGCTTCTTCAGCCACTGCACAGTCCAACCAGTAAGGTGCATCTCCTGGAGCAGGGCCACATCCATCCCTTTAGAGTTCAGGAATTGCAGGACTTTGGTTCTTTTAGCCGGGTGGTTAAGCCCTTCACATTCCAGGAGACGACTTCCAGCCGAGACCCACATAGGTTTCTGCAGTCACTGTCATCCCTCCAGGGGGTAGAGAAAGTTAAAACTAGTGTGGTACTCACCCCCAATGCTTCCCCAAGGGTATCAGGCACACTGGCCCAGAACTCAGGATAAATGCTAGTACCTGTCTGATAGTTGAGCACCGCTGGTAGCAGCAGCAAAGACAATGCAGCAGGAGTTCAGAATGTGCCTAAGTGTGAGTCCACCTGAATCTCACCTGGTTGGAGATAGATTAAAGAGAAAAACACACAAACAATCTCTTATCAGGTTATATATCAATCTTAAAGTTACTTATTTGCAAAACTGAAGCTGTAAATCTGTGCTCAACTTAAGGATCCCTAAACCACCACAGTTACTGATGTTGAAGTGAACGTGTGAAAGAAGCCACCAAAAAAGAGGGGAGCCTCACGCCGTACTGCTTCTAACACCAGCAGTATCCAGTGAGAGGTTACACCAAAATACGAGTAACCCATCCTAACCAGGCCCTATGGATCTCTGTACCTCAGCATGACCCGGAGGCACTAGGTAAAAAGAAGAGCAGAGACTGCCCTCTTAATAGAGCAGTCACCAATAGCCTACCTACTGGGGAGGGGAAGGGGAAAGGGAAGGGGGGGAGGAAGAAGGCTAGCGTTAGCTTGTCAGTGCCTTAATAGTTTGAAGGGGAGACTAATAAGGGGGAGTGCTTCTAGGAGGGGGGGGCACTAACCAAGTGCCTGTCCCTCCGTTCAGCTATCCGGCTATTTGTCCAAAACCTCGCTATCAGGTCAGGGGATTGCCTACCCGGGTCTCCATGCCCCTACTCATAAGGCCCACAATTGTCCAGGACCTGAGGGATATTAAAAATAGAAACTAAAGAGCCAGGGGTAAAGGAAAGGGATGTCAGGAGTTAGATGACAATAGGGGTGGCTAAAGAAGGGGTGCCTACTTCCCACTACCCCAGATTCACTACATATCGCCATTTGGGAAGGGGGGGGAGCTAGGAATGCGACAGCGAGATAATAGGTATCTATGCATGCTACTCCGCTCCTTCTCAACCTGCTCATAGGAGGCAACCAGAGATAGTCCCAAATTGGTGTAGCCAAAATGGCCAAGAGTCCACTCAGCCTTCCACTCCCACTGTCAATGATTGTCACTTAGGCCTGGAGATGGAGTCCCCAAAAGGTGAGTCAAGTGCCTCCACATATGATTTAGTTCCAGGCTTAGTTCAGGCAGCCTGCTTCCACGGCATTGTCTTGCTCAACATTTTCAGCTTCTGCAGCCCAGTCCAACACCTCCACACCCTCCATGGACTCCCTCACACTCCTCCATTCCTGAGTTTGGTGCTGCATTCATGGCTGAGGCCTCGGCTTCCACTCTGGGGAGTTTGGCAGGAGAGGAGGCCTCCACATTGCTTGCTACAGGCTGACAAGGGCTCCTGGCCCGCTGACGATGGTGACCCAAAGTGGGGGGGGTTGCCCAATACTCTTGACCCCTATTATCATTTCCTTTACCTAGGTACACTCCATGATCCGAGAGGTGGGGTGTGTTATGGTGTTTGCCTGCCTGATGCGATCACGTAGGGAGAGGCGATGGGATCTACTTCTCAACTGGTCCTGGACGGGTGGCATTCCCATCTTCCTGGGGTATATTTCCCCTTCTTTCTGACCTCTTTGGCAGGTGCTCTTTCAGGATCCAGAGGCGTCTTGGGAGAGAGGACCTTGGCAGTAGACCTGGCCATTGGCTATTTATCCAGGCCTCCGCTTCTCTAGGGGATTCAGCCACAAATGACCTGCCATCCTTAGACAGCTGCAGGGCAGTTAGTCTTCTGAACCTATACTGAAAAGAGTTGGCAGCCAAATTTTTCTTCAGCGGGCCATAAGCCTTCCTCCTCATAGCAACTTCCTGCGAAAAGTCCCGATAAAACAAAATTATGTTGCCCTTCCACGTGAGCTCTACTAATTCCCTGGTCGCCCTCAGAAGCTTTTCCTTCACCAAGTACTTCAGCAGATACGCAATTATCGTTCTGGGCCCATTTGCACCATCCGGCCTGCCTGCTATCCGATGTGCTCTCTCCACTCTCACAGGTTCCTTCCACCTCTCCCCGAGTAGTCGCGGTAGCCAATCATTCTGGAATTTCTCCATGTTCGGCCCCTCAGCCCCCTCTGGTACCCCTAATATCTGAATATTATTCCTCCTACTCCTGTTTTCTTGATCCTCTGCCCAGAAAGGAGACACTGTTTAACAAGAAAAGACACACTAAGCCACAGCTGAAGGGCTCACATTTCAAAGGACAGAGCCGCGTGCAGCGTCTGCTAGTGCACGCAGTTCTGTCCTTTGAAATGTTTGCCAAGACGAGCCCCCTCAGCAAACCAGCATCACCAGGACACTGCCTGCTAATTTGCTGGCCACAGACTGGCCCCTGCAGCACTGCTAGTCATTAGGCTGGCACCCCTTATACCTCTCTCTAGCAACTCTCATACCGAAATGTTCACCTACGCTTGCGCACATGACGAACATAAAAAGGAGCAGTGTAAGATGGAAATAAAAAAAAGCAACAGTAAGTTAAAACAGGCTGTAATCACACATTGCTATGATTAGACATAATTGCAATAATGACTTCACAGCTTGTCATTTCCTGGGGATTAGTGGGGAGGGGGTGTGGCCCTCGTCTATGCCACAGACCACCTCTCCCCATAGCCAGTCAATAAAAGTACCCAGGAAATGACCAGCTGTTCAGTCATTATTGCCTACATATTGTCTTCCATGGTCCATCACCTAATTTGGCAAGACAATAGATAGGGTCCTCCCTAATCAATTTCTGTGACTTCCACATTTGGCCATAATTATTCATGTACTATCCTAATGCATTCATTGTATTTATTACTGTGCTGCAGTACATGCTGTGAAGTGCTCAGATTTTCTAGAAAAGCACTATATAAAAACAAAACACCTATTCAAATGTAGATTGACTATCAAATAAAAACATAACAGTAATATACGCATAGGAATAAGGTGACATTGTGTCAACATTGACAAATCGGGGAAGAATTATTATTAGTGAAAGCACAATGTTCAGCAGCAATAAGCCATGGATAGTATCCTACCAGGTCAGATACCATCCTATACCATCATATTGTCTTGATTTCGGATAGCCTCAGATGGCATAGACATTTGACCAAGGATCTGATCTCCTAGGATCCACAATAAGCATCTGAGGTATCTGTGGATCTGACCAGCATTCAATGGATCTGACCACTGGACCCATTTATCCAAGATCACAGCCAATGGATCCAATGTCAGATACCTGGATCCGACCTGGGATCCGCAACTATCTGACTCTGGATCTGAAATCTAACTTTGGTCAGATTATGGCTCTATTCGTATTTGGATACCAGCACTATCTGATGGAGAGTAGCTGGACACACAAGAGCTCTAGTCGAGCACCACTAGAAAGCAATGAGTTTTTGCAGTAGTTAGAATCTTAGATGGGAAACAACAAAGAATTACAATCTCATAATTATACTGAGGAATTTGCTGATGTTATAAACCGCATCAGTGAAGCTCAAGCAGCCTATGATGTCAAAAGCAGCGAGGACTGTGCAATAACAGTCACTGGTGTGGAGCACTGTCTCTTCATAGGTTCATTTAATGTCTACCCACTGACAGGACATATCAAATTGCAACCAGTTTCAGCAGGAGAACATTGCTGTAACTCAGAATACCAACATATTAGTCCAAACTCCCTCCCTGAACCGAGTACTGTAAGTCGCCATGCTGGGGTCATAACAGGAGAGGCAGGCTAGCATTAATTTGCTGTTACTGTGTCGTATTATATTGTTTGCTCCTTCTGTCTGTCCAAGTTTGTATTATGCACCTTGGTGTTACCTCTTTGTATCCTACTATTGCTCTTGTTGTCATTTTATGTACTGTACTCACTGGATTGTACTATTCTTATTGTAACCTCCCAGGTTGTACCTGAAAATGGGCATTTAATTGTCTAGTGTGTTTACCTGGTCAATAGAAACTAGATAAATAAACATCATAATCACGTTTTACTCAGCCACATGAAGTAAGAAAACCAGACAAGTATGCTTGATTTAATGTCTGAGCTTCTAGCACTGTCAACTGTGCATAAAAATCTCCCACTGAAGAAAATTGCCGATGTTTATTACAGAAATAGATGGCATGTTGCAGAACTTCCGATTGGGCGAGCTGCGGATTGTTGATGGCAGAGTGAGTTAGCTCCTGTGGACTACTGACTAATTTAACAAATTTATCCCACTTCCTCCTGATCTACCTGAGCTTGCTATCAACAATTCAGAAAAACTAACTTGCTTGTTGATGATTATCACTATTTTGTCATGGCAGAGCAAGAAATGGCAAGAAAAGGAGCTTCAGTTACACTGTTCCAAAGTCCAGAGCAACAAAAGCCACAATGGAGCCTAAATCTTCAGCTTCCCATATAAATAAAACAAGCATTTGTCAATGTCGAATGTTGTCGCAATGGCATTGGCTTTGGTAGTGCCGTGTGGAAACACATTTTGGGCAGGATGTGAAAAATGACAGCTGTACTGTTCATAAGGAGGTGTAAAAAAATGGCAGTGTTGAAAATGTGGCATGTAAATATTGCAAATTTGACGAGTTACAAGGGTGTATGGAAATGCACAACGCACTCTTGTAACACAGTCATTTTATGGACTTTCAGCACCAAATTTTCAACATAGGCATTTTAGCACCTCTGTTCATGTACAGTGTCACTGTAATTTCCTCAAACTGTCTCAAAAAGTGATTTCGCACAGCGACCGTGCTATTTTGAGCCGGACATGCGAAAACACATTTCTGGCAGGATATGTAAAATAAGAATTACTTTGGCACACTGGGGTGGGCTGTACTGTTGATCAAGAGGTGTGGAAAAATGCCAATGGTGAAAATCCAGAGTGAAAATATTACAAATGCACATTACGAGCGTGCATGCAAACTGCACAATGCACGCTCGTAACACAGTCATTTTATGGAGTATCGTCACCAAATTTTCAACATAGGCATTTTAGAACTTCTGCTCATGAACAGTGTCACTGTCATTTTCATAATCTGCCCCAAACACTGATTTCCCACAGCGACCGCGCTATTGTGCGCCGGAAGTATGGAAACACATTTTGGCCAGGATGTGAAAAATTGCAGCTGTATTGTTCACAAGGAGGTGAAGAACAATGACAATGTTGAAAATCTGGCATGAAAATATTGCTAATTCATGAAGTTGAGCGTGCATAACAACTGCGCAACACACGCTAGTAAAACAGCCATTTTTTTTATTTTGTCCACCAAATTTGCAACATAGGCTTTTTGAGAACCCACCTCATGAACACTGCCACTGTCCTTGCATTAATCAGTCCTGAAAGGTGATTCTGCGCAGTGACTGCGAAATCACCTTTTGGGACCGATTAACGCTCATAACAGTGGCAGAATTTATGAGGAGGGGTCCTAAAACCCATGTTGAAAATTTGTGCAAAATTCCAAACAATGCCCAAGATATGCATCAAAGTTGAAAAAATATTTATTTCATTATACAGCTTACCGGTATTTCTCAGTTTTGCATTGGCTTTGAAGAGTGCAGATGTGTTCCCAGTCCACGAAGATCGTCGCGCCAAGCTCCGGAGGTAAGTATGGAGGGGGTGGTGTGTGGGGAGGCAGAGTGCGCAGTGGGTGGGTGTGGGTGGTGGGAGGAGGTAGGGAGACTACGAGGGACCATTTTCTGTTTATAGGTGTAAAAAAACCCATCGCGACTGGTTTCTTTTTACAGGTATTTTTTTTTGGGATACAGTAGCTGAAGGGGATTGGGCACCCTATCAGCACATAGGAGTGAGGGACACCAGCTGAGGGGGATTGGGCACCCCTCAGCACAGAAGAAGGGGGGACATCATGCCAGATGGGGAGGCCCTCCGGCCGCACATGAGAGTGAAAAGGGGGATGGATGCCGAGGGGGATTGGGCACCCCCATTGGCAAACAATGAAAGCAGGGGGGGTGCATGAGCCGAGGGAGATTGGGCACCCCCTTGGCAAGCAGTGGGCTCCCCATCAGCACATACATGAGGGACAGGGTAGGCCGACTGGGGGATTGGGCACCCCGGAGTTGGCAGTTTAGCGGCCAGTGTGCCACCATGTTTGTAGTTGGCAAAGCACGGAGGAAGGTCCACTGCATGTGATGAGCTTTGCTCGTATTGCAGCAGACCTTTCCTTAGACGTGCTCACCTGGGTGGTGAGGTGCCATCATGCAGGCTGATTGGGGAATGAGGGACGCACCTACTGGTGCGTGCCCTGCATTTGCCCAACAGCGACCGGGCCTTCAAATCTCCACTACCGAAAGATGTTGGCTGCACAAGCATGCCAACATAAAAAACACTTAAGGAACATGATACTTATATCACTTTAAAAATTTGACCTGATTGTATTTGTCACTTGTAAACTTAAATGCTGTATCGTTTTTGTCATATCTACCGCTGTTAATTGTTCAACATCTACATTTAATTTTGTATTATGTACAAAAATGTTTCTCTTTTGAAGTTTTGTCTCTGTACCCTCCCGGGTCATGCCTGAAAATAGTCTTTTGGCTAGTGCACCTACCCGGTAAACAAAAACTAAATAAATAATAAAATATTGCTGAATTTAATTATATTAAGTCAAATCTTATGGAGCTCGCATCTGCAGTTAATTCAATTAAAATCTGAAGTGATTCTTTATTACAGTGTTGGTTACTGAGGCCGAATTAGCTTGGTGGAAGATTTTGTGCAGAGAGAGGATCAAAAGCTGATTCAACTCAGAAGTAAGCTCCCAAAATGGAGAGAAGGTCAATGACCTTGAAAATAGGTCTCTACACAACATTTTACTAATTATAAGTATGCCAGAAGGAGCAGAACATCCAGATATACTAAAATTTTAAACAATTGGTTCATACAAATCGCCAGTCCACCAGATTCGGACCATCCTATTTTATTGAAGGAGCTTGACTATGCCCTCAGACCTAAACCTAGGCCTGAAGAAAATCGAGGGCAGATTTATTAAATTTCAAGATCAAATTAAAATCCAAAGAGCAGCCAGGGCTCAGGTATCTCTCTACTGAGCAACATCGCATCTTTATTTTCAGTCAGTAATCAGGTTTGAGAAAAATAGAGAGCATACTCCGAGCTTAAGCAATCCCTTCATAAGGGGAATATAAAGGTTTCGGGTCCAATTTCCAGCTGAATTACTTAGCCAGCTATCTCATGAGTCCTTCTCCTTTCCATCTGCAGAATCAGCCCTGATGCAATTGTCTCAAATTCTTCCCGACTTGTTTAAGTTGCCAAAAAGCAAAAATGTGCCTGCTGGAAACCCAGAGAATATGGAGGTACAGAACAGCTAACTTGTTGGGTTACAAGAGTGTGGCAAGAGCAGGGTATTGTATGTACTTTTACTGAAATTGCCAACCTGCTTTATTTCACCGTAATCACTTTATTTTCTTTATTGCTCCGGTAAGGTTCTATTTTAATTTATCGGGCTTGAACTGTTTTACCCAACCATATTATGTAACCAGCCAAACTGTTCTTACCTATGCAATGCTGGTTCTTTTTTGTCAACAAAAATGTGTATTGGATTATTGTCACTATAAACGCTCAATAGCATTTGTTTTAGAAACTTGGCTCTTTAACGTTATCTTTCTGTGGACATAGCTCGTCTTAAAAGGACACTGTTAGATGCCCCTGAACGTTCAAAAATTTTGAATTTCTGCCTGCGCAATCAGAGGGCAGTTCTGTATTGAAAGCTTTGTTATATTTTACTTTATTTCTATGAGAGATTTGAAGAATCCACTACTTCAAAATGATTTAATCAAGGCTTTTTGAGTGCAGGATTTAATATATACAGTATTGTGTTGCTCCAATGAAATTGTTGTGCTTTGAGGACTTTGGCAGTTTACTGCTTTTGTTCGAGTCCTTTTTATGATCGGGCTCACTATTTATTTAACTGGGTTGAAATTTTTTTCTGATTTCCTAACCAGACCCAATCTCTCTCTTGGAAGAGTACAAGAGGGAATATTATTTTACATAATTTTACTGCACAGCAAGGTTTAAACTATGAAGTTATTTTCTTCTTCTTCCTGGAAGTTTGCTTTTTGGGATACAGTTACCTTTACAAATGCTTTGCTGGCTGCCCCATATGCATGGAACATTTTAAATCTGTTTTTGCTACAAATTAGGGCTGCAGCTATTGTTAGATAGTTTCTTCTAACTCTGTCTCTTCTCTGCAGGTTCAAACTAATAGTGTTTCAGCACCAATACTGAGAATTGTTGAATGTAGCCAATAGTTTTGCATTAAGGTTATGTAGTCCATAGTAGTTCAATCTTTATGATTTTTCAGTGATTGATACAACATTTATCATAATATGTCTTTCATATTTTTCAGATATTTTATTTAACACTAAGTCATTACAGTTAAGGAAAAGTTAATATAACATTATCCAAGGGAGATGTCTGAATGATTTATTTAATTATAAGGCACTCTTCTCTTTTAGGGCTTGGTTTATATTACTTGTTTATTTATGTTTTTTTCCACTTTAATTTAGCAATCATTATGCCCCCAAAACTCTCACTTTTTTACTCCACTGCTGGTGGAGAAGTTGCATTTTGCAATGAAATAATTTACTCTTTTTTATATTTGCTTGCACGTGCAGTGCACAAGAAACATATTGTGGTTAGCAGAGTATTGCAGAGGTGTGACAGTGTTTGGCCAATGCAGCGAACACTTTCAGGTGTGCTTCCCTCGGCCACCAATCAATAGGGGAGCTGCCGATGATGGCAGTTTCAGAGCGAGTGCCAGACTTGAAAGAAATCTGCCACTCCAATCACGGACAGTTTCCTCATTGCAGCAGCAGATCTCCCCCACCCTTCCCAGCAACCAGGCACATTTCAGCCATGCGCATTACAGTGCACAGTAATGCACGTGGCTAGTCTAATGAGCAACTCGTTTGCTCAGTGTGCCTTTCCCAGTGAAATAAATAAATGAGCTGCACCGTCACTCTACATAATTGGCGTCTCCTGCTGCCCACCACACACTCTTCCCAAAGCTGACATTAGGGTGCCAAATTGTCATGTCGGCATACCCCCCCATGCCCGAACATATCTTTTGCTGACAACAGGTGCCCAATTCCCATGTCAGCATGCTCCCCCCCACTGTCATGGCACACTGGGAGCCCACCCCAGGGTGCCAAAATAATTCTTGTTTTTTTCCGACACTGGGATGCCCACTTCCAGTGTCGGATGGTCCCCAATAACCCCTTTTTTCCAACCACCCTGGGGTGTCCAATCCCTGGGTTGGTATTGATCCCCACCTCCACTAGTCTGGCACACTGGGAGCCCACCCCAATGTGTTGAAATCCATTTTGTAATATTTCACCTGTAAAAAAGAAAACAGTCCCATGACATATTTTTTTTAAACCTCAAAAAAAAAAAGAAAATGGTCCCTCATCATTCCCGCTGGCCCCCATCAACCAACCTGCACCCTCCCTCTGTGCACCCGACCTCCCCAAACCCCCTCACCCATACTTACCTATGGAGGTTAGGAACAGTGATCTTCTGTGGACAGGGAACACGTCCATACTCTTCAACGATCAACTGGGAACTGAAGAAATGATGGTAAGCCCTATATTGGCAGTGAATGGGGGTTTTCAATTAAGGTTGATATCTCAGCCAATTTTTGGCGTTTTGGTCCCAAATTTTCAGCATGGGGTTTTTGGGACCCCACCTCATGAACACTGGCACTATCATTTCATTTCTTGGTCCTGAAAGGTGATTTCATGGTCGTTGCACGGAGTCACCTTTTGGGACTGATTAATGAAATGACAGTGCCACTATTCATGAGGTGGGGTCCCAAAAAGCCCTTGTTGCAAGTCTGGTGAAAAAACTCCAAAAAATGACTGTGTTATGGGTGTGCATTGCGCAGCTTATATGCACACTTGCAACTTCACCAGTTTGTAATAATTTTACTCCAAATTTCCAGTGTTGCCATTTTTTCACACCTCCTTGTGAACAGTATGGCTTTCATTTTTTGCATCCTGCCTGAAATGTGTTTTCACACATGTGGCGCAGAATGGCACAGTTGCTGGGCAAAATCAAATTTTTGGACAGATTAATAAAATCACAGTGCTACTGTTCATGAGAAGAGGTCTCAAAAAGGCCATGTTGAAAATTTGGTTAACAAATTCCAAAAAATGACTGCATTACGAATGTTCATTATGCAATTTCTACACATGTTCGTAACTTCACCACTTTTTCATATTTTCACTCCAGATTTTCAATATTGCCATTTTTTTCATACCTCCTCATGAACAATTCAGATGTCATTTTTCACATCCTGCCCAAAATGTCTTTTTGCGCCTGTTGTGTCGAATGGCACATTTGCTGTGTGAAATCAACTTTCGGGATTGACAAACGAAATGATAGTGCCACTGTTCAAGATGTGGGATCCCCAAAAAGCCCATGTTGAAAATTTGAAGGAAAATGACAACAAATGCCTGGGGCACTAGGGTTTCAACCATAATGCTCACCCTGTACAGACTGACAGGCGTCAGGTGTGGCTTGGGGGTCATTGGCCATAATTTATTTATTTATTTATATTTATTTAGTTTTTGTTGACCGGATAAGTGCACTAGACAAATCCTGCCTATTTTCAGGCACGACATGGGGGAAGGGGATACAGATGAATGCCAACTGACCTTGAACCAGATTAAGCTGTAATGTAATGCATGTAATGCTCGCTCATGCCATTCCACCTCCACCCCCACTCTGCAGCCACTGACAGGCACTGAGATTTGCCTTGAGGTTTTCAGCCCTAACGTTCACCCCATTCTCCTATACTGCTTCCGTCTCATCTTATTTCCTTGTGGAATGTTGTGTGCATAAGGCCAAAGACCCTAAGGCACACATGACACCTGTCAGTGTCTGCAGGTGGGTGAGATGGAATGGCGTGAGTGTTATTGTCGATGACCCAAAGGCACCCCCAACACCTGTCAGTCTCTGCAGGGTGGGGTTTGAGTTAGTTCAATACTTCACTGTCATTCCTATTATGCATCTCTAACTCATGCAGTACCAGTGCCAATACCAGCAAGCAAACATTCAGCATTGACGAATGCTTGTTTATATATATATATGGTGGTATTATTATTCTGTTGTTGCTTAGAATTTAATTATGGCATATGACAACTTCTCTATTTTTTCTTGGGACTCAAAGTTTCTGGGCCCAATTCCAAAAGGCGTTACACCTGGCACAAGGTCATTTATGCTGATCCGATGGCGTAAATCACATCTTACACCAGGCATAACGCCAGTTACAATTCAAAGGTGCCTTGCACCAATGCCATATGGGGGTTGTCGCCAATGTGGGTTATGCCTCCCACTACCCCCGCAATCCGCAGCAGCATGGAGCAAGGGTGGGTTATGGCAGGAACTGTGCCCTATTCCTAAAGGGTGGCTGTTGTAACCACTTATGCCATTCCACAACAGGCAATGGCATAACAGGGTTAGACCAGCTAGGAGGTGGTCTAAGAGGCATTCGTCCTGGCACAGTGATGGATGCCCCATGATGCCACAGAGGTACATTGCTGTGTCCCCATTCCCCCTGCCCTGTCATGCCCCCACCCCAGACTTCAGGGACCCCGGGTCTGGTTCCATTGCTGCCCCCAGTGCATGTGCCAACTGGCTAGCCCTCATGCCCCCAGGTGCATGCCATTGTGTTCTGGGGCAGGAGGGCTTGGGGGGCAGTAGAATGCATGCTGCAATGTGTGGCACCCAAGTGTGAGTGCCATGCTTTTGGCACTAGCCTGCGGCTGCTGCAAGTCACAGGCGTAGGTGCCAGGGACCCTGCTTGTACTGGAATACGGCACAGGTTCCCCGGCACAACTCACATACGCCTACGAGTTGCACCATGCATTTCAGAATCTGGCCCCCTGTGATGTTTTTGGGTTCATTTTAGCCAATTACTGTTTAATATTACAGTGGAATACACTTAAATGCACACCCGTTTTGCACGGAGAAAATGTGCATTTAAGCAGAACGTGTATTTATCCGAAATTGACCTGAAACTGACATTTTGTGGCTTGATTAAAGAGCCATGATAAGCATAACAATTATAGTTGCCACCCCAAAATGTAAAAATGAAACATTAAAAGCCAAGATCCTGCTGCTACTCAATTATATTCATCACATTAAGTTTGAACAGTTAGCAGTATTGTACATTTAAAACATTTTAAAAATGTTAATGATCCATGTTCCCCGAGTTTACACCCACATTTACAGCTCCAGATTAGATTCTGGAACATGCTTGTTTATCTTAGTACATGTCGGCATTTGTGGCTCCGATTATCGGAACACTCCCAGCCTTTCTTTGCTTTGCAACACTCTGCTGCCACATCTGTTCATTTAACATTAGGTTGCTCCAAGTGTTAGTGCACTGAGATTTTCTGCCAAAAGGTCAGCACTGCTTTCTTTGTTTCTATGCTGCTTTCTGCTTGCTGAAAGGAGAGAAGTGTGAACAGAGGTGAATAGAGGTGTTAAATGCGCTGCAACACCTAATTAAGCCCCGTGAGCATCATCACTTAATATGTAACTATATACACCACGTTTTATTTTGCACCAAACATTCTCTTTCACCACAATTAGCAGACACACCATACTACTGATAACATGAATCACTTTGATAACATTGTTTTTATTTCAGGAAGGTAACAGTTTATCTTGACTCCTTTTTTTATGTTAGGGTCCCGGATTTTGCTACTCATTTTGTAGCCTACCTGGAATGCTGATTCAGTCACTACGCAGAGTGTGTGTGTGTGTGTGTGTGGGGGGGGGACTTAATTAACTATCTATTTTTCTGGAAAACATTTACTTGTGGTATACAGGGGAAATTAGGGATTAGTTTCAATGGGTGGGGAGGGGTCATAATTTGTTTCCTCTTTTATAATCAACCTATTTTAAACAAATTAAAGTATACACTTCTAGATCAATATTTTATACAGAGTAAGGATTACATCTTAGGGAAGGGGGAACACTCAATATCTTTTGAAGACAATCCCATGAAGATGCTTACACATACCTAATTTATAACTATGAGTCATACCTTTATTTCTTGGAATGTAAAAGGTGCTAATTCTCCACAAGAGATCTAAAATGTTGACACATCTTCGTAGATTTAGCCCCTCCATAGCTTTTTTTGTTTTGTTTGTTTTTACAGGAAACCCATTTATTAACTAAAGATCTTTTACTTTTAAGGAGGATTTGGGTTAGTCAGATTTTTGGTGAAGGACTGATAAGAAAAGAACAGGCATTACCATACTTATAGCTAAAATATTAACTTTGTTTGTCATCACTTAATTTCTGATCCTCGATCCAGCTTTATTATTGTGGTAGGTGTACTTGATAACACACTGAAATCTTGCTGACATCAGCATATGAGCCTAATATGGAAGACCCAACATTTTTACAGACTTTGCACTTAATCAAATGGCCAGACATCCCTTACATCACTGGGGGATTGGAACATTGTCTTTGACAGTGATATGGATAGAACAGGACCTTATAGTTCTTCTCTATCACAGAACCAAAAGGATATTAGGATTTTAGTTGATATATGTTCCTTAATTGATCCATGGCAAACTTTATATCCAAAAGCTAAAGATGATACTTTTTTCCCACCCCCACAATACACAATTAAGGACTGATTACTTTATAATAAGTCTTCCCTTAGTGACAAGTATTATACAAACCCAAGTTTAACCGTGTGATCTCTGACCACTCTCCTACATATCTAACTTTACAGCTAATACAAGATTTCAAAGTAGATAAATGTTGGAGGCTGAATAATTCTATTAAAACAGACCATATGGTTATATTCCTTAAGGAATTTACCAGACATTATTTTAAGGACAATGAGGGTTCGTGCCTTGTTATAACACTTTATGATTAGCTTATAAATGTGCCATTAGGGGAAATTATATGATTGGCTACAAAACTTAAAAAGCAAAAACAGCCTAATCTAACAAGTTTTAAATAAGCTTAGATCCTTAGAAATGCAAATCTCTTTTCTTACTTAGATAGTTTATACCGATTGCAAAGAGCAATATCACAAACTCAACAGAACGTAAGCAGAATTCATTATATTTAGATCTAAATTTAATTATATCTCAGCAGATGAGTATCCTGGCAAATTTTTAGCAATGCTTATTAAATAACAGGGAGTCAGCCAGAACTATATTAAATCTATATTTAGGCCACAGCTGGCCCTGGCACAGGGGCATGGTACCCACCTGCGATGCCGACGACCTGGGTTCGTGAACAGACCTGGGACATTGAGGGGTCTGGCCAGGGAAAGGACTCAGCATCTGGAGGACTGCTTTCCTTCTCCGAGGAGGGTCTGGGTGTCTAGTGCACCTACGGACCCTGGTGGAGGCAGGAGGTTCTGCAGCAACTGGTGCCATCATGTACAGGGGGCTGGGTGGACGTGGGATGTCATTACATGTCCGCACCCCTCATAAAGCATTGCACAAAAAATGCCAGCCCCAGTGGATGACACTGGCTCCGCTGCTGTCTCCTCTGGCCACCAGAGTCTGCCGGGGGGGTCCCGCTCCTGTGGCCCTGACCCGGGGGGTAAGATGGGTCTTGCCTACCAAGTGTTCATCGGGAGAGGGTGTCCACCTGGTGGCCCGACTAAGGGGGGCAAGCTTGAGTATGGGGGGCAGTTGGCAGAGATTGGCTGAACTAAGATTGGGACCCCCAAAAAATCTATATTTAGCCCACAAAAACAAGAAACAATAACTCACCCCATACAAATTGCTGAAGAATTTCGCACCTTTGTTTCTACTTTACATGGTGCTGAGGACCCTAAGGTAGAGGATAAAGAATTAAATATCTACTTTGACTTCTAAACTTATCTCAGCTAGATCTTTCAGACTGTGATTTTTTTAAACTCTCCTCCTACCATTTCTGAACTGCAGTCTGCCTTAAATAATATGGCTGCAGATAAAGCCCCAGGCTGGATGAGTTTTCTGTCCTATTTTATAAAACTCTGTCAGACACCTTACTACCTTATTAACTTTGTTTATTTGAGGAAGCATATGCTAGGGGAGACTTAGATCCAACTATGCAAGAGTCTTTTATTTGTCTTATACCAAAAGTAGATAAAGACCATACAAATGTCAATAACTATAGACCCATCTCTTTACTTAATGTAGATTTTAAAATTCTTACGAAGACTCTTGCATACTGGATTCAAAAGGTTTGGATTAAACTTATCAGTCCGGAACAAGTAGGCTTTATGTCTAACAGACATTTAGCCAACCATCTCAGAAAGGTACAACATATAATTTCTGCATCAAGAGAGGCAACAGTTACTAGAATTCTTGCCTCACTCGATGCAGAAAAAGCCTTTGATAGAGTTTCATGGTGAGTTTTATTTTATACTTTACAAAAATTTGGCCTCCCACCAAAATTTGTTAGCTAGTACTGGTATATACTCGCCCTATGGCAACAGTTATGTGCAATAAAGTTTTTTCTGCTCCTTTGACCTTAACAATGGTGTGCGCCAGGGTTGTCCTTATCTCTTTTTATTTAATCTACATTGAACCTCTTATTAGACACATTAAACTCAATCCAAATATAATTGGCATTAAGATGGATTCCCAATATTACAAGATTTCAGCTTACGCTGATGACCTGCTGCTTCATCTTCAGGACCCTGCTACTTCTTTACCTCATTTATTGATGGAAATTGATAGGTTTAATTCTATGTCTAATTCTATGTCTAATTATAGTTAAATTTAAGTAAAACCCACGTACTATCTTTGAATATCTATACCACCAAACATGACATTCTGCACTTCACAAGGTAGGATTTACTAAGGAGTTATTGTACCTTGGCATACATATTTCTACTTCTAGCTTAAATATGATTAAAAAAATGTATTTCTTTACTTCATTTAATTGAATCTGAGTTAACCAGATGGGAAAAGTACCTCTGTCACTGTGGGGTAGGTTAAACCTAGTAAAAATGAATATTTTACTAAGAATACTTTATCCCATAACAATGGTAACAGTCTTTTTGACATCTAAATGGTTCACATAATTACATAAAATCATACTGTGTGATCATACTGGGTTATGGATGGAAGAATGCACTTCTGCCCATATTAACCATCTGCCAGCATCAGCAGGTCCAAATACATCCCTTTCTAAAAGATGTTTGTCTGTGTTTTTAAATAGGCACACTGTATTACATTCAACCAGAGTATTTGGCAATTGATTCCACAGCCTGCCTGTTCTTTATGTAAAAAAAGTTAAATCTTCCTCTCTTGGTTGAGTTATCAAGTTTTATATGCTGTTTGTGAGTTCTAAGCCCCTCCGGTTTTAATTGAGGCATAATTTCTAGTTCTTGCATTAACTCGTTAGCCTTCAGAATTTTGTACATTAACAACAAATCACTCCTCAATCTCCTTTTTTCCAGGCTAAATGATTAGATCTTTTCAACACAGTTTTATAATCTAGGTTTTTCCAATGACCCACCATCTTTGTTACTCTACGTTGTAACCCATAGAAACATAGAATCTCATGGCAGATAAGGACCACTTGGCCCACCTAGTCTGCCCATTTCCATACCTAACAGATAAGCAGCAGATCCTAGTTAACCAACAGCCTACTTCCTCCTATCCCCCACTAGAATTGCCTTATGTCTGTTCTATGCATTCTTGAATTCCCCCACTATTTTTGACTCTATGACCTCCTCAGGAAGGCTGTTCCATGCATCTACACTCCGGCCTCTGTGAAGAAATACTTCCTCACACATTATCTCTGAGCCGCCTCCCTTTAACTTCAAATTGTGTCCCCTGTTCTTGCATATCCCTTTTTCTGAAAGATGCTACCCTCTTGGACTTTGTTGATTCCCTTGAGGTATTTGAAAGTTTCTATCATGTCCCCCCTCTCCTTCCTTTCCTCGAAGCTATACATCTTACCATCATCTGCAAATTTAACTATCCAACTATTTATATCACTAATGTACAGCGGAAATAATACAGGGCCCAGGAGAGAACCCTGGGAGACCCCACTAGTCATACAACCCCTCTTTTTTTTTCACTTCCCCCCTTAACTGACGGTTCCACAAGGGGACCCATAGTCAAGATAGGGTCTTATATATGACCTATACAAGGGTAGTACAAATGATACTTACTTGTTAACAAAGGAGCTTTCTATATTACTGATCATATAGTTTGCTTTCCTTATAAGAGCAGTACAATGTGCTTTGAAACTTAAATGCTTATCTATAGTAATACCAAAATCCCATTCTGTTTCAACCTTCTTAATTTTGACAGCATTCAGAGTGTATTCCTGTTTGGCATTATATTTGCCAACATGCAAAACAGAACACTTATCTACACTAAAACACATCTCATTCACCCTTGCACACCTCTACCCTTTTCAAGTCGCTTGTCAGTTGTTTAATCTCCTCTTCTGTATTTACTGGTCCCACTAGTTTCACATCATCCTAAATTTAACTATCCAACTATTTATATCTGTGTGTAGGTCACTAATGTACCACGGACATAATACAGGGCCCAGGATGGAACCCTGGGGACCCACTAGTCACCTCACCACTGTCTGAATTACACCCCCATCCTAACATGCTGCTTCCTGGCAGTCAGCCGGCTCCCAATCCACAATACTAACCTCTTATCTATCCCTAATTTACTTAATTTAGTTAGTAATAAATCATGCGGTACCTTATCAAAGGCCTTTTGAAAGTCAAAAACACCACATCTTCTGGTGTGTTGTTATATATGCTTTTGTTTACCCTGTTATAGAAACATATCTGGTTCATTAAACACAATCTGTTCTGTCTGAAACCATGTTGTTTGTTATCACTATAATTTGTAACCTCTAAGTTTTCTTCTAGTTTAGTTTTAGGAAGGTTTCAGCTATTTTACATATGACCAAGTCAGACTTATTGGTCTGCAGTTTGATCTATCTGATCCACTGCCCGTTTTAAACAAAGGTATAACAGTAGCATTTGCCAATCTTCTGGCACTTGACCAGAACTAAAGGATAGGTTAAGAAAGAAGGTGAGTGGTTCTACAATGTTATGGATTACCTCTTTCAACAGTTTTGGGTGGATCAGGTCTGGCCCTGCAGATTTATTCTATTTCAATTATTTTACTAAATCTAGTGCCTCATTTGAACTGATCTCTAAATTAATTTCCATTCTGCCCTCCCCTGTTATATTTAGTGGGCTAGACCTACTAGCAGGAAACACAGAACAAAAATAATCATTAAACATATTGCCCATACCCAACGGATTCGTAATGTCCTGACCTTTATGAGTCAGCGGGCCAACATGAGTGTTAGTCTTATTATAACTGTTAACATAAGTGTAGAAATTCTTTCCCCATCCTTTCTATGCACAATGCTGAATTCAGCTTACCCATTCCTTCCGATCATTCTCTTTAATTTTTTACTTCACATTTATATTTATCAATCACTGTGGGCTTTGATTCCTTTCATTAATTCAAAGATTTCTTTTTCTTATTTGTCTGTCTCAGAACCTTCCTGGATCACCATTTAGATGCTTCCTCTTCATTATACATCCTTTGTTAGGGTCATGTTTCTCCTCTACCTCAAGAAGCTTATTTTAAAATGTGCCATATGTCCATTACATGTTTGTTATAAAATCACGTTTCCACTCCCGATTTCCTAATTCTCTATTAATTTTATTAAAGTTTGCTCTGTAATAATTTTTATAATTGTCCTTCCTTCAATTTTTTCCATTTCCTGCTTAAATATACATCCCACCATTTTATGGTCACATCCCCAAGTTTCTTTTATTCTTATATGTTGCTCACTCTACTCTCAGTGTTTGTGAAATAACAGATCCAGTATATTATATCCCTCATTGGTTTTAGGACTATCTGTTAACCCAGCAGTAGATAGGTGTCTAAGAAATTATTTCCACCACTCCACTAGATGTAGCATTAGCCAGTTTATATTAAAATCACCCATAATTAACACATCACCCTTTCAGACATTTCACCAATCTGTTGATTAATGGCATCTGATATCTCAGTACTCGTATCTGGTGCCCTATAATATGACCCCAAATATAATTTTTGCATGTTTGGTTTCAACCACCACCCATAAGGATTCAGTATTGGGATTTGATATACTGTGCATATAACTCTGAAATGTATCCTAATATAAACTGCTACGCCTCTCTTTTCTATGCAGTCTGTCTTTGCATACAACCTATATCCCTCTGTTATTATTCCACTTGACTTCCTTATCCCTCCAGGTTTCAGAAACCATACAGACATCAATGTCTTCCTGATTAACAATATATCCAGTTCCGCTTTTTTGGCTGTTCAAACTATGTGCAGTAATTGCCCAGATTTTAGTTCTCACTCTTCTTTTCTGATCTTGCTTACTATCGGTTACTGGAGCAGTCTTATTTCCTGTTTCTATAGTTCCTTTGGTCTCCTTTTTATAGTTTAAACAGTTGTTAACAACTTGTCTTAGTCTTGCTCCAGTTTTCGCTACCATTTTTATTCAAATGAAAACCATCATTAGTGTAATATTGCCGATTGTTCACAAACTCCTCCCAATCTGTAATGCATCCATTCCTCCTGTAGGTCCATAGTCTCAGTCAGTTGTTAATGGATTTGATCTTAGCTGTTCTCGTCTCGTTTGCCCTCGGGCGGGTAACATTTCAGAGAGAATGTATGTTACAATTTCGTTTTTGAGCTTCTTTTTAATTGCCTTAAACTCTCCTCCATTATTTCAGCCATGTTTTGCTGGGAATGTTATTAGTACCCAAATGGCAGAATGATTGCAGAAGACTGATCTCTTTCTTTAACTATATTAGTTAGCATGGGTGTGATATTTCCTATCTTTGCTCCAGAAAAATAGCTGGTAGTCACTACCTCTTTATTACCTTTGGCAGTATACCTATCGGTGTATTTAAGTATCGAATCACCCAAGATATATACTTGTTTCGTATTGCTTTCTGTCTGCATTATGTCACTGGCCTGCTCTTCCAGAGTACTCTCAATTAATATTTCATCCTGATTAGATGTTAGTTCAGGCTCCTGTATGGTTACCTGCTCCATTAATATAATTCCAACATCTTATTTGCAGTATCAGAATTATCTCTGTTGGGTCCATCGGTTAATCAGTCTGCTTGGTGTCCCCTATTATCTGCTTCCCCCCTTAGTATTATATCTTGTGATACAGCTTCCTTGACACTATTCTTGTCAAGGTTATTATGCTGTGGCATGACACCAACCTGCCCGTCACTACTATCTGCTATATTCTCTAATCTTAACTCACCCACTTGTAACTCAGGTTGGTCTGAGTTTTCTTTCCCAAGTTAATTAAGGGCTTAAAGCTGTTATTGAAACTGATTTACCACACTATAGCTCTCCGACCTTTTTTAAATTTCCTTGTCTCTACCATCCATACTCCATCCTCCTCCTCTTCCTTTCTTGTTTCCTAGTTTCTCTATTTAATTCCCTGCTGGGCCTGGTACCTTCTTCATTTATTTCTGCTTGTTCCTGAGCTTCTTCATCCATCCCTCCCTTACAAGTTGCTCATCACAATCCTGAATTAATTCCTGCTGCCTATAAGTGACTCATTTCATTTCTATGAACATTATCTTGTTTTTAAGTTCGTAATTTAGTTTACAGTATTGACATGTATAAACTAATACTTCATTAATAATCTCCGTGTTTATTTTATTGCATATAATGCATCTAATACCAAGTGTTCCATTTTGTAATGTTACTATATATGAATCCATATTCCTTCTCTACTAACCTCAGTGGGTATCACCCACTTCACAAATTCCTCTATGCCTCCACAGCATCCCTGGCAGCTATTCCGGCTATCCTGGCTGACACCGCACACAGCTTTGTGCCTTTGCTGTTTCACCTTTACTGAGTTTGCCGATGCTGAGCTTGGCCGAATGCTTACTAGCCAAGGGGATTATATAGTGGGGGACAAGAAGAGCACTGGCTGGCTTCCTGATACCTCATTACTTAACTATACCAACCAACAGGTTAAAAGGATTCTAGTGCTCTTAAAAGATTTCTGAATCCATATGGGTTGAGTGAATTTAATTAAAAGTGCTGTATTTACCTCCTCTGCAAGTTCTCTACTCATCCTACTCAAGGACTTCCTGGTCCCTCTGGTCTCCTTGGTAACGCTCCCAAACAGTAGAGGTTGTCCCCTTACACTCAGCGAGTGAGTCTAGAAGTATGCCCAAAAGCTTGCAATTACACTAAAATAGCTGTCTCTCCTCCTGCAGCTAGTGCAAAAAGTAATAGAACTCACAGCAGCGCAGCTCCTTTGTAGTGGGGAACCGAAGTAGCACTCTGCTGGCTTCCAGTTCCTCACTACTAACTATACTCAACCAACAGGTTAAAATGATTCTGGTGCCCTTAAAAGATCTCCAATCCATATGGGGTGAATGAATTTAATTAAAAGTGCTGTATTTACCTCCTCTGTAAGTTCTCTACTTGTCCTACTTGAGGACTTCCTGGTCCCTCAGATCTCCTTGGCAACATCCCCAAACAGTAGAGGTCATCCCGTTACACTCAGCGAGTGAGTCTAGAAGTATGCCCAAAAGCTTGCAATTACACTAAAATAGCTGCCTCTCCTCCTGCAGCTAGTGTAAAAAGTTATCTAAATTTCTCTGGAAGAGGCATAGGCCTAAATTAAACTATTACAAATTAACACTCCCAAAGCAAAAAGGTGGCCTAGCAGCTCTGAACTTTTAGGATTGCTATTATGCAACTCAAGGTGCTAAATATTTACGTTGGGCCCTTTCAGATAAACCGCATGTATCTTCTTATATCCCACTTTGGTGGATAACTGAAAGCAATCTTTGTGCTAAACTAGGCATACAATTGAAAGCTCTTTTTTTTCCTAAAACCTTCTACTCTTATTTATGTTTTTTATTTTATTTTAAATTTGTTAACCAGGTAAGGCCACTGGACAAAAACAGGGGCCTTACCCGCTAGCCAGCCCGCTAGCCAAATTCTGGTGGATTCTGCATCGGGCTAGTAAGATTTTCATTTAATTAGCCCTGTGGGCGTGTACTGAAGAAGGCAACACTTCATTATGTACACCAACTGGGCTAGTGGAAAAGTCTGTGGAGTCAGTGGATTTTCCAAATCACTAGCTCTGCAGGCTAGTGGCTGCAAAACTTAATTTCAACCCTTGGACAAAAAGTCCTTTTTCAGGGCCAACCCAGATATTTAACATAAATATAAACTTAACATAACCAGTACAAACATAGACAATCATATATTACAATTACATGCATTCAAAGTGTACAAATGTGCCTTAAGTTTCACTTTAAAACTTGACAATGTAGAAACTGAGCACAGCTCAAAAGGTAACTCATTCCACAATTTGGCAACAGAACTAGAGAAAAAGATCATAATCCAAATTTGTTTTTGTGTAAAGAGACTATAAGGGTAGTGCCCCTAGTAGACCGTAAGTTCATAGAAGAACATCTAATAGTAAGTAAGTAAGTCAGACACAGGAAAAAGAGAAAAAGAATAAATAGACTTATAGACCAAACATCCCAAAGAATAGTCAGATTTAAAGACAGAAGATTACTTTTCCTCTGCAAATTAAAGAATCATCCATTGGCACTTCCATCAGAATTTTTAAACAATTTCAAAGAGATTTTAAATTTTCACTTTGTGATTTGTTCCCATAGCACAGTTCTCAGGCAGCACTGCCCTGGGGACACCTTTGTACCTCTTCCTCCAGCTTACTCCTATTGGTGGATTTTTTGCCCACTGGCAGTGCTGCCCTCGAGCAGCAGCCATGCTCCACCTCCCACCTATCCCTATTAGTGGATTTCGCTCCCTGCCCCCAGGGCAGCAATCTGTAGCTGTTACTTCCCACGCATCTGATTGTTGCAAGTCTGAGGAATTGAGCATTTTAAGTGTAGATGAGAATTTTATGGAAATGCTTCCCTCCAGCAATGTGCACTGCTTGTCTTTGAATTTTGATGGCTCAAGGTGTATGTCTGTCTGCATCCAAAAGAGCCAGACTTCAAGGATTCAAATTTTAACCAGGGACATTTGTTCTCTCTGGTGAAGCATTCAAACCTGCAATATTGCAGTTTGAAAGTAAAGATATTTATACATGACTACTGGCTGGTGCTCATATTTTTTGGATTGTTGTACTACATCCAAAAGAGCCAGACTTTAAGGGTTCAAATCTTAACCAGGGACATATTTTGTGCTTTGTTTCAAACTCAGTTGTGAGCATTTAATTATATGTTCACAAATCATTACCTTTTTTTAATATTGCTAATTAAGACAGACATAAGTGAGAGAATTTATTATATTTATAAATTGTAATAAATAGGGCAGTGCCATGATGATTGGTTAATGGCAGGCCAGGTTGTGAGTAGCCAACGGTTGACAGGGACTGGTGGAGGCAGGCACCAGAACACTTAGCCCAACCAGGAGGAGCAAGGAAAAGGCTGTGCAGAGGGGCAGAAAGGTAGTAGTTACTGGGGATTCAAATGTTAAGGTAGTAGGGGAGATGAAGGGGCATTTCTGGACCAGGATGGTAGCACATATGAGAGACTTTGCATGCTTGGAATGGGTCAAATGAGTGCTATCCAAGGCAAAGCAATGCAGTTGGGACAAGAACAGACTGCCAGAATACATGATGACACAAACAACACAGGGAGCATTAGTCTAGGTTACATGAGGGGGTCATCCACAGATCTGGAAATGTTCATGAAGTCAGTGCTATTTAGGATCTTCTTTTACAAGATCCTCTCGGTCCTGGGGACTAGTGAGGAGCAGTATCAGTCTGTTAGGTAGACTAACACTTTGCTAAAGTTTTAAAGCAAGAGGGACGGCCTTCTTGTTTTTGGTCAAGTGGGGGCCTTCTAGTGCAGCCACCTGTATGCCTAGGATTGGCTGCACATGCACCAAGAGGAAGTAGTGGTACTAGTAAAGAAAATGAACAGGGCAATCAGGGTATTTAAATTAGAGGATTAGTATTTAAAATAGAGGATTGGGGGGCTGGTGCAGGGGATCAGCAAGGGCAGGAAGCAGATGCATGGAATCATCGAAGGAAGTACAGCAGAGGTGGAAAGGACATGGAATGAAGACTTGGGGGCATTAGAAGCATAGATAGGCAACTATCCTCATTTGCATACAAGCCAACATGAGCCTCACACCCAGCAAAATAGATGAGCTGGAAGATCTGATGCACTTGCAAAAGAGAACTTTGTGGTACTTAGAGTTTTGGGGAAAAATGACTGTGACACCAGGATAGAGAGGATAGTTACTAGAGACTATTCTGAAAGAACAGCAAAGGAGCGGCTTGCATTTTTTATAAGGGAGGGTGTCACCATAGAAGACCAGGAGGAAATTAGGTGAGTAAAGTAGTGCCACAGAGTCCATTTGAACTGAGCTAAGGGAAAAGGAGGTGGCAAAAGAGTCACCTTGAGAATGTGCTACAGGTCCTCATATAGGTCAGTGAAGCTTGATGCCCAGCTGGTCTTGGGAATCATGAGAGTAGCTAATTGGATGCAGTGGTGATCCTGAGGGACTTCAACCTCACAGGCAGAGCCAGTGTCTTTATGGGGCTAATGGCATGGTGGAGACTGAGTTCCTGTCCACCTTCAAGGACTTCTTCCTAGTGCAGCATGTCTAACAGGGGACAAAGTTTGAGATCACCCTTAACCTTGTTCTCAACAGTGGGGATGGAGTCATATCCAGCATGACTGTCAATAAACTAGTGGGATAAATTACTATAACCACATAGCTTTCTCCATGGTGACAGTAAAGATAGCTGGGTCTCAGCTACAAGGACCCGGGAGCTCAGAAAAACTGACTTTGTCTAAATGATGGATCTGGTTTCTAAGGGTCTGGAGAGGCTCCATGAGGCTAGTAATGCAGAGCCACATGCAAAGTTTATTGAAGAGGGTGCTCAAAGCAGCCACAACAGTCTACATCCCTAGTGTAAGCAATAAGGTAAAAATGGCCAGGAGATGGCCCCTCAGATCTACAGGGACCTAAAACAACTGATCCTGAAAAAAAAACCCTTGTTACGGCTGGACAGATAGATGTTAGCTCCAGGTCACAGAGGACTGCAGAGCAGCACTGGAGGACTGCAAGACCAGAATTAAGTAAGCCAGAGAGAGTCTGGAAGCTAAGACAGTGGTAGGAGCTGTAGACAACACAAAGTTTCTTCCCATACATAAATGGAAAGAGGAAGGTTTAAGAGGAGTTGGGTCACTGAAATATGGGCTCAGGCAGAGAAAACTTTAAGTGATCATGGTGAAATGGTTATAATGCTGAATCATTACTGAACTTAACTTCTAGGTTCATCAAGGGCTTCGGGAGGGAAGATATTCAAGTCACTAGGCCCCACATCATGAAGTAGCCATGATGAAACTGCAAACATCACACATACACCCCAGTAGCTAACTACCATGCTAAATCAACCCAGGTACATTTTGGGGACCTTGCAGTAATCTTTTATGAGTCTGGGTGAACAGGAGGGGTTCTGAAGGACTGCAAAGGGCAAATGGTCCCCATATTCAAGAAGGGGTTAGGTTAGACCTAGCAACTACAGGCTGGACAGCCTGACATCAGTACTGAATAAGCTCCTTGAGACCATTATCAATGACAGAATAGTGGATCATTTGATTGAAGCCAGGGTTTTTGGACTCCCCTTCAGCCTCACTGGATGAGGGGCAAATTGTGCTAAACAACCTGGTCACCTTCCATGAGGAGATGACTATGGAGGTGTGCCGGGCAGGGTGTAGACAGAGACTTTTCAGACTTCATCAGGGCCTTTGACATTTTGGTGAAGAACAAGTGCCTCATAACTCTGACTGGAGAGGGTATCCAGCAGTGGTTCATAGGATCAGTGACTGAGGCCACTGCTATTCAACATGTTCTTCAACGATCAGAAAGCAAGAATCCAGCAGGCTGTTTTAAGTTTACTGATGGCACTAAATTGACCAGGCAGGTGGACTGATCCTCTGAGGATGGAGACAATTTGCAGGATGATCTGAACAAACTGGGCAACGGGTTGAATTCCAGGAGTCTTACACTGAGTTGCACCAAATGCAGGGTGCTGCAGTTGGGGAAAAACAACAGGAGGTAGGACCCTACACCCTGTGTGGGGTCTCCACTTGCTGTAGTGGATGAGAAAGGTTCCTAGGGGTTATACTAGACATGGAGCTAAGGCATGACAAGCAGTGTATGACCACTGTTAGGAAGGCTGGAAGAATATCAAGGTGCATCAAAATGGGGTTAACAGAGGAAATGAAGTAATCCTGCCACTTCACAAGGCCCTGTCCACGCCCTATCTGAAGTACTGCATCCAGTTTTGGGCTCTCCAATACAAACAGGACACTGAGGCAACTGAGAGGGTACAACGCAAAGCCACCAAAAGGATCATGGGTATGAAGGACAAAGGCTATAAAGAGAGGTTAGAGTAACCTGTTCATGTTAGAGAATAGGAGGCTGACAGGGGTCAAGATCTGTCTTCTGTATACTGAAGGGTGTTAACAAGGTCAAACAGACAGAGCTGTTTGATCTGGTGTGCTCCAGCAGGATACGGGACACACCCTGAAGCTCAGAGGTGGTAATGGTAGGATGCACGCTCTCTCCCAGAGGGTGGTGAACCTGTAGAACAGTCTACCAGTGTAGATCGTGGACATGAAGTCAGTATACAGACCTACAAAGTAAACCTCTACAGATTTCTGTTTACCAAGGAATCTCAGGGTAGTTGGGCAGGAGGGTGGGTGATAATGAATCCCTATAAATTACTGCAGTACATGTTTGCACAACATACTGGTTGGTCCCGCTTCATAGTAGGAGTGGGGCAAACTTGATCTTCTTTTAATCGGCATGGTAACCAGATCCTTCTTAATCTGTATAGTAACAACCCTTCTTGATCTGTATGGTACCTAGTTTTCAGTAAGGCTTTCAACACTATTCCACATAGGAGACTAGTAAGCAAGCTGAGTAGCTTAGGGGTGGGTCCAAAGGTGGTAAACCGGATAAGAATTTGGTTAGGGATAGGCCACAGAAGGTGGTGATAAATGGAGTTCACTGCAAGGAGGGAGGGTGACCAGCGGGGTGCCTCAGAGATCAGTGCTGGGACTGGTCCTTTTAATATCTTTATAGGTTATAAATGACATTGCAGAGGAGCTGGTAGGGAAGTTCTCCTTCTTTGTAGATTACACCAAAATCTGAAATAGAGTGGACATTCTGGGGGTGTGGAAAGGATGAGCAGAGACATGAGAAAACTAGATGAGTGGTCAGGGGCATGGTAGCTGGGTCTCAATGCGAAAAAGTGCAAAATAATGCACTTAGGGCACAGAAACCTAGAGGCAGAGTTAAAAAAATGGGTGGAGTGGTATTGATGACCACCAAGCAGGAAAGAGACCTGGGAGTAATCATATTGGATGACCTAAGGGTGGCCAGGCAGTGCAACAAGGCAGTAGGGAGAGCTGGTGGGATGCTGGGATGCACAGGAGGGGTATCACCATGAGAAAGAGAAGTGGTGTTGCCTCTGTATAGATTGCTAGTGAGATCCACCTAGAGTATTGTGTCCAGTGCTGGAGACCACAAATTACAGAGTGGAGGCAGTCCAGTGGATAGCAACTAAAATAGTGCAGGACCTCCATCAAAAGCCATCTGAGGAGATACTATATAGACTAAAGGACTTCAATATGTACACCCTGGAACACATGCGGGGGATATGACAGAGACCTTTAAATACCTCATAGAGGTAAATAAGGTACAGGAGGGAAGTATTTTTCAGAAGAAAAGGTGCTCAAGAACAAGGGGACATATTATGAAGCTGAAGGCGGGTACCTTCAGGGGAGATGTGAGGAAGTACTTGTTCACAGAAAGAGTGGTGGACTCTGGAAACAGCTTTCCAGTGGAGGTGGTGGGGCCAAAACAGTGGTGTGGTTCAAGAATGCATGGGATAAGCACAAGGGAATCATAGTGGAAAGGAAGGGGTGGCAGGAGAAAGACCTGTAGATTGGGTTTAGTCTCGGTAATAGTGTAGGCAGACTGTATTTGCTAAGCAGTCCTTATCTTCTGTCAAATTCTGTTTCCATGTTTCAGACCCCTTCTTAGTCTGTATGGTAACCAGAAATCTAGTTATTTCAGTTTTAACTTTTCAATAAGAATATGAAATGTTGACTTTGTGATACTTATATTTGTATTTTATCGTGGTATTATGGGATGTTTGATTCCTTAATGCACTTTTGCACCACAGATTTTATCACCTTTAGTCAAATTTCGATAATGTTTAGTGTAACCCTACAAATGGGGTTCCTAAAAAATCTCCGTGGAGCTTGCCTAGGTGTTCCCCTGCCTGCTGGCATTCGCGATTAAGCCATTAAGAATGGCACTGTGAGTGTTGGTAGAGCCTCATAATGTCTTTAAGAGCTGTCTGCTTGCAGACATGGTTACTATTTTCTAGGGGGCTGGTGTTTCTCTTTTCAATCCCGCCTGAACTGCGGGGAAATCGCCCATTCTGCAGTTGCTAAGAGCATAGAGGAGCCTAAATGAAAGATGTAACATTTGCCTAAAACCAGTTAGAGTGTTAGTAAAAATGCAGTTTGTCTAACCTGCCTTTCTTGCAGCTGGGACTCTGTGTGTTTTGCCCTTCCATTTTGGATCTGAACTGCCGAATGGGTCAAATCAGTGTGGGGGACCTTTAAATGGAGTCTGTTTGGACCAACCAGAATTGGACTCTCCGGGAGCCGCTTACAATGAGGAGGTATAGCTAGTAATTCTGGGAAGTGAAGTTCTGGACCTTGCGCCTATTTGCACCAACGAGAGAGTTTCTGAGTGATTGACAGCTGAGTCCACCAACTGGACTGGTGGCGCCTGAAGAGAATGCTCTGCCTTGCGACTGGGGAGTCAGATCCTGTGACCCTGAGGAGAGAAGGAGCTCTGTACTTCTGCATTAGGTGTTTCACATGGAAGCGCGTGAGAGGCCCAAGTTGGGCTGTTAAGTTGCCTCCCAGCCTCGAATTGGACTGAACTGAGAGTACTAAAAGGAAGGAAGGCTGAAAGAGTGGAAACCATGCTCACCCTGTAGAAGACTGGAGAAATTGCTGAATCGCTTAGTCTGTCAGGAATTGAAGCTGCCGTGTAAATTCCTGGTATTTGCAGTAAGTGCATTGGGACCTGAAAGCAGCTGCCTGGTATAGTAATTTCCTTTACATATAATTGTGTTGAATGCTCATGAAGAACAGCTATTCAGTTTCTCTTTGTCACCGCAGCAGTGTGTTCCTAATGTTGAGCTAAATGTGTTCGGACCTAATCCATCTGCTAATCAAGGTGGTGGCTCTGGGCGGTAGAATCATCTACCCACTTGTGTGTTTGGCAATCCAGAACCACCATCTGCGCAGGTTTCACCAGCGTGGTGGCGTGAGGCAAATCAGGGGCATCCTCTGACCTGTTAACAATCACCAGTGTTTCATCTGATTTTCTTTCTTTCATTTTCTCAAGGACTGAGCCATCCGGCTCTGGATTACAATTGGGTATTGTGCATATCTCTCTTACAGGGCCCTTTCCATCTGTACCTGCCGGCCAACCCCGGGCAACGGACCTGGCTAGCCCTCCTCAACCTGGGTACCCGGAGTGTGACTTTTTATGACTTTGTATGTGTGCACAGTACTGTGATTTATTTCTGCCAATCAGCTTGAACTCCACCTCCCTGTGTTTCACTGTCCTAAATAAACCAGATTGGATGTTATTGACTTTAACCTGTTTAGAGTGTCAGTACCTATATAGCAGGAATTGCATTATTTTGTGTAAACTGACCAACCTTATTTCACAGGGGTCCTCCGAGACGAACTGCAGTATCGGTCTCGAGGGTAAGTGGAACCTTATGACTGGATATAGTGTACATGTGGAGTATTGGTATTGCAACTTTGTATATCGTGGACCATTAAGGGGAACAAAAGGGGTCTCAGTGTCCCAGAGGGTTGGAGACCAAACTCGACCAACTAGTACAAACCCTGACCTCTGGGTGGAGGCACCCATCATAGAACCTAGGCCCCTCAACCTGTTAATAGCCAAGCAGGCAGGGGTAGTAGCCCTTGGGATAGCACCACCTAGGGGTTACATCTTGAAGGCACTGCTGGGATTAAAAGCATCTTCTAGTGGCCACGTGGAGGAAGTACCCCATTATGCTTAACTTAAAAGAAAGAAAATGGAAGGGAGTACCATGCCAAAGTTAAAACTTGACCCCCTTAAGATGATGGTGCACAAATTGATGGGGTGGTACGAAGCTGAGGAAATGGACTCCCAAAAGGCTGTTTTATTGCTGGATGTCCCCTTGGGGATTAAAAGCGCTGACATTGTCTCTACTGTAGAACATGTTAAGTGTATGGGCAAAGTGGAAGTAAAAGGGCGATATGCTGACTTGCTCGAACAAACCCTGCAAGTGCTACTTTCATGCAGTATCCCGATAGACCCTGAGAAGGTGCCCCCTGTGATTTTGCCCGAAGGTGCCCAGAAGGGATAGAGGGTTATTCACATACAGTGGTCTGGCCACCCCGGGTGGGTCCCCTAGTACCAACAGCTTTAAAGAAAAACTGCTCAAACTGTTAGCCGCAGAAGGGAGAACTGCTCAGGAACTGGTAAAGGTATTAGACATCTCAGGTGACCACACACCCCTGCCTTCCCCAGGTACATCTCCCGGGTTCTCTAAGAGTTCCATACTAGCCACACCCCCTATGGTTATTCCCTCCATTCAACTGGATTTCTATCGGAGATTGAGACTTTTCTCCAGTACTGTTCCAGTGCCTTCAGGAAAGATGATTTGGAGACCTGATGGATAATGCTACCCTTTAGTACAAGAGTGGCAGTGTTCGAGGGGAGAAGAGGAAGCGTCGATGGAAAGTTTGAGGGGTCCTGCACTGGCAGCCATTCGATTCCTACGGGCCACTAGTCTGGAGGCCACTGCAGCAGAATATCTTTCTGCATTAGAGGGGGTATTTGGCAGCACAGAAACCGGAGATGATCTATTATGGAAGTTCAAGTCAGCTAAACAGTGGAGGAATGAGAAATTGTCTACTTTTGTTACCAGGATGGAAAGGGCTTTACAAAAGGCCCACTGAAAAGGGGGAGTGCCTGCCCAAGCGTTAAACCAGGTCCGATTAGACCACATATTGAAATCAGCAAGATTTTCCAGTGTAATATTACTGAAACTCAAATTGCAAGACAGAAGAGCCAGCCCTCCTGAGTACTGCCACTTGATGAGAGAGATCCATGAGATTGAAACTGATGAAGAGGGCTGGGAACCCTATGCTGGGGCTGTGAACCCTTGTCAGACCCCTGAAAAGAGTGAGCCAGATGAGGCTCAACAGTTGAGAGGTTTGATTAAGGGGTTGATTGAGACCTACAGGGAACCAGATCTGTATCAGGCTCCCCCTGAGCCTAAAAGTGGAGTGGGAGTGCATGTCGTTTCCCCTGAGGCCCGGATTGAGGGCAACCTGAAAGCAGAAATAAGGGACTTAAGAGAGATGGTGAGGGAACTGCAACGGGCTGCTGTCTCCCCCAATAGAAGAGGAGACCCAAAGGCCCAATGGTATAAACCCCCAGTTCAAGAAGAGCCCTGCAGGGCCCCAGAGACACCCAACCAGATAAGAGAGCCCCCTCCCTCCAAGGACAACAGAGACACTAAGTTCTGCTACCGTTGTGGAGAGGATGGACACTTTCAATCTGCTTGTTGCCTGCCAGAGAACTTGAGAAAGGTTACCAACAGGTTAGTGGCCTGGCATCGCAGAACCTATGCCCGGTCACCAGGGGGAGCCACCCGGAAAAGTTTTGCCACCAGGGCCAATGCTCGATCGACATCCCAATCAATACCTCCCGAATGGTCCGAAGTGGTGGGTCCCTCCATGGAGACTACTGTGAAAGTGAATGGGGTACCCACAAGAGCTGTGTTAGACAGTGGCTCCCAAGTGACAATTATGTTTCAGGACTGGTATCAGAAGCATTTGTCTAATGTACCCCTGCAACCCTTGGAAGGACTACATGTTTGGGGCTTGAGTGAAAAGGCCTACCCCTACTCTGGCTATATCCGGATTTGGTTGTCCTTTCCCACCTCTGTGGCTGGAGTGGCAGAGCAAGTGGAGACCTTAGCCTTAGTGTGTCCCCTTACTAGACTGCATGATGGGGTTCCATTGCTGATTGGAACTAATGCACATATGTTTGGGTGACTGGCACAGTTGTGCTATGAAAAACAAGGGTCCTGGACTGGTAGGGCCCTAAGAATTCCGGCCTTGATCAAGAAGGCCTATGAGGCACACAGAGATGCTGACAGAATGGAACCAGAGGAACCAGTTGGGGTTGTCTGGAAGAAGGATCCTGAATCTCTGTTTTGGCACCAAATGCCCAACGTATCCTACAAGGAGGGTTCTTATGAAAAAGGATGTCAAGAACACAATATTAATGCTGGATGCACCGGAGATGGAAAACTGCCGAGGGGCTGCTGGTCAAGCCAGTATTCTGCCCGCTAGAGCCCATGCTTTTTGTTTTCCAATTTAAACTTTATTATACATTTTCCATAATAAAAGGCAGTTACATTGAGAATGAATGCAATACAGCCATTTATAAGGACATAACTGCCCAACCCTCCCATCCCTCCCTCCCTCCCTTACAGCAGCAACTAATCCATGAATCCCTAAGTACTGAGCTCTTTCCCTAAGAACCTATAGGGCATTTTAAAGTGTGATATGATTATGACTGAGCCAATAAAATGAAGGAGTGAAGGGGATCCCATATTTTGGGATATACTGCCTATCTGTTGTGAAGGCTGGCAATCACTTTTTCTGTTCGGAGGTTGGCAAGAATTTTGTGCACCCATTCTTGAAAGGTTGGGGTGGACTTGTCTTTCCAGTGACATAAAATAAGCTTCTTGACAGATAGAGCAATCATAGAAATATGAAATTTTCTTACTTTGACCCTGACAGAAGACAGGTCCCCTTAAAGGCATATATCAGGCGTAAATACTCCTGAAGGCCCAGTAAGGGATCCAGGGAAGTCTTGATTGAATCCATAGAAGGCAAATTTTGGGACAGGATCAGAACATGTGAAGAAGTGTTCCTTCTTCCATAAACACTTAATACATATATTGGAGTTCAAGAGACCCGTTTCTTTAGTTTTACAGGGTGCAATACATGTTATGTAATATATGATATTGCATGAGACGTAATCTGTCTTGAGAAACATATCTATGGCAGGATCTCCACAGAGATTGCCAATCCAGATGATACTGAGGAAGAATAGAATTCCAGAATCTTGTGGGTCCGAAACAGTCTCCATATCTTTGAAACAGAACCTGATATAATTTAGATATAACACCTGAAGATCCAATAAGTGAGGAAACCTCAGGTATCAGGGCTGGGACAGTCTGGGGGTATTACCAAAAACTATTATGAGTAAGTGCCTTAACTGCATAACTTTGAAATGGGAGGGAACCGGAATAAGAAATTTCTTAATAATATCTCCTACGGACAGCCATTGCCTCCTTCATCCACTAAAGAGAGTAGTTCCCATCTCCCAATTGGGACAGTCATTTACGGAAATCTGCTTCTTATTAATGGTGAAGGATGGGGAATTCAAATAGACTGAGCTAAGTCTAACTGAGGGTATAATGCAAAATGAACATAATTGTGCAGATATACTTTTAGTGAAGTAACTACTGTGGGCATTCCTCAACCATATGCACCTGGGATATTTTAAGATAAAATAAGGTTAGGGGTCCAGATTCTTAGATCTAATTACATCCAGTTCAATCCTAAGCCAAACCGGTTGTTCCTTTTCCAGGCCAGGGGTATCAATCTCAAACATTTGCTAGATGACTGGCCCAGTAGTATATAGCAAATGGGGATCCATAAACCCCCTCGAGTTCTGGAGCTGCCAGTTTGTAATAGGCCAAATGGAGATATTTATCGGCCCAAATAAATCTAGTAAATATGCCATGTAACTTTTTAAACCAGAGTAATGGGCTAAAAGTATTGAGAAGAGATAAAGGGTAAAAAATTCTAGGGAATATATTCATCTTAATTATGTTAATTCGGCCCCATAATGATATGGGAAGTTTGGACCACCTGTCAAGGTCATGGATAATTAGCTGTGAGAGGGATTCAAGATTTTCCTTAAACCATGTTAGGGGGTTACGGGATAGCTTAATGCCCAAGTATTTAAATGACCTGGGAGTCCAACATAGACCCAGGGGACTAATATCATTCTTGAATATCTTATAGTTTAATGGAAAGAATAGGGATTTACTGCCATTCAATTTGTAATTGGACAGGTCACTAAATCTTGCTATTTTATTCAATAATGCCGGTACAGAAGATACCGGATGGGATAGATGTATCAACAAGTCATCCGCATATGCAGTGACTTTAATTTCATGACGCCCAACCCAAATGCCTTGTATAGAGGTATTATTGAGAATATTTTGGATGAGAGGTTCCAGATATAAATTAAATAACAGAGGAGATAAGGGGCAACCCTGTCTAGTCCCCAATGGAGTGGAAAGGATTTGGAGAAAGCCCCATTCCCAGAAATCCTTGCTGTAGGGTTTTATATAATGCAGCAATCCAGGATATTACAGGAGGAATTGAAAAGCTTCCAAGACTCTGAACAAAAATTTCAATTCACATGATCAACGCCTTCTCGGCATCCAGGGAAACCAGACCTGCAGGAACTCAGCATCCCTGGTAGCTGAGAAGACATGAGATAATGTACGCAAATGATCAGATGATGAGCACCCTTTCATGAATCCTTCCTGGTTCGTACCTATTAACTCATGGAGAACTACAGTTAACCTATTGGCTAGAATCTTCGAAAGAATTTTTATATCTTGGTTTAGAAGAGATATAGGTCTGTAACTTTGAACAAGCTCAGGGTACTTATCTGGTTTAGGGAGAAGTACAATCAAGGCCTCAAAGAAATGAGGGTCTACCTCTGCCCCGGTTAAAATATATTGGAATAATCGATTAAGTACTGGTAGTAGAAGATCCTGAAACGCTTTGTAAAATAGGGAGGAGAATCCATCAGGGCCTGGGACTTGATCTGAGGGTAATCCACTAATAACCTCAGCAATTTCCTCCTGTGATATAGGAGAGACCAAAAGCCCCTTGTGTTGTTCTGAAAGGGAAGGCAAATGGGAATCCCTCAGATAATTCTCAGTGCTCCCAGGACAGGGAGGATACTCCATATCACTGTACAGCGTTTCATAGTATAGGGCAAATTCTTGTACTATCTCGGTAGGAGATATTTTCAGAGACCCATCAGCCACTGCCCTAATTGGGGATGAATCTCAGAATTCTTGTTGCTTGATACGCAGTGCCAATAGGTGCCCACCTTCTCTCCCTGATCTGTGTATCTGACTCTAGTACGAATAATAGCTAATTCTGCTTTTTCCTGAAGTAACTCTAGATATCTGTCTCTCAGCACTAAGAGCTTCCTCTTGCCTTCATCTGGGTAATTGACCGAGATATTAATCTCGAGTGACCAAATTTGGGACAATGATGATAATAGTTCTTTCTCCATTGCCCTTTTCCTACTCACCGCCATACTAATAAGGATCCCTCTCATGTAAGCCTTTAAAGGCCCCTAAGATATCCGGTTTGCACTGTCTAAGGGGTTGGATAAAAAAGAACTTGATTTGCTCCCTTATGAGCTTGCAATACTTGGAATCTTTAAGAAGCTGTTCATTAAGTTTCATCTAGTTTCCTATTTGGAAAATTAAGGAATGCCAATTTGCATAACATCAGTGAATGATCAGAGACAGGGCCAGGTTGAATCAAGGAGGTCTTGACCCCTGGTAGGAGAGCCTGAGAAATAAGAATATAATCAATGCGGGACTGTGAGCCATGCGCCATTGACCTGAAAGTAAACTCCCTAGAATCCAGATATAGGACACGCCAGACATCACAGAGCCTGCATTGATCCATTAAGTCCCTAAAAGCCCCCTGTCCTGGAGAGACCACTCCTGGTCCACTACCTGACCTGTCGAGATTAGTATCTACCACTTGGTTAAAGTCTCCCCCCAAAATAATCCTAATGGGAAGCAATGGCAGGATAATGTTTATGAGTCTCATGAAAAACCCTGGCTCATCCATATTAGGGCCATATATGCTGCCAAGTAAAAGTGGAACTGACCAAAGAGTGCCTTTAACTAGGCTAAACCTACTCTTGGGGTCTTTAATGACTTGTGTAGAGACAAAGGAAACACCCCTATTAATAATAAGCATGACCCCACAACTATTAGTAGAACCCTGAGCGTCATAAACCAGCCCCACCTGCTGCCTCCCTAACTGTAAAGCTTCCGCTTCTAATAAATGGGATTCCTGTAGAAAAGTTATCTGAGAACGTAATAGGCTTAAATGTTTGAGAACCTGATATTGTTTGGGTTTTTTCCTGATCCCTTAACATTCCAAGTAGCAAAAGTCACCTCCTTGGCCAACTAATAGTAATTGTTGAACTAATAAGTTCAGCCCTGCACTCAGGATATATAATACATGTAACCTGTACCAAAAGTTGCTGCTGTAAGCCCTCCCTCCTCCACCCCAGCCCCCACAGTTAACCCATTCTTCCCCCAACAACCCCTTCCCCTAACAAGACCTCATACCCCCCACCCCTCCCAACCCCACACTGCCACAAGCAACGTTTAGCACAGTACTGGGTCTTTTCCTCCATCTCCCACCCCGATAATGCACCTCTGCCAAAGATAGTCCAACTTATATCCCAAGGTACATGTTTAAATTGCAAACTATATTAGCTAACCCCCTAACAACTACAGAGCGTCCTGGGCTTCCAATGCATGTCGAGCATGAATATTAACCTGATAGTAAAAGGAGAGTAGAGGAACTGCACAAACTCATAACTGTGACAGGTAACCTCAAAACCTGAGTGAAAATTAGGGTTACCTTGCCCCAAGAAAGATCTTACAAAACCAGCACCAGAACGAGAAACTAATGAAGGGAATAGCCCCATCTTTGAACTGAGAACAGAGATCGAAAGAAATATTGAGATCGAGATCCTAAAGAAAGAAAACTGAAAAACAAGTCTTCCCTGAGACTACCAGCCCTTAATTCCAAATATTCCCCTTGAAAAAATTGGAATGGTGAAAAAACTGGAAGAGATCCTTCCCAAATTAAGAACCACACAGGTGTGTATTACTTAGGCATGCTACGCCCTCTTGTGACCACCACCCGATCCTGACAGGGTAAATATGAATAGCAAAGACAGCCTGAGACTGCTCTAATATCTAGCAAACTGTAACATGCACACTAGTCCTAGAATCAACAACCCAAACTTTCCCCCCTGTATGAAACCCCCCAAAGCTAAATACAGTGGAATCCAAAGCTATATTCCCAGTTAGGCCAACCCCGAGACCCTAAAAGTCTTTGCCCTGAGTAGAAGTTAACCTTAGGAAATTAGGCTTGAGAGGTTGTTAAGGTTAGGCCATGCACAAAATAGCCCAGTCCAGATGAGAAAATGAAAACATCCAATCAGCTCGTTGAAATAATCTCCTCCGAGAAAGAGAAAATTAACAGTTCCAATAACGACTCCCAGCAGCTCCGTGACACACGAGCAAACCTCTCAGGGCTCTCGGAACAAGTCCGGTAGCATGGTTTTAAGGCTAGACAGGGCAACTTCAGGATCATCATAATTAAACCAGGATCTGTTTTCTGAGACTTGTAACCTGGCCGGATACCCCATCCTAAATTTCAAACCCGCTATGATGATCTTAGATACGATGGGATGAAACGCTTTCCCTAGACGATCCAGGGAAATCTTACGCAATTCTCAGCTTTGTATTCTCCCAACGTAACCTCTTGTAGAGCTCTCCTACTTTCTGCAAAAATGCTGCTTTTCCAGGTAATTCAAAAAGCGACAAATAATAGGATGGGGAGCATCCTGAGAAGGCTTTGGTCGCAGAGACCTATGAGCTCGCTCTATAATGTATACTGGGCCGAAGGAAGAGGGCCAGCAACCCTTTCCATCAGCTTCTGTGTGAACATTACAGCATGTTGGCCCTCTTCACCCTCTGGTAGCCCTAGTATTACGACATTATTTCTGCAGCTATGGCCCTCCAAATCTTCGAGTTTAGCCTCGAGACGAGACAGATTCTGTCGCGTAGACACCAATTCAGGATCCAGACTCTCCAGCTTCCTCTCCATTGAGACTATTCGAGCTGTATTATCAGAAACCATTAATGAGACTTCATTCAGTTTTCTAGAGAGAGTTTTCAGGTCGATCACCATTTCTTTTCACCTCTTCGCGAAAAGGTTTAAACTCTTCTAAGAACCTATTAAGCATTAAAGGTTCTTGTTCCCCTGTTGACACGTAGGATCAGGCTTGTCTGGTCCAGCTCGAGGCCCGGATTTTTGGGGCCTTTCAGGAGTAGTGGGGTATTTCTGTGGGGCTTTCTTATAAGCCTCCATCTACCAATCTAGTACACAAAACAGGCTCACAAGATGTTTAGACAGTAGAAGAATTCGAGGCAGAGGAAATAGAGAAGGTTAAGCTTCTAAAAGACGATTTAATAATCGGAGGCAGGAGCTTAGCAGAGGAGCTTCTACTCAGCACTCTGCATCACGTGATCCTCCCTAGAGCCCATGCTTTTGCCAGAAGAGTGATGGTTCAAGTTCACAACGTGTCTGACAGGAGATTCAAGTAAACAGAGGTTGCAACCTGGCTACAGTGCATTATGCTGGATACTGCCATACTACCCAGTAACAAGAGTTCAGGAAAAGAGATAGAGTAATGCCTGACTTGTTTGATTTCAGTGACTCCCATTGCCAGCTGACTGGAAAGTGAGGATCAGTAAGAAGCTTGCCCAAAGGGACCAGGTGTTCTCTTTAAAGGAGGGACGTAGGCTGTGTGCAAGGAGCTGAGCACCATATCCGACTGCATGATGAAAGGCCATTTTGTGAGAGGTCTCGACTCCTGGCCCCTGCTGACATAGATGATGTGAGGAGACATCTGCAAGAGATGTTAGCTGCTGGGGTAGTACAAGAATCCAGAAGCCCATATGCTTCTCCCATTGTGGTAGTGAGGAAAAAGAATGGGACCGTGAGGATGTGTGTAGATTATTGCACCTTAAACCAGTGGACTATCCCTGATCAGTATACAATGCCATGCATTCAAGATGCTTTGGACTGCCTGAACGGTAGCAAGTGGTTCTCTGTGCTGGATCTTCGCAGTGGGTACTACCAGATCCCGATGGCCCCAGAAGACCGTGAGAAGACAGCCTTTATCTGTCTGATGGGTTTCTATGAATTTGAGGATGCCTCATAGGATTTCAGTGTCTCAGCCACTTTTCAATGATTGATGGAGCGTGCAATGGGGACATGAATTTATTAGAGTGCCTGGTGTATTTGGATGATGTTATTGTGTTTGGCGCTCGCTGGAGGAACATGACGACAGATTGTTCAAGGTGTTGGACCGACAAGAAGACTTTGGCCTGAAGTTGTCCATTGATAAGTGTCAATTCTTTCAAACATCCGTAAAGTATGTGGGGCACATAGTTTCCACGGTAGAAGACAGACCCGAGTAAATTTGAGGCCTGACCACTAGCCTGGCCCACAATCTAAAAGAACTGCAAAGATTCCTGGGTTTCTGTGGTTATTATCGGTGCTTCATCAAGGACTATTCAGAATGATCCGCCTTTTACTTAACCTTACTCAAGGGTACCCTCCAACCCACAAAAGATACAAAAAAATCAGCGTCCCTGGAGACTGAGAGAGTGTATTTTCATCCAAATGAAGTATTTGGGGCCTGCTGGACTCCTGATTGTGAGATTACTTTTCATGAGATCATATATCAACTTACCCACGCTCCAGTGTTGGCCTATGCAGATCCAACAAAACCTTATGTCCTGCACACTGATGCTAGTATAACCCCCAGGTGGCGCTATCCCAAGGGCTACTACCCCTGCCTGCATGACTACTGACAGGTTGAGGGGCCTAGATTCTATGGTGGGTGCCTCCACCCAGAGGTCAGGGTTTGTAGTGGTTAGACTAGCTTGGTCACAGCCCTCTGGGACACTGAGACCCCTTTTATTCCCTCTAGTGGCTCACACAATGCACAGAAGTTACAGTCCCAATACCCCACATGTATACACCGTACATTCATAAGGTACCACTTACCCTCGAGACTGATTCTGAGATTCGTCTCGGGGACCCTATAAATAAGGTTAATCAACATACACAAACCAATACAATGCTTGCTATGTAGGTACTGACACTTCAGACAGTTTAAAGTTTAACAACATCAAATCTGGGTTATTTAGGGGGAATAAAATACGGGAGGGGGAGGTCAGGTTAATTGGCAGAATTAAATCACAGTACTGTGCACACATACAGGGTCTGAAAAGTCACACTCTGGGTACCCAGGTTGGGGGGGGGCTAGCCAGGTCCATTGCCCGGGGTTGGCTGGTAGGTGCAGATGGACAGGGCCCTGTAGAAGAAAATATATGCACAACACCCAATTGTAATCTGGAGCCGGATGGCTCAGTCCATGAAGAAGTGAAACAATAATTAGATGATATACTTGTAATTGAAAACAGGCTGCAGGGGAATACCCTGATTTGTACTCACAATACCCAAGCTGAGAACCGGATGGTGGATGTTCTTCTGGGTTGCCAGAACAACAGGGCATGGAGACAAGGTCCTTGTGACTGGACCCTACTGCAGTAGATAGCAAACGGATTTAGTCTGAGACAAGCTGGAGTTTGCTTCCAGCCTCAACACACAGCACACAGCACAGGGGATTGGAAATACGATTCCCCACAAGCACTATGCACATTCATATGTTAAAGGAAAGTACTATACCAGGCAGGCTGCTTCTAGATCCTGATTGCAATTACTGCATAATACCGGGAGCACACACAGCAGCTTCAGTTCCTGACAGACCGAAAGATTCAACAATTTCTCCAGTCTTCTACAGGGTTAGTCTGGTTTCTACCTTTCAGACTTCCTTCTTTCTTCTCACAGGTTGGATTCAGTCTGAACTAGCGCTACAATGGCTGAAGGCTGAACCTCAGAGACCTCACCGCCCTTCCTAGCTAAACTACACCGCAGAAGCACATAGCTCCTTCTGTCTTCACTGTCACAACAGATCTGATCTTTCCAGTCACAGAGCAGGGCATTTCCTTTAGCTCCACACCATTCTGTTGGCTAGTTCGGCTGTCACTCACAATAAGACTCCCTCTGTTGGTGAAAAAAGGCGCCAAGGTCAAAACTACATTTCCCAGAGTCGCTGCTCATACAATCCCCTTGTGGCTGGCTCAAAATTGAGAGTCCAATTTCCAGTTCGTCCAGAGGCTCCATTTTAAGGCCTCCCTATCATCCTGATTGGTCCAAGTCAGCAATTCAGGACCAAAATGAAAGAGTTACACTGAAACAGTTTGTGCTGAAACAAAGACAGGTTAGACAAACTACATTTTCTCAGTCACTAAATGATTTCTGACGAACAGTTATATCTTTCAACAAGGCTCCCTCTGCACATGTAGCGACAGCAGAAACGGAGCGAATTGGCAGCAACTCGGTGAGGATTCGAGCATTAAATACACAGTCCCCATACAAACTAATTAAGTCTGCAAGCAGACAGCTCTTAAGAGACAGTACATGGAGGCTCAAATAGCACTCACTTGGAACCACATTTAAACAGCTCAGACACCGAACACCTCAGACTTGGAGCATTCAGGCAAGCTCCTGGAAGACTTTTGGGAACCCCATTTGCAGAGGTTACACTAGCTACAAGGGTTGGGGACTGTGTTGTACCAGGAACATGAGAATGGTTTAAGACCCATGGCTTTTGCCAGCAGGAGCCTGACCCTTCCAAAAGAACTATCTGATACACAAGTTAGAATTCCTAGCTCTGAAGTGGGTCATTGTGGACCAATTCCACAGTACTTGTATGGGGCTAAGACACTGGTAAAAGCTGACAACAATCCTTGACATATGTCCAGACTTCAGCTAAACTGGGGCCACTGGCCATAGGTGGCTTTCTGCATTATCTACATACGACTATGCTGTTGAATACAGAGCAGGCCTGAACCATATAGATGCTGATACTCTCTCACAGAGGCCTGTTCCCCGGAATGACTGGGTCAGACTGTCAGAACCTGATATTCGAGCACTCTGCCAGAAGTTTGACAGGGAGGAACAACTGTCCACGGACGCAGTGGACTGTATGGTGGATTGTTGGGGGCCCTCTGAAAAGTGCATTTCTGCTGCTTATTGCCACTTCTCTGCCTTGGACACTGGTGCTTTGCCTCAATTCAATAATGACAGTATTCAGTGGGCTCAATCCCGAGATCCCATGATCAAATCAGCTCTAGAAGCCCTCCAAGCAGGGAAAGATGTGTCAAAGTTACGGTCTACTGATTTGAGAACTGCATTGTTATACAAAGAAGGTCCTAAGTTGAAACTGATTAATAGACTGTTATACAGAGGAACAGTAGACAGAGGGGACAAATAGACAAGCAACAGTTGGTTTTGCCCACTGCTTTCCGAGACTTAGTGCTGAGATCACTACATAATCACATGGGACACCTAGGTATAGACAGGACACTTGACTTGGTGAGATCCAGATTTTATTGATCTAAAATGGGGCTGATGTCGATCAACACATTAGAACTTGCAGTCGCTGCTTACAGAGAAAAGCTTTGCCAAAAAAAAAAGCATGACTCAAGGTCGATGTGGTAGTGGAGTTATGAAGGTATGTGCCGACTTCAGATAGCAGCCCTGCAGATATCCTGGATAGGGATGTCCCTGGAAGCAGTTACTGATGCAGCTGCATGGTGGATAGAATGAGCACTTATCCCTCTGGGAGGGTCCATGCCCGCCAACCTATAGCAGAGATCTATGCAGGAGGTGATCCACCTGCTTATCGTCCGCTTGGCTGCAGGTCTGCCAGGTGTGGCTTCAGCGTAGGTGACAAACAGCTGGCGAACCTCTCCCCGAACTTTAGCCGTGCGCTCCTTATATTAAGCGAGCGCCCTTCTAGGGTTCAGAGTATGGAGCCTATAATCGGCCTCCGAGGTGTGATTGGGGTAGATCACCGGCAGAGTCAACACCTGGTTAAGGTGAAACTCCGACACCACCTTCGGTAGGAATTTTGGGTGTGGGCACAGGAAAACCTTGTCCCTGTGGAAGACCAGGTAAGGAGACTCGATGGAAAGCACCTGGAGCTCTCCCATCCTTCTGGCTGATGTGATTGCCATGAAGAAGGCGTTCTTCCATGACAGGTGAGAGATGTCACACCTGTGCATGCAACAGTAAAAATAGAAAGGGACCTGGGGGTAATTATATCAGATGAACTAAAGGTGGGCAAGCAATGTGAGAAGGCAGTAAGGAAGGCAGGGGATACTGGGATGCATAGGAAGAGGCATCAATAGTAGAAAACAGGAAGTTGTTATCCCTCTGTACAGACAGTTGGTGAGACCCCATCTGGAGTACTGTGTGCAGTTCTGGAGACCCCATCTCCACAAAGACATAGACAGAGTGGAAGCTGTCCAGAGGAGGGCAACCAAAATGGTGCAGGGTCTGCACCAGAAGACATAAGAAGAAAGACTAAAGGGGCTTAATATATATACCCTAGAGGAAAGAAGGGAGAGAGGGGACATGATAGAAACTTTCAAGTACCTCAAGGGAATCAACAAAGTCCAACAGGGTAGCATCTTCCAGAAAAAGAGATGTACAAGAACAAGGGGCACAATTTGAAGATAGAGGGGCGGCTCAGAGGTAATGTGAGGAAGTATTTTTTCACTGAGAGGGTTGTGGATGCATGGAACAGCCTCCCTGAGGAGGTTGTGGAGTCAAGAACAGTGGGGGACTTCAAGAATGCATGGGACAGGCATAAGGCAGTCCTGGTAGGGGGTAGGAGGAAGTAAGCTGTTGGTTAACTAGGATTTGCAGCTTATCTGTTAGGTAGGAAAATGGGCAGACTAGGTGGGCCAAGCGGTCCTTATCTGCCGTCAAATTCTATGTTACTATGTTACTATGTTACAAAGGGCAGCCCCTCTTGTTAACATCACCACCAACACCCCATGGAACTGGTCTGTATTGACTTTCTGAGTTTGGAGCCAGATCAAAAACATTAGCAATGTGCTGGTGGTTACTGACCATTTCACTCGATATGCAAGCTTTCCCCACCAGGGACCAGAAGGCCTCAACTGTGGCCAAGCTTATAGAAAACTATTTTGTTCACTATAGGGCACCACAAAGAATCCATTCTGATTAAGGAATGGATTTTGAGAGTCGTCTGATCAAAGAGATCCTTTCCTGTGAGGAGTACGAAAGTCCAGAACCACCCTTATCACCCCAAGGACCCACAGCCTGAACATTTAAACAGCCCTGCTAGATATGCTGGGCACCCTTCACCCTAAAGACAAGCCTAAATGGAGCCAACAAATCAGCACACTGGTATGTGCCTACAACTGCACTAAAGTGATGCCACTGGGTTTTCCCCTACTGCCTGATGTTTGGAAGAGAAGCCTGACTGCGGTAGATGTGTGTTTTAGAGTTTCCCTGATGGGTTCAAGCAGCTAATCATTTACAGTATGTGAAAAGTTAAAGGCCCAATTAAATCATGCATATCAATTGGCTCAAACCATGGCTGCCAAAAGAAATCTAGCTAACAAGGAAAGGTACGACAAAAAGTGAAAGCCCTGGAGCTCCAGGAGGGGATCGGTGTTGCTTCGAAATCTGGGACTGCATGGCAAATATAAGATTGCCGATAGGTGGCACCATCTCCCCACATAGAGGTAGGCAAACTAGATGATCTGCCTGTATACAAAGTGAGGCCTGAGAACAATTCGAAAGAAGTGAAAACCATGCATAGAAACCATTTACTGCCCATTGGCCAAATTTTGATTGAGGCTGAGCCCCAAGAAAATGTCCCCTCTGGACCAGTGACTAGAGCTGCTGCCAAGCGAAAACAAAGAAAGTCTGCACCTACCAATGTTGAGTTGCAGTGTTCTCCACCAATAACCCCAGTTGAACCGGACTGTCAGTCCATGTCCGAAGAGAGTGAGTGTGGTCTTGAATACTACCCTTCTTACGAACTGAGTCAATTGTTTCGGGGCAACCCTCTAGTAAATTCTGGAGATGAAGCTGGGCCTTCTGGACTGTCTAAGCCCCCAGCTTTGTCTCTGGAGCCACTTCCACCGAGTGAAGTGCCAACTACTAAAGTCAGATGATCTAGAGTCACTGTGCCTGGTGGAATTGCATGAGCTGCCCGAGGAGGAAAATGTTGAACTAGAGCAGACTGGTGATATACCAGAACCAGAGGAGTATTTTCAATGCATGGATGATTCACTAGCGATGTCACCAAACTCCCCCTGTGGGCTAAGTGTTGTGGACTCTGAGCTTGCCACTCCTGTAGCTGAAAATGCCACAAGTTCTAGCCCCTTTACCCCACTGGCAGTCCCTCTGATGTATGAAGACACTGTTGAAGGTGGGGATCAGAACAAAGAGACTGTCATGGTTGCCCCTAGAAGGACTGGTCGAGCTGTGAGGCCTGTGGTATGTTTAAGCTATGAGTCCCCTGGTAGACCTGTGGACCTGCCCCTTAACATGGTCCATAAGGGAGTGTATGTGACCCCAAGCTTGTTGCCCAAATTAAGCCTGGGAAATAATTCCAGATTACTTGTCTTGCCCTCTGAGTATGCCCTGCCGTCTAGCCCCAAGGTAGCTGATAGGGAAGAGCCCCCTCTTTTCCAGTTTCATGTACAGGAAGGGTGACCTAATGCTGAAATGTTGTTGTGTATACAATATGGTAACATGTAGTAAGCTGTGAAATACAGAATAAGTACATATGATTGTGATTTAAAGAATGCAAATCTAATGGTCAGTAATGTGAATGTATTTAGTAGTCATTTTAAAAATGTTATAGGGGTATCTACTTGACACGGATGCCAAGTTCTTTTCAGGCCAGGAAGGGTGTAACCCCCCTACAAATGGGGGTTCCTAAAAAGCCTCCGTGGAGCTTGCCTAGGTATTCCCCTGCCTGCTGGCGTTCGGCAATTAAGCCGATAAGAATGGCACTGTGAGTGTTGGTAGAGCCTCCTCATAATGTCTCTTCAAGAGCTGTCTGCTTGCAGACATGGTTACTGTTTTCTAGGGGGGCTGGTGTTTCTTTGCTCGAATCCCACCTGAACTGTGAGGAAATCGCTCCATTTCTGCAGTTGCTAAGAGTGCAGAGGGAGCCTAAATGAAAGATGTAACATTTGCCTAAAACCAGTTAGAGTGTTAGTAAAAATGCAGTTTGTCTAACCTGCCTTTCTTGCAGCTGGGACTCTGTGTGTTTTGCCCTTCCATTTTGGATCTGAACTGCCAAATGGGTCAAATCAGTGTGGGGGACCTTTAAAATGGAGTCTGTTTGGACCAACCAGAATTCGGACTCTCCTGAGAGCGACACAATGAAGAGGTATAGCTAGTAATTCTGGGAAGTGAAGTTCTGGACCTTAGCTTCCTATTTGCACCAATGGAGAGAGTTTCTGAGTGAGTGACAGCTGAGTCCACCAACTGGACCGGGTGGCGCGAAGAATGTTCTGCTTGCGACTGGGGAGTCAAATCCGTTGTGACCATGAGGAGAGAAGGAGCTCTGTCCTTCTGCATTGTGTAGTTTTCGTGTGGGCTACGAGAAGCTTCCAAGTCACCATTGCCAACCTCGAATTGACCAACCGAGAGTACCAAAAGGGAGGAAGGCTGAAAGAGTGGAAACCAGGCTCACCCTGTAGAAGACTGGAGAAATTGCTGAATCACGCTCGGTCTGTCAGGAATTGAAGCTGCCGTGTGAATTCCCTGGTATTTGCAATAAATGCCTTGGGACTTGAAAGCATCTGCCTGGTATTGTAATTTCCTTTACATATAATTGTGTTGAATGCTCATGAAGAACAGCTATTCCGGTTCTCTTGTCACTGTGCAGTGTAAGGCGAATATTGAGCTGAGTGTGTTTGGACTGAATCCATCTGCTGATCAAGGCAGTGTAGCCTGGGCGGTAGAATCTCATCTACCCACTTGTGCGTTTGGCAATCCAGAACCACCATCTGCGCCAGGTTTCATCAGCATGGGGTGGCGTGAGTACAAATCAGGGCATCCCCTGCGACCTGTTAACAATCACCAGTGTTTCATCTGATTTTCTTTCTTTCATTTTCTCAAGGACTGAGCCATCCGGCTCTGGATTACAATTGGGTATTGTGCATATCTCTCTTACAGGGCCCTTTCCATCTGCACCTGCCGGCCTACCCTGGGCAACGGACCTGGCTAGCCCCCCTCAACCTGGGTACCCAGAGTGTGACTTTTTATGACTTTGTATGTGTGCACAGTACTGTGATTTATTTCTGCCAATCAGCTTGATCTCCCCTTCCCTGTGTTTCACTCTCCTAAATAAACCAGATTGGATGTTATTGACTTTAACCTGTTTAGAGTGTCAGTACCTATATAGCAGGCATTGCATTATTTTGTGTAAACTGACAAACCTTATTTCTGGGGTCCTCCGGGACGAACTGCAGAATCAGTCTCGGGGTAAGTGGAACCTTATGACTGGATATAGTGTACATGTGGAGTATTGGTATTGCAATCCTTGTATATCGTGTGGACCATTAGAGGGAACAAAGGGGTCTCAGTGTCCCAGAGGGCTGTGACCAAACTAAAACCAACTAGTACAAACCCTGACCTCTGGGTTGGAAGCACCGTCATAGAACCTAGGCCCCTCAACCTGTTAGTAGCCAAGCAGACTGGGTAGTAGCCCTTGGGATAGTGCCAATCTAGGGGTTACATTAGGATTTGTAATATGACTGCAAAATATTTGTAGTGCTTTTGTAACTTTATTTAGTATAGTTTGCCTTTAAATGGCAGACTTGCTATTTTGGCACTTTGTGTAATTCTAGACTTTTGAATATGGCTTGTAGTGGAGTTCTGTATCTGGCTAGTGTCCCCAGCCACCATGTGATTTGGAAATGGTTGTTTAAATGAGGATTTTGTTCTTGGCCACACCTCCACTTACAAAGTGGCAGAGCACCACAAAGTGCTTGGTAATTGTCCATGGTGATCTTCACTGTTTGACCAATGAATTATTTTGCTAGCACTTCTTGGAGTGTGCAACATTTTTCTTGTTTCTGGTTTCAGTTTCTAGCCTGTTTTACTGTGGCACCTCCTTTGAGCTGTGAGTGCTAACACATAGGTTTCATAGGTTTCATAGGTTTATACGGGCCGAGGGTAGAAGAATCCACCTATTAGGCTCTCAACATCCTTAACTATAGTTTGTAAGAGGAATTTACTATCTCCAAAATACAAATCGACCCCATTTTAAAGTCATTCATTGTGGGACTACTAACAATTTTGGTGGTAAGTTATTCCATACCCAACTATTCTTAGACTAAACCAATTTTTCTAAAGTTGTGCCCAAGTTGGATGACATAATTATATCTATGTTTCCTTGTCCTGATTCTCCCTGATTAAGTATAAAACCCAAATCTTGTATCAGCTCATTGTCCTTGATACTTTTGTACAGAAAACATAGGTCTCCTTAATCTATTAGTAGTACAACAAATAAAGGTTCAGACTAACCAATCTATCATGATAAGTTTTATTTTTAATCCCTTTATTTGTTTAGTTATTCTTCTGTACTCCCTCAATAGAATATATGTCTTCCCTATTTTGGGGACCAAACCCTAACAATATTCCAAATGGGGCCTAACCAGAGCTACATACAAGGAATCAAGACTTTTCCTCTCTGCTAGCTATATGTTTTAAACTGCAGTTTAGGATCTGGGTTGCTTTCTTAAGTTGATTTCTACAATGTATTCTAAATTTTAGGGCATTTGTAATTATAATGCCGAGGTCCTTTTCCTCAGTAACTACCCCTAAATTTGTTTTGTCCAATATGTAATTTGCTTCCTTATTATTTTTACCCAGGTGCATGACCTTGCATTTGGATTTATTTAATTCCAATATATTAAGATTTGTCCAATTATTGATTGAGTCTAAGGTTTGCTGAAATGTTTCTCTCTGCTCATCACTGTTAGGAACTACACCCAATCTACAGTCATCAGCAAACTTGTACAGCCAGATATTCTTATTATTGATTTCAATGAAGCAATATAAAAAGTTGAACAAACTGGGGCCCAAAACCGATCCCTGGGTACTCCACTTGAAACGGGGCCCAATCAGAAAATTCCCCATTTATAACCACCCTCTGCCTCCATCCTGCAACCAACTTGAAACCCATCTGCAGATGTTACTGGGCAGTTTTATTTTATCCAATACTAACAGTAATTCTTTGTGAGGCAATTTATCAAAAGCCTTGGCAAAGTCAAGAAAGACCACGTCCACAGGGTTCCCAGCATCCAATTCCTGTTCACTTTTCATAAGGATAATAGATTAGTCTGACAGGATCTATTGTTACAAAACCATGCTGAGAGGGATCCAAAATATCTCACCCTCTATGTGTACCATAAGTATATCCTTTATTATTCCTTCCATGAGTTTTCCCAGTATTGAAGTCAAACTAATGGGCCTGAAGTTTTCTTGTAGGGTACTGGGTCCTTTCTTTAAAATGGGTACTATATTTGCTACTTTCCAATCATGAGGTACAAAACCCAAATTTATAGACGTTTGAAATATACATGTTAACGGTTGGACCAACGTGTCTGCCAGTTCCCTCAAGATTCTAGGATGCATACCATCAGGACCAGGAGATTTGTTTATATTTAGACCCACTATTTGTTTGTAAATGTTATCTGGGTTCAATATTATTGTTCCAGGTTCAAATGGTCTGCCAATACTATGCATATTCATATCATTTGGTATATACTGAACAAAATACTTGTTCTGTATGTTAGCCATTTGCTGATTGGTTGCTGGGTGCCCCTCTTTAGTGAGGAAAGGACCTATACTGTTAGGGGTCTTTCTTCGGTTATTGATGTAGGTAAAAAAGGCTTTTTAGTTATCGTGGACTTTGTTAGCTAGATTAATCTCATGCAGGGCTTTTGCTTTTCTAATATTTGTTTTAACTTTTTTAAGACATTCCTTATATTCAACATTTAGTTTAACTGAGTAGAAAGCTTTCAACTTCTTATATAACCTATTTTTTTATTTATTAGTTTCTTAATTGATGTAGTAAGCCAGGCAGGTTTAACAGTTCTAACCTTATGATATTTAATGATGGTAGGTACATATTCAGTTGTTAATTTATGTATTTTATTTTTAAGAGAATCCCACATAGATTGTAGAGGTTTATTAGCAAACTCTGATCTCCAGTCCCAGTTACCCATTTCTGTTTTCATGTTTTGGAAATCAGCTTTCCCGAAGTTCAACTTAGTAGTAGTTCCCGTAGGTTTACCAAGATGAATTTCCTTAATTTTAAATAAAACAGTGTTATGATCGCTGTTTCCTAAAGGGCACTTGTTTCCACTGTGTTTACTAGATCTCCCATATTAGTGAAGATTAGATCGAGAATGTTGTTGCCCCTTGTACTCTCTAGGACCATCTGCTCAAGTCCCCCATGATCCATTGCGTCTATGTATTGTCTCTCTAGAGGGAATGTGCCTGCACTTTTAACCCAATCAATATTGGGTAGATTAAAATCACCAGTTAGTATTATCCTCTTAGTAGGGTCCAGATTTCTAAGAATACTCAGTTTAAACTTGTCGTCTTCATATGACATGGACAGGGGTCTATAAAGAAGGCCCAGCATAATTTTAGGTCTATTTACAGGTGATAACTGAACCCATAAAAATTCTATCTGCCCCATATCCTATTTAATTTCTTCCGACACAATATCTTTATGGGATATATATTGTCAATCCTCCTCCTTTCTATATTTTCTACAATGAAATATAATTTATACCCTCGATTTCTTTTCCCATGCATCCTTCTCATCCCACCATGTTTCTGTGATAAGGCAATATGCACATTATTCCTGTGTAAAATTATATTAAGCGCATCATATTTATTCAACAGACTTGAGCATTTATAAGAATAGCATTCCAACCGAGAGATTTGGAAGAGGAGAACAAATTCCATTTGGCTCTTTTTATTTACTATACCCCTTCAAAACCAGTTTAAATGGAAGTTGGTAACATCTTGGGCTTTTTCCCCAATATCCTTGTTCCCGCATAATTTAGGTGGATGCCATCCTTTCTAAAAGTTGTTCTGTTAAATGTCCTTTCATTGTCCATAAAGCCAATTTCTTCTGCACACAAAAGCTTCTGATCTTACCATTAATTATTTTCATCTGGCTATTTTTAAACACTATTTCCCTGCATGGGAATGATCCTGAAATAATTATTTCACCACCTTTCCTTCTAACTGTGTCCACAATATGCTTAAAATCCCTTTCCATACAGTTCCAATTAGTTATACCCACATCATTCACCCCCACATGTAAGAGAACTAGAGGTGTAACTGTATTTTCAAAAGGACCATCCATCAGTCCAGCTATATCATTTACTTTTGCTCCAGGTAATGAACTGACTGTGGTGTGTTCATCTCTATTTGAACATGCATATGTATCAATACCTTTTATAATTGAGTCCCCTATTATGAGGATATCCCTTTCTATTGGTTTAATTTTGTCAGATGATTTAGCATTATCTGGGCAAACAGTATTATTCATCTTCATGGTTTTGTGCTTCAGCTGGCAGACTTGATGGACCAAAAGCTTCTTCCAGTTATGTTTCTATGTTCTCTTCCATGCCATCCCCATGCTTTGCACCATGTCAATCCCTTGCTCCCTTCCTGCAAGGTCCACCTCCTCTCACACCGCAATAGGTACTAGACGCCATTTTGCCCTGATAAGGGTAATCTCCTTGCTCCTCATACTGTTCGGGAATATTCACCCTAACCCTGGCCCCATGTCCCCAAGCCAAGCCCGATCACCACCTGTGTCTGGCTTACACATTGCTTTAATGAATATCTGCAGCCCCCTGAAAAAATCTGAAGCCCTCCAGTGCTGGATCGTACAGCACCAACTCGATGTCCTAGCTCTAGTGGAAACCTGGCTCTCAAAATCGACCCCAGACTCCTTCATCATCTTCCCTGGGTACACTCTTTTCAGGGAGGATCGAGTGGGCAAGCGTGGGGGTTAGTGTGCCTTCTATATGTGCGACACCCTGTTGGGTCATGCCCTCCTGGCACCCAAGCTGGACCATAGGGCACAAGCCATCTCCCACAAAATCACCCCAAACCTTTCTAGGGCCCCGCTTATCCTCACTGTTGCCTATGTTCCCCCATGGAACCAAACCCCAGCCATTCTCTCGCTCTCCAACTACCTTGGTAACCTGCAGCATAAGGCTAAGCAGATCCTTCTGGGGGACCTCAACACCAACTGGCTTGCCAGTTCAGCATCCCAAACCAGAGACACCTTCGCTGCCCTTGATATGACCCAACTAGTCTCAGCCTACCCGGTGCATTCCCTCCAGTGGAACTCATACCCTCTTGGACATTATTCTAACTAATCACCCCCATAAAGTTCTGGATATGAATGTTCTCCCAAACTCTCTTATTGACCATTCCCTGGTTCTTTTCATATGGTCTGCTCTCACTAACAAACCAGTGCCCAGGACAGTCCTCCACCAGCGCCTTTGTTCCGGTAACCTCAAAAAACCCAAACTGTATCTTGCCCAACTGGATTGGTCCCCCATAATTCTTGCTCCAAATATTGACCTGGCACTCAACTTCTACACTAGCTCCTTTAACAAGGCCTGTGACATTTTTGCACCCTCTCCAAGACCCATACTAAGAAACAAAATGCACCATGGGTTACCCCATCCCTCATTCAGCAACTGAGATTGAGGGACAACCTATGACACAGAGCTGTTGAATCTGGTAAGCCAGCAGCAGATAGACAAGCATGTAATAAGTGTATCTGGGCCATTCACAATGCCAAGGCTGAATATTACAGAGCCGCCTTGCCTCCTCCTGGGGAACAGCCCAGAGGTTCTGGAATAACATAAAGAACTGAATGGAGTCGCTCCCCCCTCCATCCCAACTCACTGTTAATGGCTCCATCACCTTGGACCCCAAAGTATCATGGACTGCCTCAACACTGCTTTCTCTGACCTCAGCTCAGTCCTCCCCAGCAACTTCTTTGACCCAGTCCCCCCTCACAGCCTCCCATCCTTCACCATCCACCTTTCTACCTCCACACTATACCTCAACAAGAAGTCAGGCCATATCTAACTAAAGCCCTCAATGGCACCAGTCCCTGCAATGACCAATTGGACACCAGGCTCCTTCGCCAGGTACCAGATGCAGGACGTGCCCCACTCACTGACTTGCTCAGTTGCACACTGTGTCTGGATCAGTTCCCCCTTGCCTGGAAAACAGCAGTCATCACACCAATATACAAAAGTGAAGACTGTTCCTCCCCCAGTAACTACAGGCCGATCTCCATCCTTCCTTCACTCTCTAAAGCATTAGAAATAATAGTGGCTGATCAGCTCACAGAATACCTGACCAAACATGACATTATGTGCAGGGAGCAGCATGGATTCCACTCGGGCTGCAGTACCACCACTGCTGTCCTGGAGATCTCCAATTTCCTGCACTCATAGAAACATAGAATTTGACGGCAGATAAGGACCACTTGGCCCACCTAGTCTGCCCATTTTCCTACCTAACAGATAAGCTGCAGATCCTAGTTAATCAACAGCTTACTTCCTCCTACCCCCCACTAGGACTGCCGTATGTCTGTCTCATGCATTCTTGAATCCCCCACTGTTCTTGACTCCACGACCTCCTCAGGGAGGCTGTTCCATGCATCCACAACCCTCTCGTTAAAAAATACTTCCTCACATTACCTCTGAGACGTCCCCCCTCTATCTTCAAATTGTACCCCCTTGTTCTTGCACATCTCTTTTCTGAAAGATGCTACCCTCTTGGACTTTGTTGATTCCTTGAAGTACTTGAAAGTTTCTAGCATGTCCCTCTCCCTTCTTTCCTCAAGCGATACATATTAAGCTCCTTTAGTCTTTCTTCATATGTCTTCTGGTGCAGACCCTGCACCATTTTGTGCCCTCTCTGGACAGCCTCCACTCTGTCTATGTCTTTTGGAGATGGGGTCTCCAGAACTGCACACAGTACTCAGATGGGGTCTCACCAACTGTCTGTCAAGAGGGATAAAACTTCCTGTTTTCTACTATTGATGTCTCTTCCTATGCATCCCAGTATCCCCTGCCTTCCTTACTGCCTTCTCACATTGCTTGCCCACCTTTAGGTCATCTGATATAATTACCCCCAGGTCCCTTTCCATTTTACTGTTGTCAGTATCTCACCCTCCATTCTGTACTATTCCCTGGTTTTGTTTCCATGTGCATTACCTTGCACTTCTTTGCATTGAATCTGAGTTGCCATACATTTGACCATTCCTCTAACCTTGCCAAGTCCCTTCTCATCCTTTCCACTCCATCTTGTTTATCAACCCTGTTGCAGATCTTTGTGTTGTCTGCAGAGACATACTTTTCCTCCAGTTCCTCTGCAATGTCACTTATAAAGACATTAAAAGGACGGTCCTAGTACTGAACCCTGTGGTACCCCGCTAGTAACCCTCCTTTCTTCACTGTGTACTCCATTTACTACTACCCTAAGGCCCCTGTTGTCTTAGCCAATTTTTTATCCAGGCTACCACCTTGGGGCCCACCTAGGCTGGCTAACTTGTATATTAATCTTTTGTGGGACTGTATCAATGCCTGCTAAAATCTAGGTAGGCCATGTCCACAGCCCCTCCTGGTCTACTACTTTGGTCACCCAGTCAAAGAAATCTATTAGATTCATCTGACATGACCTTCCCATCATGAATCCATGCTGCCTTGGGTCCTGTGTCCCACTGGCCTCTAGGTGCTCAACAATTCTTTCCTTCAGAAGTGATTCCATCATTTTCCACCACTGAGGTCAAACTAACTGGTCTGTAGTTTCCTGCCTCTGTCCTGCTCCCACTTTTGTGAAGAGGAATCACATCTGCCCTCCTCCAGTCCTCAGGTACCACCCCATCCTCCCATGATTTGTTAAACAGAGTAGTCAGTGGTGTCACTAGTTCTACCCTTAGTTCTTTAGAATTCTTGGGTGAATCCCATTAGGCCCCATTGCTTTGTCCACTTTCAATTTTATTAGTTCTTTCAGAACCCTTTCTTCTGTAAATGGACTGGTATCGACTCGCCTTCAGAGTGTTTCTCTTGTTTGGTTTAGGTACCTCCCCCTCCTCTTCCTTTGTTAATACTGAGCAGAAATATTCGTTCAGTATCCCTTCTTTTTCACTGTCCCCCTCTACCCACATTCCCTCCCCTTTATTAAGCCTCAGTATCCCTCCTTTGGTCTTTCTTCACTTTCTAATGTACCTATAAAAGGTCTTATCCTCCTTCTTAACAGAATTTGCTATCCTTTCCTCGGTTTGGGCCTTTGCTATTCTGACTGCCTTCCCAGCCTCTTTCTGCTTTAACTGATAAAGTTCTCTGTCCTGCTCCTTCTGTGTTTCCTTATATTTACTGAATACTATCCTTTCTCTATAACCTTCCTGCCACCTCTTTTGAGAACCATAGCGTTTTTTTCCTTGTGTTTTATTGATTTGCTTTACACAAAGGCTTGTTGCCTCTATGATGACTGTTTTGATTCTCCCCATTGTTCCTCCACCTCCTTCTTGCCTGTTTGCTAGTACTTTTCTAAGGCACTCTCATTTTCCCAAAGTCAGCCCTCCTAAAGTCCAATACTCTTGCTTTTGTATGGCTTGATTGTATGGCTGTGTTTATCGTGAACCACACTGTTTGGTGGTCGCTTGTTCCCAGATGGCTACCCACCACTAAATCTGAGATTCTTTCTCCGTCCCCATTTGAGAGTACCAGGTCTAAGATTGCTCCCTCCCGAGTGGGTTCCAATACTAGCTGTCTGAGGCATGCCCCTGTAGGGCATCAAGAATGACCCTGCTCTTGGATGTGCCTGCAGCAAAGGTGCTCCAGTTAACATCTGGCATATTCAGGTCCCCCATCAACAATATCTCCCCTTTTTCTGCCATTCTAAGGAAGCCTTCTATCATTTCCTTGTCCATTCCTCCCCTGAGATGGGGGTCTGTATACAACCCCCGTGCGGATTGTGGTGCCATTTCCTGTCTCCAGGGTGACCCAGAGTGCCTCATCTGCTCCCTGTTTACTCTTTAGTTCTGTTGCTTTGATCCCTTCCTTTACATAGAGAGCTACCTCCTCCTCCTCCTCTTTTACTCTCCCTGTCCCTCCTGCAGATTGTGTATCCTGGTATGTTGACATCCCAGTCATGGTTCTCTGTGTACCATGTTTCTGTGACTGCCAATATCCAGGCAGCCCCTCTCCATCAAGGCCACTAGTTCAGGAGCTTGTTACACAGACCTGAGCACTGGTACTCATCCACCCTCCACTCTGCCTTGGACTCTGGCAGCCTTGCTGGAGCTGTCCTCATTGACCTCTCAAGGCCTTTGACACGGTCTGCCATCCCTTCTTGGCTTGACTCCTCCTCCATCTTGGTCTCCCAAGGGCCCCTCTCCTGGTTCAACAGCTACAGTACCTGTCCTCCAGATCCCAGTGAGTAAAATTGCAGCACCCTGTCCAACACTTGGCCTATCTGCTCTGGTGTTCCCCAGGGCTCCATTCTGGGCCCTCATCTTCAGCCTCCCTTAATGCACTACCCATCTCCTGTGCTGGTAGGGTACTTCTCTATGTGGACAATGCAGTCCCTATTTGCTTTGCATCCAAACACTGCCTCCCTACAGGTCTCTCGTCCAGCTCTTCTTCAACCAGACAGAGCAATGGTTCATTGACCACAGGTTGGTCATCAACCTAAAAAAAAAGCTATGCTTTTGCCCCATCAACAAAGCAGGCCAGAAATGCCTTCCTCCAGATACATCCCAGCACTCAGCACCCCTTGAACAAGTGACCTCTTATAAATACCTGGGCATTACCTTCAATCTTGCCCTTCTCTTCCACTCCCATTAGCACCCTCTCCTCCTCCACAAATGCACAGACTGGCCTATTATACCATCCACAGGGACTGCCTTCCCCCAAAGCACTCTGGCTGGCTATCACTTCTCAGTTCTGTCCCTTGTGGACTATGGCCTTCAATCTATGTAGCCGCAAGATAGTACTGCACTTAATAAGGTCCAATTGTCCATCAGCAAGGCCTGCGGCTTGACCAGTGCTGGCAGACGACACACACCTGCTCTGTATTACCCATTGCCAATATGCTTTAACTTTCAGGAGGCTCCTCTACCAGTCATGGCTGCTGACCAAAAATACCCTTGGTCTGTCCCCCACTGAGGTGACCACCTCCTCTACTGTGCTACCCCAGCTGTTTCCACCCACAGTGCCTGTAAGGCCACCCTCCTGGTCCCTGCTGTAGGTGTGCATAACCATTCTTGGGTCCTATACCTTACAGGCCCTCCTACATGTGGGCACAACTGCTAGTCCACTACCTACTTTGACAACGTCCCCGGGACAGCTAATTTCTGCATCACTCCAGTTCACCACTCACATTTCTCTCACTAATTGCCTAGCTACCACCTTGTGTAAGCCAATGACATATCTCATGTAAAAAATACGCTGTCATTACAACCTGTCTGTACAAATTTTTTTACTGTAACTATGTAACATTGTATTCTATCTAACTATGTAACCCTGTGATTGTCTATGGAACTATGTAACCCTGTGATTGTCCATGGAACTATGTAACCCTGTGTTTGTCCATGGAACTATGTAACCCTGTGATTGTCCATGGAACTATGTAACCCTGTGATTATCCATGGAACTGTGTAACCCTGTGATTGTCCATGGAACTATGTAACCCTGTGTTTGTCCATGGAACTACGTAACCCTGTGATTGTCCATGGAACTATGTAACCCTGTGATTGTCCATGGAACTATGTAACCCTGTGTTTGTCCATGGAACTATGTAACCCTGTGATTGTCTCTGTACACATTGATGAGGAGCCTTTGGAAATGAGTACATGACTCAAAGGACTGTAATTCCGATGTGTATAAATAAATAAATAAATATGTCGCTTTACAAGTTTCTGGGCAAAGTACAGTACACCAGTGTTAAAAAGAACAACATTTTCTGAAGGAGGGCTTGAATTATTCTGCACCTCTGTGTCCCTGTTCTTCAGTGACAGGATCATCAGTTTCATTAAGGACAGAAGGAATGTAGGGGTCACAATCAAGAATAGCTGTGTGTGGTCTGGAATGTACAGTAGAATGACAGCCAGCTCCTCCCAATTCATAGCAGAGATTCTCACTCTCATGATGGAGCATCAGTGACCTCTGGTGGTTGAGATGGTATTGCAACTCTCTAACAAGGTCCTCACACTAGGAAACTGGTGGCTAATGTGAAACCCACCAGCCATGTCTCATACCTCTCATGGTACTGTCACTGAAACATGAGACAATGACATTCAAAAGGAGAGAAAATTAAGGAAACTGGCGATCCTAATGTGGGGCATGTCACTGAACACAGAGACACTACAAGTTCAGTACTCTTGTCTGCTGCCTTTATTTGGGCAAAGATTTATTTTGCTTTATCATCATAGAGTATTATGAGTTTCTGCTTTAAAGTCTGCATTTTCAGGGTGAGACAGGGCCTACTCTTTGTATGCAACCCCTTTTCCATGTGAGATGGACATAGGACAGAGGAATTCTGAGTGATAAAATGAAGGACATCCCTTATAATATGGTATAGCTGAGAGGTCTGAACTTGCAAAGATTTACCAGCTAAGTTTCTAATGTTCAAGAGCTTAAATTTTCAAAAGCCAGGAGCTTCCATACAGAGAGGCAGTGTAGCCTAGCAATTAATGTGATGTGAACTTGGGGACCCAGATTTAAATTCCGCCACACGTACTGCTTACCTACCATATAGATTCGCCTATAAGTCAGCTTCACATTCAAGATCAGTTAGACATGTGCAGCTGAATTTGGACCCTCCTCCAGAGACCCGTATGGGTAGTGAGGGTTAGAGAAGGTTATGTGAAGTGTGATTATACCAGGTATCATACTGTGGCTTGCCAGGAATTTTTCTTGGAGGTATCCCTCCATGACTGTGACTGCACACAAGGGTGCCTGTGTGTATATACCCACAGCTGCGTAGTGCCATGCAGAACTGATAAACATCCTCCCCTTACACAGTGTTTTGCCTGCACCTCCCTTCCCCTGTGGTTCCCCATGTGACAGTGCAGTCAGTGAGCCATGCAGTCTCCCTCCCAGTGCAAGGCAAGTATCCTCTGGGATACTTGATCCTTCTCCACAAACAAGGGGAGGGCTTATGGGCAGACTGGAGGGGCCTAGCAGTCCTTATCTGCTGACAATTTCTATGTTTCTATGTTTTCCCCAGTCAGCCCTCTGACACCCTGGCCATGTTCACTAACCCAGGTCACTGGCGTCACAAACAGCAACCCTGTCACTGCCAATGGGCTCACTGTTGTAATTGCTTACCCTAATCTCACATGTAAATTCGACTGTTATAATGCATAGTTAGGCCCTTCCTCCATAGGCAAAATGCAGATTTACCACCATACTGAAACTGAGAAAAATAAACTGACATTATCAATTAAGAACACCTTACTAATGGGATCCACTTTTTTGTTTAGAAATTTCTGGCTTGGGAGGGCACACTGTGCCAAAGTTCATTTGACGTGCATCCTGAGGGAGGTTAAGTGACTTGCTCAGGGTCACACAGTGTGAAAGTGGAGGATGCAGGAATCACATCCAGGTCTGCTGGATGTACAAAGTTCATTTACAGATTACTGCTTTAACCTCTAAGCTATACTGCCAGACTCTTAAAGGTTTATGACATTTAGAGCACCCAATTAGATATTTGCAACACCCTAATATAAATCAATTATGACATCATTAATTTGAAATGCCTGAACTAATTCATCAATTCAGATGTTATTAATACACAATTTTATTAACTTTCCTACCTTGGCTTTTTTCTCCAACACCACCTAGGATGACCTAGGTGGTAAGGCTCTTGCTCACACATTACAAGGTGACTCAGACATAGGAATCACCCCATGTCACTCCAGGTACACCTTACCCCTCTCTATGTCAGATGCAGGTTTACATTTAACTTGGTATTACTCTGTCAACGGCAGATTATGGAACTGCCCAGAAACTACTGTGTAACCACCTGTACTGATTAACACACTACAGTCACAGATGTACTACATATAAAATATGTATTATCACAAGATTTACAAGATATATAGTAAACTATATAGTAAACTAAAGGTGAAAAGATTAAGAAAATTATAGAAAACAGGATTACATAAAAGCACAGCTAGGATAATGCTAACTAAACTGACCCACGTTCTAAGTCTTACCCTAAGATCTAAGAAGCTTCTGCATACAGCATATAGTTGTTCTCAAGCCTTTTGCCTTTTTGACAGACAGCGGGTCTCAGTCTTGCCTCTCAGCACTGAGAAGACAAAAGAGGGCTGAATTCTCTTTGCTCACCGGCTAAACAGCATGTGAAAATTGAAATACTTGGGGGTGGGGGGACAGGATTAAAAGGTGGGTCAGGAACTGGTTGCTGGGGGAAGATCACAGAGGGTCATCCTGAACTGGGAATTCTTGGAGGTTAGGGAAGTCAACAGTGGGGTTCCCTAGGGATCAGTCTTAGCCCTGGTTCTTTTTAATACATTTATCTGTCACACTGGGAAGAGATTTCAGAGAAAGATCTGCCTTTTTGGGTATTCATGAAAATCTGCAGAAGAGTGAACAGCAAAGAAGGTGAAGAAATGGTCACGAATCTTGCATCTGAAACTGAATGCTACAAGCATTTGTCAATGCTGAATGTTGGTTGATGTTTTTCTGCAAAAGGCCAACAGCAAGCCTAGTCTATGTTTCTGTAACGGAGCTCAATATGTATACCCTAGAGCAAAGGAGGGAGAGTGGTGATATGATCGGAAAATTCAAACACCTTATGAGCATTAACAAGGTGAAGGAGTCTAACATGTTTCAATATAAGAAAAATAGCAGGACAAGAGGACACAGCATGAGATTAGAGGGAGGCCAATTAAGGGGTAATGTCAGGAAGTTCTTTTTCACAGAAAAGGGTGGATGCATGGAACGGCCTACCTCAGGAAGTGGTTGATATGAATACAGTGCAGGGCTTCAAACAGGCATGGGATAGACATAAGGGAGCAATACAGATGAGTATGAATAGATAGGCCATTGACAGAGCAAAGGCCGATGGCACATTTATAAGGTAGAAAAAGAAATGGGAAGACTGGATGGGCCTTTCGGTCTTTATCTGAAGTCAACTTCTATGTTTCTATATAGTCTGCATACCCACAAGACCTCCCATGTTGAAGCGCCACCCCAGGTGTGGCCTTACCATTGATCTATATAGGGGTGACACTACCTCCCTTTTTCTGCTGGTGATACCCCTCCCTGTCCACCCCAGCATCCTACTAGCCTTTCCTACTGCCTTATCACACTGCTTTGCTACCTTCAGGTCATCAGGTATGATGACCACCAGATCCCTGAGGTGATGCCGGAGACTGCCCCTTTATATCATGAACAATTAGGATCTATAGTAGCATAGTAGGTAGGGACCTTACAGCAGACTACAGCAGGTGGGCCAAGAGGTCCTTTTCTGTTTTCATCTAATTGTCCTTGGTAATCAAGGTGAAATGAGAATTGGTATGCTGAGCAAGGTACATGATTGCTGGGACTAATAAAGGGAAAAAGTATGAGTACCATAGGTGGATGACATAAATTGATAGGGAAGGTTGTTCGTAATATTTGTCAGAGTGCAGTAAACAGCGTGGAAGGTCACGCGCCAGATGAGGATCAGCACTGTTGTAAAGAAGGGAAGCGGCATTTGAGACAGCGTGCTGACACATTAACAAAGTTTTTTCCAATGAATTTCCTTACTTTTTTGAGATTGTGTAATAGTATTGGACTCTGTGCTCAAATTCCTGCATAGATGCACATATGTATGTAGGTATGGAAGCACATACAGACATAGAAACATAGAACTTGTTGGCAGATAAGGACCGGTAGGCCTATCCAGTCTGCTGATAAGCCCTGTACTTGATTACGGCTTCTGACCCTCTCTCTACTTTACCTCTATGGTTCCCCTATGCCTGTTCCATGCATGTTTAAATCCACTCACAGTAGTCACTCCCACTACCTCCTGTGGCAGACCATTCCATGTGTTCACTACCCTCTATGTGAAGTAAAACTTCCTCACATTCCTTCTTAAGGTGCCTCCTTCCAATTTCATGTCATGCCCCCACGTTCTTGTACTCCTCTTGTATTGGAAGATGTATCCCCCACACCTTGTTTATCCTTTGAGGTACCTGAATGTTTCTATTATGTCCCCTCTCTCCCTCCTCTCTCCAGCGAGTACATATGAGGTCCCTTAATCTGTCCTTGTAAGTTTTGTGGTGCAAGCCCTATACTACTTTTGAACCCTGGAGCTATTGGAGGAGTTCTTCCAGCTGCAATCTGAGGACTGCGGTGAATACCTAAGGACTGAGTGGGATGGGAGGTGATGAGTCTGCTCTGCTGTGGTGGATCGTCGAAGTCTGTCAAGTGAGAACTTTTAGAGTCAGTATGGATTTTTCCTGGTGCCCCATTGCTCGACTAGGGGTAGCTGTCCTGCTTGGGATTTCTCACAGGGAGGTAGCAGGGGATGCTTGCTACAGGGTGTAGCGGTCCTGCTTACCTTGGGGTCCACCTGGGTGCATTCGTTGGAGGATGACCACTTCCTGGGGGCCTTAATCTGGGGTCTGCTTGGGTTGGGGTGCCTGCTTGGTGGACCAGTCTTCAGGAGGATCCCTTGTGATAAACTTTATTGGGACTGTTGGCTGCCACTTGAACTGGTGCTCGGTTACTTTACTGGGGCGGCTATTTGGGTTGGATGGCCCTGTGGGAGGCACGGGGATGCTTACTGGATGGTGGCATAGCCCAGATTGCCTTAGGGGTTCCCCAAAGTGTATGTTGTGGAAATATGCTTTCTGGGGCCCTAATTTGGGGCTGCTTGGCTTGAATTGTCTGCCCTTGGGGCAGTTTACCTGTGGCTAGTAGCCCTAAGTGGAGAGCGTTAATCATCGGACTTAGCCATTGCTGGAAGACACTGCTAGTTCCATTCCTGATGTGTCCTGGTTTCAGGCAGACCTAAGGCTCAAAATCTTGAACTGGAAGGTTGTAGGAGAACCTCATTGACTTTTATTTCAACTAGTCTGGCAATAACTCTTAACTGTGGTAGTGGGAGTACTGCAGTTTTGATTTTATTTTATTGGCAGAGTATATGTACAAGCACTTTGGTCATTTGTGAATTATGATTTTTTATAAATAAAACGTTGATTGACTGATTGATTGATACCATGTTAGTCGCACTTCTCTGGACCATGTCCAGCCTGTTTATGTCCTTTCGACGATGTGGCCTCCAGAACTCCACACAGTACTCCTTGTGAGGCCTGACCAGGGTTTTCTATAATGGTATCGCCACCTCCCTCCTTGTGCTGGTGATACCCCTGCCTATGCACCCCAGCATGCCAGTGGCCCTTCCCGCTGCCTTTGCATTCTGCTTTGGCATTTTCAGGTGATCTGAAATGATAACCCCCAGGTCCCTTTGTTCCTTGGTGACTGCCAGCAACTCCCCTCCCATCCCGTAGCTCTCCTCATGGTTTCTATGGCCCAGGTGCATAATTTTGCAGTTCTTTGAATTAAATCTCAGTTGCCACTCCTCAGACCATTTCTGAAGCCTGCCTAATTGCTTTCTCATGTTCTCTATCCCTTCTGGAGTATCTACCCTGTTATAGATCTTGGTGTCATCTGCAAACAGTCAGACCTTTTGTTCCAGCTCCTCTGCAATATCACTAATGAAGACATTTAAAAGGAATGGTCCAAAGACTGATACCCCACTGGTCACCCTCCTGTCCCCAGATTGTACCCCATTTACCACCACCCTCTGTCTCCTGTCTGTTAGCCAGTTCTAACCCAGTTCACCACCTTGTGTCCTATGCCCAGGCTACCCATCATGTTAATAAGCCGTTTATGTGGGATGGTGTTGAAAGGCTTGCTGAAATCAAGGTAGCCAACATCCATCGATGCCCCTCCCCCCATTTACTTCCTTCATCACCCAGTCCAAGAAATCTATCAGATTTGTGTGACACAACCTACCCACTGTGAATGCATGCTACCTAGGGTCCTGGGCACCAATGGCTTGTAAATGTTCTACTGTCCTTTCTTTAAGCAGTGCATACATGATCTTCACCACTACTGATGTGAGGCTGACTGGCCTATAGTTCCCCTGCCTCTCCCTACTGCCGGATTTGTGTAGAGGGACCACATGTGCCCTCCTCCAATCCTCCGGCACCACTACTGTGTCGAGTGACTCTGTGAACATGGCTGCCAGAGGCTGAAACATAGAAACTGTCAACAGATAAAGACCACTAGGCCAATCCAGTCTTACCATAAGCTGTGTACTTGAATACGGCTTCTGACCCTCCCTCAGCTGTACCTCTATGATTCTCCCATGCCTGTCCCATGCATGTTTAACTCCTGCACAGTACTCACTCCCACCACCTCCCGGCAGACCATTCCATGTGTCCACCACCCTCTCTGTGAAGAAAAAACATCCTTATATTCCTCTCTACCTGCCACTTCCAATTTCATGCCCTGCCCCTCATTCTTGTGCTTCTCTGTATTGGAAGATGTCTTCCACTGTACCTTGTTTATACCCTTGAGGTACTTGAATGTCTCTATCATGTCTCCTGTCTACTTCCTCCACCAGCAAAGCACATATTGTGGTCCCTTTAATCTCTGCTCATTTGTTTTGTGGTGCAAGCCCTGTACCATTTAATCAGCCTTCTCTGGACTGTCTCTAGCCTGTGTTATGCCCTTTTAAGGTGCAGCCTCAGAACTGCATACAGTACTCCATATGAGGCCTGACCAGGTTTTATAGAACGCCATCACTACCTCCTTCCTCTGCTGGTGATACCCTGCCTATGCACCCCAGCATGGCACTGGCCTCCCGCTGCCTTTGTTGTCTGCTTTGACATTTTTAAGTCATGTGAAATTATAACACCCAGATCCCTTTGTTCCTTGGTGACTGTCAGCACTCCCCCCCCATCCTGTAGCTCTCCCCAGAGCTTCTGTGTCCCAGGTGCATAATTGCACTTCTTTGATTTAAACCTTAGTTGCCACTCCTCAGACCACTTCTCAAGCCTGCCTAGGTCCTTTCTCATTTTCTTCACCCCTTCCGGAGTATCCACTTTGTTACAGATCTTGGTGTCATCTGCAAATAGACACCTCCTTTCCTTCCAGCCCCTCTGCAATGTCACTAATGAAGACATTGAACAGGCCTGTCCCAAGGACTGATTCCTGTGGTACCCCACTGGTCACCCCCACCTCCCCAGATTGTACCCTATTTACCACCACCCTCTGTCTCCTTTCTGTTAGCCAGTTCCTAACCCAGTTCACCACCTTGTCTACCATGCCCAGACTACCAATCTTATTAACCAACCTGTTATGTGAGACAGTGTTGAAGACCTTTTTCAAAATTAGGTAGGCAATGTCCATTGCCTCCCTCCCGATTAACTTCCTTCATCACCCAGTCAAAGAAATCTATCAGATTCATCTGACACGACCTACCCGCTTTCAGGCCTGATAAGGGTTTTATATAACGGCATCACTACCTCCCTCCTGCTGGTGAACCCCTGCCTATGCTCCCCTTGTAATTATTTCACAATTTGACCCCAAATTTCAACATAGTCTTCTTATCACCGTACATCATAAACCCCATAGGTGAAAATGTCTTAATCCATGGCAAAATGCCATTGCACGCCACAGGTGCGGAAACTCATTTGGGGTAGGATGTGTGAAATGACAGCTGCACTGTTCATGTGGTTGTGTGAAGAAATGGCTAGGTTGAAAATTTGGAGTCAAAATATAAAAACATTGGCAAAGTTACGTACGTGCATAGGAAAATTTTAACAAGTGCGTGTAACTCTCTTTTGTTGGTATTTTTACTCCAGATTTTCAACCTGGGCTTTTTGGGACCCTGCCTCATGAACAGTGGTGCTATCATTTTGTTACTTAATTCCAAAAGGTGGTGTCGCATAGCGACTGTGCCATTCCATGCCACAGGTGCAAGAACATGTTTTGGGCAGCATGTGAGAAATGACAACTGTACCGTTCATGAGGCAGTGTGTAAAAATGGCTATGTTGAAAATTTGTAGTGATAATATTAACAACTGACCAACTTATGCTCACGTATAGGAAAATTTAAATGAGCATACATAACTTGGGCATTTGTTGGTATTTTTGTTCCATATTTTCAACATGGGCTTTTTGGGACCCCACCTCATGAACAGTGACACTATCATTGCAGTACTCTATCCCGAAAGGTGATTTCGCACAGTGACTGCGCCATTCTGCACCATAGGTGCGAAAATATATTTCCGGCAGGATGTGAAAAATTACAGCTTTACTGTTCACGGGGCAGTGTGAAACATTGGTTATGCTGAAAATTTTTAGTCAAAATATTAAAAATAACCAAAGTTACGTGTGTACATATAAAACTTTCAATGAGTGCATGTAACCCTGCTATTTTGTGTATTTTTACACCAAATTTTCCAACATAGGCTTTTGGGACCCCAGCTCATGAAAGTAGCACTGTCGTTTCATTAATCAGCCCTGAAATGTGATTCTGCACAATGACTGCGAAATCACCTTTTGGGATTGAGTAACGAAATGACAGTGACAATGTTCATGAAGTGGTGTCCCAAGAATCCCCTGTTGAAAACTTGGTGCAAAAATCTCAAAAAATGGCTGAGATATCAATATACATTGAAGCCGCCATTGACAGCCATTATACAGTGCTTACCTTTATTTTTTTAGTTTGTGGTTGGGCTTTGAAAAGTGCAGACGTATCCTGGTCCAGAGAAGATCACAGCCGCCAACTTCTGGTGGTAAGTATAGGGTAAAGGGAGGTGCAGAGAGGTAGTGCGCAGAGAGGAGGGTCGGGATGGGGAGGGGATGAGGAGATGACGAGGGACCGTTTCTTCATTTCAGGGTTAATAAAAATAATAAAGCCATCAGGGAATGGTTTTTTTTTAGGTACAGGAATCTTTCAGCTTTACTGCTGCCCACCTTTTTAATTAAGGCCAACAGATAACAGGGCTGGCAGAGCACTCGGTAGCCACACTTGCAAAGGGTCACATAGAGGGGTAACAGTCAGCAGACAATGATGGATGGTTTTCTTTTTTTTTTAGGATAAAAAATGATGAGGAACAGTTTTGTTTTTTCAGAGAAGTTTGCTGTACAATTGAGGACACTGGGAATTGGGCACCCCTAGTGTCAGTATCTTCTGTTTGGGGAGGTGTAGGTGGTGGGTGCTTAGAGGGAGGTTTGTGTGGTGGAATAAATAAAAAAATGAGGGGCAGTTTTCAGCAATGCAAGAGGGAGAGAGAGAGAGAGAGAGATAGGGATGTGAGGGCCAACTGCAGCAGCTCGCATTGAACTGTCGGCTGACCGCAACCCACACACAGCATGCGGCTTTACTGTTACACTCTACCAGACCTCCATTAAAGCCACACAGATAACAGGGCCAGCAGGAGCACTCAGTGGCCACCCAGGACCAGGGAACAAGGTGGCACACAAATTGTTGCATGTCTTGGTGGGCTAAATGGTCATGCAAATCAAAGGGCTGAAGCCCTCTCAGACTAGAGTGGCTTCGGTCCTTAGAAGTGCATGACCGTTCAGCCCATGGAACAGAAAGTTGCATCAGGACCACACCGAGTGGTCATTGGAGTAGACTGCTGAGCCCCTGGTTCTGTGAACTGCAATGGGCCCGGCAGTGACACCACCACTGAAATCCCAAAGTGCAACCAACATCAAAAAGTAAAAAATCCTGTACAAAGGGCCAGCGACCTAAAGATGGGAAACAGGATGGTGGGTGTGGTGTGTTGACAGAGAGAGATCTTGGGCTGATAACTGCAGTAACTTAAAATAATCGGAACAGTGTAACACAGCAATGAGGAGGGCAAATAGAATCCTCAGGTGCAGTGGCCCATTCAACAGTGAAACCTGAAAACAGTTCATTACAGCGACAATCACTGTAATAGTCTGTTTTCACCGATGCGGCTTCTCCCGGTGTTCTGCCCCCCCCCGGAACAACTCCAACCTGGAGTTGATTATAATGTAATGTGGGGTGGCAGAGCCCCCACATGAGGGTGGGTGTCATAGCCCCCTCAAAAATACTATCGTTTGGAGGCACAATACGATGTCAGTATTGTGCCATCGCTGAGCGGGACATGGGGGAATTTTGTGTCGAGCACAAGTGGTGCTTCCGCTGAGGTGCATAGGCAGGGGGATCAGTAGCAGAAGAAAGGAGACGATCCTGCCCCATACAGATCCCTGGTGCAGCCATATTTGTAGTACTGCATGCATTTCTAGAGTCTGCACTTGATGGGCAGAGATAAGATACAGACAGTGCACAAGAGAAGGTAACCAAGATGTTTCAGGGTCTACAAGGGAAGTCACAGATGGAGAGATTTGAGGCCTTTAACATGTACACTCGTAAGGTCAGGAAGGAGAGAAGGACATGATAAAGACATGCAGCAGAGTCAGCCAGTCTGTGATAAACATGTCACACTTTACTGTGTGACAATCTGAAGCAGTTGCCAGTGGATTACACTGCGTTTCTGCAATATTCTGCAGGATGTCACTGGCAGAAAGAGTGTTAAAAACTTTGCGTCCTGCTGACTCCATTGTTCAAGTTTCTACATAGGTTAAACAGAGTAGTGGGCAGGGAACTGCACACACTGGCCCAGATATTCAGACTGTGCCAGGCTGTGGCACAAGCCTGAGTGAAGCACAACTTGGCTGCGCAGGGCTGTTGACAGGGTGATATTCAACGGAGCTGCGCCATGGCACAGCATCATTGAATATCGCGCCCTGGCCACCCACAGTGGGCATGGCACAGTGGCACTGCACCAGCGCAAGTGGCCAGAGTGGAGCAGAGGGATGCGCTAGCGCAAGTTCCGTTGCGCTAGGCGCATCAACCGTGATATTCAAAAGTGCCCATGCAAATGGGGCCATAATGTATGCAAGGCACAAATAGGGCCATTTGCATGTCATTATGGTCCCATTTGCATGCAGGTTCGCCGATCCCCGGCGACTTGCGCCTCGCGCCCTGCCAGGCTGCCGCCATCGGGGACCGATGCCCCCTGCACAAGCGGAAGGTGCCCCACTGCCCGATCGTGGACATAAGTTGCATTAGTAACATCCTATATCCCTGGTGGTCCAGTGGACTGCTCGTAGCCTGATCGCGGGCATCTGTGAAACATTAACGTCCTATATCCCTGGTGGTCCAGTAGACGCCTGTGTCGTGAGCATCTGTAGAAGAATAAAGTGTCCCATATCCCTGGTGGTCCAGTGGACTGCTCAGGCCGAATCGCGGCATCTGTACAAAATAAAGTGTCCCATATCCCTGGTGGTCCGCAGACTGCTTGGCAGCCCCGATCGCAGGTGTCAGTAAAATGTTAATGCCACAGCAATCCAACCTCTTGTGGTTCTAGCGAACCCCTCCCACCCGCCCACTGAGCCCCACTGCCCCACTCCTCCCCTGGTCAGTGGCTGAGGCAACTCCCCACCCACTTGTTGCCCCGCCCCACCAACTGACATCAGATAGGCTGAACGCCCATTGGTCCACAGTTTGGGCCAATAGCGCGTAGCTCAGCATTGGGAGTAGACAGTCCAGATATGAATGGATCCATTCACATATCTGGACTGTGTAGATGGTATTTGCTGAATGCCCATTGGCCCATGCTGTGACCAATGGGCATACAGCCCTTACTGTATAGTGTCAGTTGGCGGGCGGCAAGCAGGTGGGGAGCCGCCACCAGCTGCTGGACTGGGGAGGCGGCGGCTCAGTGGTGGTGTAGAGGGACCGCTAAGACCACCAGGGTTAGTAGCTGTGTCATTAATGTTTTAATGACACCCGCGATCGGCTGTGGAGCGTCCACTGACCACCAGAGTTATGGGACACTTATTCTTCTACAGATGCCCATGATCAGGCTGCGAGCAGTCCACTGGACCAGCAGGGATATTGGACTATCTTTGTACTTTGTATGCCTGTGGACGGGCAGGCGGGGGTGGGCGCCTAATGGCTGGGGTGCATCTGAGCTCGGGTGGCCACCACAGTGGTGGCAGCTGCCGGTTGCTACTTGCATGTGGTAGCTCACCTGTGGGTGGCTAACATTGTTCCTTTTGGGGGCCTCCTGTGTGCAGCACAGGAGGTTGCACACATGATAGCTCAGCACATCCCAGGCTGAATAGCGGATGTGCAGGGTATGCATGGCACGACCCCCACCCGCGCCTCATACGTGACAGATGCACTCCAGTGCATCGGGATTTGTGCCAGGCTCAATCCCTGCTTGAATATCGCACCAGGGAGCATCAGTGGGTTACACATGGCACAACAGTGTTGCACCATGTGCAACCCTTCTGAATATCCAGGCCACTGAGTGCAAACACAGGCACAAGGGGGGACTTTATAAAGCTGGTGGGAGGGAGATACAAAAAGGATGTCAAGAAGTATTTCTTTACAGAAGGGGTGGTGGAGAAGTGTAACAAACTACCAAGGGAAGTGCCAGATCAGCTGTAGGATTTAAGTATGTATGGGATGAGTGCACGGTGCTGGCGAAGGTAGGAGTGGAGGGTAGCATGGTGGGAGGGGGCACAGAGTGACCACTAGGGTACTGACAACATACCATAAGGTAGGGTTTGCCAAACTGGATGGGCTAGGAGGTCTTCTTCTGCCATAAGTGTCTATGCTTCCATGTGACACGAGCTCCCAGGATGCAGCGGGCTTAATCTCAGCCCACTATTTTCCATGTCATGCCACTTGGTCATCCGATACCAGAAGCCCTTTGCTCTTTCCAAAGTTCCAGTTGAGGGACATGCTGTTGATCAGGGCAGCAGTTTATCTGCCATTAAAAGTGTTTCCTTCAGACCATGTGGTCAGTTCTCAAAAACAGCTGCTAGCATTTTAAATTGGATAAATAACTGGTGAGTTGGAGTCCTTCACACCCTCATCCTCTTTTGTGAGAGCAGCTCATTTCACAGCAGGCAAACTTTTGTTTCATTTCGCACCAGCAGGCTCAACATCTCTAGTTACCTAACTGCAGTCCAGCTTAGGACTGAACTGGATCAGCAATCAAAAGACTTTGATAGACCTGCAAAGCAGGATATCCCCACACAGCAGATGCAGAATTTAGAGAAATCCGCCCAAAAACATAAATGAAATTCAGACACATTTTGCTTATAGCTCAACAAAATGCCAGAATCACACTGACTGGGAAACAGGTGAAAAAAAGATCACACAATATTTTACATCAGGCCTGTCAGGGCTTTTTAGGCAAGGGCCTCTTGTCAAAGGCTCTAGAGTCAAATGCACTAACATACAATACTTACATACAAATGTAACCCTCCCTACAAATTGGGGTTACCGTAAAGTCTTCCTCGAGCTTGCTTAAATGTTCACTGCCAGGTTGGTGTCCTGCGTTTTAGCAGTTGAAACGTGACTGCCAGAGAGTGCCTGTATAGCCTCTGTGCACTGTCTCTTTAAGAGCTGCTTAGATTACAGTCATAAGTAATCTGAGAGGGAGCTCTGTTGAAAGATGTAACTATTTGCTGAAAATCATTTAGAGTGAAAATGATAAAGTAGTCTGTCTAACCAGCCTTCTTTGCAGCAAGGACTGTCTTGTTTATCCACACCATTTGGCCCGGGAATGCGAATTGAACCGATCAGTTCTGGTGGGACCTAAAATGGAACCAGACTACAGGAGCTGTCTGGAGTCAAAATCTGTAGGAATTGTAGTTTTGGGCTTTTGGCACCTTTTTGCACCTGAAGGGGGAGCCTTTGTAGTGACTGACAGACAGATCAGCCAACCGAACCCTTTGGATCTTGGAGAAATCCCAGACTGCTTGCAATTTTCAGTTAGTTCTGAGCTGGGAAGTGAAATGTGTAAAAGTTCAAGTGTTTTTGAGCAGCAATCCTGAGTGGATTCACATGGGAGAACTGTGGAAAGGCCTGATTCCTGGACTGCATGTCTGCCTACTGCACTGAGAGGGAGAAAGAATTATTTTCGGACTGAATACGAGTGTGTGTGATTGAAGTAAGCTACTGAAGTTGGACCAGGCTCAACCTGAGGAGGACCGAAGATTGTGCTGAATGCAATCGCCTGCCAGAAATCCCATTCACTTCAGAACTTCTGACTTGTGCAGAGAATAGTGCGATTGGGATGGAAGAAGAATTGCCTGGTACTGTAGAATCCATTGTATATAAATGTGCTGTGTATTGAAAGTGGGTTGTGATTTGTTTCCCCACTGTGTGAACTGTGTCCTGCTTGCTGGTAGCTGTATCCAGCTCAAATGGACTGAATCCGTGGTTAACTCCATGTGGCTGGGCCTTGTCACGAGGGCCCTGCCAGACTACCCTACTGCACAGAGAAAAGCCATCGATGAGAGACCTGCCTGGGATCAGCCTCCTTGTTCCATGTTTGAATGGGAACGATGCCTTGGCAAATCATGTGGGCCCTGCTTCTCCTGGCAATCAGACCAACCACCAGCTCTCTCATTTCATTCATCCTGTGTCCAGTCTTGGGTACTGTGAGTAACTATCAGGGTAGCTCCCTGCACCTACAATATATTCTAAGTGTGTCATCTGATTTCTTGGCTATTTCTCTTTATTCACAAACTGAGCCATCAGACTCCGGATTACAAATAGTGTGTTGTGCATGTTGTTTTTCCATCACAGGGCCCCAACCAGCTGCGATGCTGGCCTACCCTGGGCAACGATCCTGGCTAGCCCATCCGCCTACTACCTGGATACCAGAGTGTGTGATTGTGTGGGGAGTTCTGAACTGTGTGCATAACTGTTTAATTAATGTAGCTTGTAAGCCAATCATCCTGATTACACCCCTTCCTTGTTCACGTCCCCTGAATAAATCAGATCTTACTTTTTCTGCATTTAAACTGACTGTAATTCCAGTTTGTGTTAAAAGTACTGTACTGTTGCTGTCTGCTCTGTTTAATCATGTTTTACAGGGGGTCCCCAGGGTCGAACCAGAGGAGCCAGCCCTGGCTGTGCCCAGGTTAGCTTGACCACTACCAACCCTGACCTCCGGGTGGAGGCACCCGTTTCAGAACTCAGGCCCTTAACCTGCTAGTAGCCAAGCAGGCAGGAGTAGTAGCCTTTGGGATAGTGCCACCTAGGAGTTACATAAATAAATAACTTCAGTATACTAAATAAATAAATGAACAAAACAAAATAACCGAGTGAATGTATATGTCAGAAATACCTACGAATATATCAGGCATGCTGACCTTGTCCTAGAGTTCCCTAGCACAGTCCTCCCCCATGCCACGGTCTCACTCTGCACCTCATAGTCCACATCTTGAGCATGCGAAGCTTGGGGCGGGGTCCTTCTCACCTGGCTCATAGCTGGGAATGTCCTCGCTCAGGGTGGACCTTCAGTCGTCAACTGTACCAACGGCACCTCAAGTTGTGAATTTAAGACTAAGCCGTGAAGGGTGGTTACAATGGTCTCCTTTGGCTCTAGTGGTCCATTAGCAAGGCACATTCACTGCATTCTCAAAACGACCACCTCTGGTTCACCTGGATTGTTTTTTAGATCGGTAGGCCAGGTGAGTGCCTCAGTGGTTATTACTCTCCTCCTCCTGCCTTGGAGGTGTTTGTTGCAGAGCAAACTGGCTCGCAACCCTCCACAGCATTCCTGTTAGAAGGACAGAGTGAGAGTTTCCCTCTAATTTGGAATATTTTCCATCCCCCTTATTATTGGGCTTTCCAAATTGCTGTAGCAGAGCCGTCATTAACTAAATTAGCCCACGGCTGGCGGAAGGCGGCCTAGGCCTTGGATCCCCAGAGGTTTCCTCCTCAAAGGTTTTTTTTCTCTCCTCCATGCCGAAGGTCATAATATCTAGTTAGCTTTAGTTAGTATTTCCTAATTTCTTTAGATAGTTTCCACTGTTGGATGGTGTCCCTACTTGCCGCTCCCTCTCTCCTTAGGAGCCCCCTTCAATTATCAGCGTATCCAAAGCACCCATACTATCTTGTTAATCTGTGTACCTCATATTTTATCCAGCTGCATTGTTGTCATTCTACTTCTGTGCCTCATGGCCTGATTGCTTCTGTTCTTTGATGCTACTACTACATTTCTTTTGGGGATCTTCCTAAGTACCTTTAGCCAAGAATCATCCCACGGCACCTCTAGGGGTGGAACCCTCTTCAAGGGTTCCTTGCCTTTGGTATCCCTACAGGGTGGTAATTCCTCTGGAATAGAGAGTGTGAATGGCCAAAACCTAAGTAACACAGCTGCACAAGCTTAACACTATACTGGCTGCATAGGCCATTGAACCAAAAACTAACCTTTGTAAAAACAACTAGGTCCAAGGGAGATGATGCTAGATGTATGCTAAAACTAACTGCTGAGGGGCCCCATTAGTTCCACACAGAAGCAATGATCAGATTGCCCAATGCAGCAGCTGGGATTGTGCAGTATGGCTTTATTACAGATGTTACTAAAGCATCAGTGGACCCCCAAGGGTCAGTCATGGCAAACAAGTACATTTTTCAGAACCCTTCTTGCTAGTGTAACCCCCCCCCATCCTCTGTCTAGGGGCATAAACTTAATCACAGATGTACTGGTGGAAAATGGGAAGGATTACAATGGGAAACAACTCCGAGCTAGTGTACCCGAAATAAATATAGGAAAGCCTTTGCCCTACCTCTCGATGGCTTCATCACACCATGCACTCTTGATCTCTACCTCTATGAACTGGATCAGCCCCAAAGCTTTGGTCGCCGGACACAGGACCTCCAAGCAGTCCGCAGCCTTTTGCTCCCCCTGAGCTCCTGAGCTCCACGATCCTGATGCAGCCTGATGGTCATCTTCTGGAATTACAACTTATGACAAAAAGTAAATACAAGGGGCTTTGCATTTCATTTATTCCATCTTCAACTTAAATAATGGAAAATCACTTCCAAGTTTCTTCCCAAACAGTTCTTTATTTTGCCACTCGAACTCCAAATGATTTCAGGGGTATAGGGGTCCCATCCTTCTCCAAGTAAATAAAACAGCTCCATGGGGCCATCTAAACTTTTTACAGTTCACCCACGCTGGAACTCTTCAGCAGACAAAATGGCATACAGGCAGTACAAGCAGGTTACTTTTATTTCTGAAAGCTCTGATGGTTTACCCAAGCGGATCCTTCACATGAAGAATCACCAGGCTCCTGGCTCACTGGTGCTGGTAAGCCCCAACTCTTTTTTTCTTTTCTGGTTACCCTTCCTCATTTCCCTGTCTGGCTCTGGTTAGCTGCCCTATCTCCGTGTGCAGAAGCATGCTGCTCCCCTCACCTGATCCCTGGACCTTGGCCCAAATCTCGAGGGGTACCAGGATTTTTCTTTCCCAGTCCAGGCCCTGTAACCCTTATCTTCTCTTTCCACATTGATCTTGAACCTACTGGTGTAGCTAACATCTCCTGCACCAGTTCCATTACTACGGCCATATCCATTCTCTTGCTCCCACTGGTGTTGGGACCATTAAACCCCTACTCAGCTCCAAGGCCCAAGCTGCACCTCCTGGGCTGCCCTGCCATGACAGGACCCTGAGCACTGCCACCACTCACAACCTGCAAACAGCCCACACTCCTACTCAGCCCCCAATGGCACCTTTTCTCTCTACGGTGCCCCCAGATGACCATTTAGGAATGGTCCCAGCCTCCTGTCTACATCCTGGCCAACACATCCTGAACTAAGGTCCAGCCAGTAGCTGTCCTTCAAGGCCTGTCCTAAGACCTGTGACCTGCCTGTCCCAGAAATGCTGGCACCCCAGGACCTGCCCCTCCATGCAGGCCCCTCTGAATGGGTGAAGGACACTCTGGTCTCCCTACACGCCTGGGCTGCCCTGCCACTCTGGGTGCAGGAGGGGACCTCTGCCATTGACCCCTCCTCTGTGGGGACTCTGCCACCATCCCCACAGTTCTGACAGCCCAAAGCAACTCCTACATGGAATCCACATTGGTCTTCTGCCTATCCTACCATTCTCCTACCAACTAGGCCTCCCCATCCCGATGATGTAGACACATTGGCTGGCCATCCTCCCTGCTGAGGCTCCCTTCTCTGCTCCTTCTGCCACATGTCGCTGTAGAGGCCGTCCTCATTCACTGAATTCTTTGGGGACCCCCACAGGCCCCACCAGACCATAGAGCTCCCTCCTTGCCTGCCTCCTGCTCTTCCAGTTACCTCTCCAGCCCAGGCCTACTGCCTGGCTGGAAAAGACCCAGAACTTCCTGTTTCCACTCTCTTATATCCTTTCTAACCTGCCCAATGCTGCCATCTTTAGGCATCCAACATGGATTAACCCCAGAGCACTAATAAATTCTTAAGCTCTGGGGGCATATAGGAGGTGGAAGGGGCCCTAGTGGAAGCATAAGCCCTTCCAAAGAGAGGGGCTTACACTAGGCAGTACAGTTCTCTACAGAAACAATTTCTTTCTCTTCCCCATGGTGTATCGCTCATGGAATGTGCCACATACCTGAAACAGTTCCATTTCCCAAAGTGTATACCTGTGGACTGTGCCACACCTCAGAACATCTTCTATTCCCATAGGTGTATGCATGTGAATTTTAACACCTGCCTCATCCTGCAGTAATGACCTTTGCTCAGAGTAACCTAGTGCCCATCAATGAATCAGTTAGCCCTGCCTTGTAAGCTTCCAGATAATGTTCCTCCCACCCTTTACCCCAACCAACAATCTCTGGCATTCCTTCAGGGTTACTCCACAGAAGCCTTCATTCCCCACTGAAATGCTAAAGACTCCAAACTTTACTTCAAATTTCCACACTTGGTGAACAAGGGTACTGACAGGTGTGATCTAGCCTTATCTTTGGGCACACACACAAGCCCCAGAACAAACCCCTAACTAGAGAACTTGTCTCCCAGTTTAGTACTCACAGAACAGTTGCTCCTTCCTCTGGGCATGGAAACAACCCATGAAGTACCATTTTCCACAGAGTAGTTGCCCCTTCCTTTAGGCATGGAAACAACCCAGAAAGCTCCCTTTTACCTTTGTACTCACAGACTTGTTGCTCCTTCCTCTAGGCATAGAAACAACACCGAAAGCACCCTTTTCCCATGGTAGCTTGTCAGAATTCCACACAAAGTCCTTCTCAAAGGCAGCTGTAACTCACTAGGACCTTCAGAGGATTGCCCTTGGATCCACTGAAATAGCGGTCCTTCCATTTCTCTGGGTGAAATCAAGGAATCCTGCTGAAGAAGGTCTCCACCACTTCACTGGCAAACTGGAGATTTAATTCTAACTAGGGTGAGAAACACAGGGCTCTCGGATACAGAGCCCCAACTGGCAGAGCTTCTGCCACTCTAACTTCCACACTTAGACTAACTGAACATTCTAAACTTCCCCTGAGCAGCTGATTCAGAAATGGTTATGTTGCTGCAAGAGTTCTAAGTGACATAATCATCCTTCCCTCATGCTAGCAGAGTAAACAATGTCATTATGTAAGAAGCCCCTAAATGAGCTGCTTACCAAATGCCTTGTCTACCTACCTAACACTAATACAAATGGGATTCCAGTAACCCCAGGGGACTGGGTGGTTACATTCACCGCAACCAGACCACTGGCTATCCATAGCCAGATTGTGGCCCAGTACCAGGTCATCCTACCTCTGTGTTCTCTACCAAGAGGGTTGATCAGGTCCTCCCCTACCATGTGCCAGGCACAGCCAGGTAACACTAAAGGACAGGGGCCCACTGAAGAAACATCAGCTCCTATCCTACTATTGTACTATCTATAGATTCTCAGCAGTTCAAGAAACTGCATGAAGCATGTCTAACAGACAGCATTGGTGACCCCTATCTATACTAAGGGTCACCAACCTGTCTTTCCCCTAGCCCTATAGGAAAATCTATCTGACCTGTGCTACCTACCAGGAAAAACCTATCCTCAAAACTATTTTACACCAAAAACTGTAGCACACTTTAGAAACATGCTTTTACCAGTACATTTCCTAAATCTAAGAACTACAAAAACTCTCACCTGCAAAGCAGAAAAAAATGGTTAGCATTGTACTACACCATTACACAAAGCCTAGCAACTTTAAACAAGAGGACTCTGGTGAGTCCCAAAATCCTCTTCTTTTCTTCTTGTCTTCTTTCAGGAACACTTGCAAAAGAAAACATTGCAAAACACATTCTGCAAACAGACACAACCTGTAAAACCATACAGTGACCAACCCCTTCCACTATAGATACTACACAATCCCAAAAAGCATTTTAAAAGTTTTTTTTCTACAAAAGTACAAAAATAGAAAACATAAACACATTTACAAAAACAGTTTGGGGAAGGTAAGCCCTACAATGTCCTTTGACTAAGGAGAAAGTTCAGAGTGCCAAGGTACTATACATAGAGTCTCTCGTTGGACGAAGCCTGCTGAAACACAGTTCTTAGACAGGCACAAGGCCAGCTAGCACTGCAGTCCAGTTCAACATTGTCTATAGGTGAATCAAAGTTCCTGGGACATCCTCAGTTGTAGGCAAAACAGTCAAATTAAATGTAAAATGCATCTTACCAGTTTCTAGGTGACAGATGGATGTCAACATCACCTCTCTGGACCTGCGGCCCAATGATCTTCAGCTACTGGACAGACAAAATCTTCGGATCAGATGCTTCCACGACCTCCTACTTGACCTGGACAGGAAATGTTATCCTACTGCTGGGCTGATGAGCCTGGATGCTGTTACAGATGAACCTGGATGCTGCTGGAGCTGAACATGGAACACCAGAAGAAAGGCAACTCCTCCCTCACTTGCTGCCTCTTTGGTGGAAGATGCTGAGCTGGCATTGTTGCATTCAACTTGGCAAGCTGGTACATTTAATTATTAGTGGCACCATTATGGGTAGTACCACTCAGGGTGTGGGGCAAAGACTGTCTCTCTCCGTTTGGATGAATCACAGGAACACTGTAAAATGTCTCTTGACCAGCCTTGTCCACAATTCGTACTGAATCGATTAACAAAGTTCTGCCACACTACCAAAACTGAAGTCTCTCACTGCATACTTTTATTCTTACAAATGCGTTTACTTTTGCAAGCAGGTTGACACAAACTTCCTCCCACAGCCAAGCATGCCTGTTTTCTTTAATTTCCTTCCAAATTCTTTGAGGGAAGTAAGGGTATGTCTGTCCATACTTGGTCACAGCTCGTCTTCGAATGATTCAGTCTTCCTTGCTGCTTTTGACCAGCTCCAACTCAACAGCATGGCTTGGGGGTGGCCATTCCTGGTTGAGCCAGCTTTGAACACACAATGCAGAGTAAAAGCAGTCCACCTCTGCACTCAATGGCACGTCTCTAGAGCCCTCCTCCATTTCAGTCTCAGGAGGCTCCACGGAAGCCAATACTAATGACGACTCATTGGGTACCACCATAGCCATTGCAACTTCTTCTTCTTCCACAATTTCTGCCCAGGAGCTGACAGCTGCACCAACTCTTGAAATTGTCCATTGTTCACTGCACTCGGAGGCATTGGCCTCCCAACACAAAGCTTCTTCTGCCTCAGACTCTCCCACAAGGCTTGGGCTTGGGCCTTCCACTCAAGGATCTACAGAACCTGCATCTTCAGTGTCCCATTCCACCCTCTGCGGTGTGGAAAATTCCATCTCTTCCTGGCCTTGCAAAGTATCCACATAAACATTTTCCCAAAACTCCTTGACAAACTCAATGGGGTCTCTCTGACTGCACCCAGCCTGCTGCTGCTGTGATCCTGCAGGGTCCCCTGCCAATGTCCACGTTGGGGCTAAGCAGATGTTTCTTGCTTTTGCCACTACTGTGCCACCTGTTTCACTCATTTAGAATTGCCTGTGACAGTCTGTGCAATGGGGGACTAACAGAACATCCTTCCCTGGCTCTAAACAAATCATGCTTGCGTTGACAGGAAAGTTTGGTAAAGTCAACTCAGGTGGTGCTGACTCACAATTATACAGCTGTTCAAGGTGAGCTAACATTTTTTCTTGCTGTGCAACCCACGCCCTGGCATGGAGCGGGTAATGTGGTTGCTGATGTGCCATTTTCTGTAAATAAACACACAAGTCCCAAATTACTATTTTGCAATCAAACTGAGATTTGGCTTTAAACACACTTGTAACAGTTCTCTAACAGGCTGTCTGGTTTTTGCATTTGGTTCCCCAACTTTTAGCACAACCACTTAAAACATTTTCTGTATTTGAGACACTAATCCAAGATGGTGCTGCTCTGTTTACATTTGCTGACTACACCCCAAAATGGCAGTTGCAACTTTTTCTCCATTACTCACACAGTTCAAAATTGCTAGAACATTTGTCTGATCTTGCATTTAACTGTTTTACTGAAAGCACAACCTCAATTTTACTTTTAGCACTATCCAGCACATTTATACTGTCTCTGCATTTCTTTTGGACCTGCTAAATCAGTACTACCTTAGAACTCTCTCTCTCCGGAAACTACACACACACAGGCCAATTTTAAAATTCACAAACTCTCTGCTATGTTGCTGCATTGCTTTACTGTTTTCTGACTTTCTGCACCACAGTCCATTTCACTTTTGCACTTGGTACTTACTAGGCAGTAGCTGGTTCTCTCCACTGATGGTCAATGGCCTGCTGTCAGTTTGTAGGTCTTTCTGATGTTCAGGCTCGCAGACCCGCGGATCGGTCGTAAAACATTGCGATCGTTGCTACTGGCAGTCGGAAAATGAGTTGAGCCTGGTTTTAACTGTGAAAGTCAGATAAATGCTGCTTTAGGAATGCTTTCTCTTTCGCCGACTCTTCCTACTGCTGCACGAACTACCACGCTACTCACACACTGCTGGCTGCTCCTACTTGAATGCTCCACAACACTGAGACTGGGGCAAAGGGCGAGGCTTAGGTTCACTGGACTAATCACACAATGCCATGCAAATGAGCTCTCTCTCTCTCAGCCGCACTACTGCATGGCGATCGTCGTGAAGGCAAATTTAAAATGCAATCTGTCACTTTTTTGTCAGCTGGAAATTTCAGTGGGGCAAAGCACTTTTAAGGATTTTCACACAGTTCTTGGTGCATTTTACTTAACGACTCCCCCAATTTTTACAGTACACAATGAAACTTTCTGGGCACTTAGAAAAAGCTGTTATTTTAGTCCACAACTACTTCTCTCCTGGAATTTACAACTTTTAACCATTTTTCAAGCACTTAAAACAGCAAGGCAAGGCAATCATTGCTCAGTTCAAAGGTTCATTTTTTCCAGTTTAAACACAGAAACAGCACATTTCCACTTTCTTTCACAGAACCACAGACAGCAAAATATTCACAGGTGGCATTTTCCTTGGCACAGACTTTGCTTTTCTTGCAACGATCTTCTGTTTGAGCACACTGCCACCAGACAGGAAAATCCTAGATGTACATTCAGCATTTACCTCTCACCCAAAACATATCCCTTTGGACAAGCCTCCATCTTTTGTAACCCCCACGCCACTTTTGGCAAGTTGGACACTCCCTATTACAAGAACTAGTACCCAAATGTGGCATACCATTTACTCTGGGCAGAAATATTTAGATTGGTACCACTCCTAGCTGTAGAGTGTATATCAGGCTTATTATCTACAGGAAAGAGGGCCGGGGTACAATAACCAAGCATGAACCTTTGTAAACTGCAACAAGGTCCAGGAGAGAATGCTAGGTGCATGCTAAATCTAACTGCTGAGGGGCCCCATTAATTCCACACAGAAGCAATGATCAGATTGTCCAATGCAGCAGATGCGATTATGGCTTTATTACAGATGTTATTAAAACATCTGTGAACCCCCAAGGGTCATTCATGGCAAACAAGGATATTTTCCCAAACTCTCCTTGCTAGGTAATACAGTTCTCTGCAGAAATAATTCCTTTCTCTTCTCCATGGTGTATGCCCATGGACTGAGCCACACACCAAAAACAGTTCCATTTCCCAGGAGTGTATACCTGTGGACTGTGCCACACACTCAGAACATCTTTTCCCATAGATGTATGCATGTGAATTTTATCACCTACCTCATTCTGCAGCAATGGCCTTTACTTAGGGTAACCTGGTTCCCGTCAACAAATCAGTTAACCCTGCCTTGCAAGCTTGCAGATGGTGTTCCTCCCACCCTTTACCCCAATCAGCAGTCTCTGACATTCCTTCAGGGTTACACCACAGAAGCCTCCATTCTCCACTGACATGCTAAAGGCTCCAAACTTTACTTCAAATGTCCACACCTGGTGAACAAGGGTACTGACAGGTGTGATCTAACCTTATCTTCGGCCACACACACCCCAGAACAAACCCCTAACTAGAGAACTTGTCTCCCAGTTTAGTACTCACAGAACAGTTGCTCCTTCCTCTGGGCATGGAAACAACCCATGAAGTACCATTTTCCACAGAGTAGTTGCCCCTTCCTTTAGGCATGGGAACAACCCAGAAAGCTCCCTTTTCCCTCTGGATTCACAGACTTGTTGCTCCTTCCTTTAGGTATGGAAATGTAGCCCAGGCACCGTGTATCAGTTGGCTACTACCCCTGCCTGTTGGCCCTCTAACAGGTTAAGGGGCCTGGGTCCTGTTACAGTGGTTTCAGGGGGTTCTATCCCACAGATAATAAAAATAGTGTGATGCCTCCACCAAGAGAGAATTAGAAGTGGGTCAGGTGTCTGGCTGGCACAGCCCCCTTGGATGCTGTACCTACCCACCTCCCCTACCAACCACCCCACACACTGAATGCCCAACAGTTCAGTAACACCACAAACCATAAACAGTAATGCTTTAGAACAGTAATTCAAGAATGCATGGGACAAACATAAGGTAATTCTGGTGGGGGGGTAGGAAGAAGTAGGCTGTTGGTTATAGGATCTGCAGCTTATCCAGTAGGTAGGGAAATGGGCAGACTGGGTGGGCCAAATGGTCCTTATCTGCCATCAAAGTCTATGTTTCTATGTTTGACATACTCAGAGGATTCCTGCACACACAATGTCAAATGGTAAACCACAGCTTTATTTGATGTAGGGACTAGGGACAGGACAAAGGATGGCTGTGAATAGAAAACTAGTTAGTGAAACAATTTTGGATAACAATAACCATTTGAGCCTATGACAGGGTGGAATAGGACCCTATCCCATTTGTTAAGGAGAAAGTGCTTGAATGCTAGGATCTTTCCTTTTCTGTCTATTCTCTGTCTGGTTGTGCAACCCAATTTTCCTGTGAGATCTCGAATTTGATCAACCCAAACAGACTCGCAATTCTTTGCCTCATACTGACTCTCAGCCCTCCCTTGCACATCTAGATTCTGCTGATATAAAAATATGTGCAAATCACTGTATGGGATTGTAACTGATATTGGGATCCCCTTTATTTGGAAAATGTATAGCATTACTATTTGCAACCCCTAGGTGGTGCTATCCCAAGGGCTTCTACCCCTGCCTGCTTGGCTATTAGCTGGTTAAGGGGCCTGAGTTCTGAAACGGGTGCCTCCACCCAGAGGTCAGGGTTGGTAGTGGTCAAGCTAACCTGGGCACAGCCCTCTGGGACACTGCAACCCCCCTCTTTCCCCTCTAGTGGCCTGAACACTGTATAGTAATCACTGTCACAATACCCCTGGTATACCACACAAGTACCCACACTGTTTGCACCTACCACCAGGGCTGGTTCCTCTGGCTTGACCCTGGGGACCCCCTGTAAAACAAGGTTAAGCACAGCAAATAGTAACAGTACAGTACTTTGAGCACAAACTGGAACCACAGTTAGATTACATGCAGAAAAAGTTAGATCTGATTTATTCAGGGGACTTGAACAAGGGAGGGGCAACATCAGGTTGATTAGCTTAAAGGCTATATCAATCAAGCACTTAGGCATGCACTTTGAGTCCCCCCACACAGTCCTCCGCTGGGTACCCAGGTAGAGAAAAGATGGGCTAGCCAGGACAGTTGCCCGGAGTTGCAGCTAGTTGGGGCCCGGTGATGGAAAACACAACATGAACAGTATGCAATATTTGTAATCTGGAACCAGAGGGCTCAGTTTGTAAAGGAATCGAAACAACTAGACAATCAGATGACACACTCAGATTAAGCTGTTGTTGTAGGGAGCTATCCTGGTATTTAATCACGATACCCAAGACTGGACACAGGCTGGATGAAAATCGAGACTACAGGTGGTTGATCTGGAATGCCAGGAGAAGCAGGGCCCACACAAGTCGCAGAGGCGTTGTTCCTGTTCAAGCGTGGAGCAGGGGGCTGATCCCCAGGCAGGTCTCTCGTCAATGGCTTCTCTGTGCAGTGGGTAGTCTAGCTGGGCAGTCTGGCAAAGCCCAGATTGCATGGAGACAAGTTTGGATGTAGTCAGTTTTGGGCTGGATACAGCTTCCGGCAAGCAGAACATAGTCCACACAGTGGGGAAGTAACTCACAACCCACTAGCAGCTCACAGTACATTTACTTGTACGGAATTCTACTCTACCAGGCAAAGCATTTCCTGGGCACAGTCGCAAAGTCTCTGCACACACCGGGAGCTTAGGGGTAGCTGGAACTCCTGACAGGCCTATTGCATTCAGCAAAATATTCGGTCTTCTTAGGTTGAGCCTGGCCCACTTCAGTAACTTACTTTAGTCACACAAACTTGGATTTAGTCCAAAATAATTCTCTTCTCTCCCTCTCTGGAGCAGCAGGCCCAATGCTTTGTCCACCTTCAGCCTTTTCATAGTTCTCCCATGCAAGTCCACTCAGGATTGCTCTCAGAATCACTTCAGAATCACTTCAGCTCCTCTTGCTCAGCTTCCAGCTTAGTTCTAACTGAAAAACTGCAAGCTGCTTGAGGACTTCCCCAAGATCCAAAAGATTTGGTTGGCTGATCTGGCTGTCAGTCAAAGCAAGAGCTCCCCCTTCAGTTGCAAAAAAGGTGCAAAAAAACCTCCAAACTAAAGTTCCTACAGATTTTGAATTCAGACAGCTCCCTGTAGTCTGTCTGCATTTTAGGTCCCACCAGTACTGTTTGGTCTAATTTGCAGTCCAGGACCAAGATAGTGGAGACAAACAAAACAGTCTTTGCTACAAAGAAAGCAGGTCAGACAAACTACATTATCATTATCACTCTAAATGATTTTCAGTAAATAGTTACATCTTTCAATAGAGCTCCCTCTCAGATTACTTAAACTGCAATTAGGCTGCTCTTAAAGAAACAGTACACAAAGGCTATACAAGCTGTCACTTATAAAGACATTAAAAAGGACCGGACCCAGGACTGAACCCTGTGGTACCCCACTAGTAGCTTCCCTTTCTTCGGAGTGGACTCCGCTTACTATTTCCCTCTGTGTTCTGTTGTCCAGCTAGTTGTTTACCCAGGCTACCACCCTGGGGCCCACTCCCAGGCTGGCTAATTTGTTTATTAATCTTTTGTGTGGGACTGTGTCAGATGCCTTGCTAAAGTCTGGGTAAACCATGTCCACAGTCCCTCCCTGGTCTACTACTTTGGTCACTCAGTCAAAAAAATCTATCAGATTCATCTGACATGGCCTTCCCATGTGAATCCATGCTGCTTTGGGTCCTGTGCCCTGATGGCCTCGTGGTACTCAACAATTCTTTCTTTCAGAAGTGATTCCATCATTTTCCCTACCACTGAGATCAAACTGACAGGTCTGTAGTTTTCTGCCTCTGCTTTGCTCCCACTTTTGTGAAGGCGAATCACATCCGCCCTTCTGCAGTCCTCAGGTACCACACCATGCTCCCATGATTTGTTAAAAAGGGTAGTCAGTGGTGTCACTAGTTCTCCCCTTAGTTCTTTTAGAATTCTGGGGTGAAACCCATCAGGGCCCAATGCTTTGTCTACCTTCAGTTTTAGGAGTTCTTTCAGAACGCTTTCTTCAGTGAATGGACTGGTATCAACCCCCCTATCCAGAGTGCTTCTATTGATTGGATTAGGTAACTCCCTTCCTCTTCTTTTGTGAATACTGAGCAGAAGTATTCAGTACAGTATCCCTGCTTTTTCACTGTTACCCTCTGCTCACCCACCCTCCCCTTTATTAAACCTCAGTATCCCTCCCTTGGTCTTTGTTCACACCATGTACCTATAAAAGGTTTTACCCCTCCTTAACTGAGCTGGCTATCTTTTCCTCGGTTTGGGCCTTTGCTATTCTGACTGCTCTTCCCGCTTCCTTCTGCTTTAACTGGTACAGTTCTCTGTCCTGTTCCTTCTGTGCTTCTTTATACTTCCTGAATGCTATCTTTTCTTCCTAACTTCCCTCACTCTTTGAGAACTATAGTATTTTTTACTTTGTTTTGATTTATTTGCATCACTCAAAGGCTTGTTGCCTCTGTGATAGCAGTTTTGATGTTTCCCCATTGTTCCTCCACCCCTCCTTCTTGCATGTTTGCTAGTGCTCCTCTGAGACACTCTCCCATTTTGACAAAGTCAGCCCTCCTAAAGTCCAGTACACTCACTTTTGTATGGCTCAACTCTATGGCTGTGTTTATCGTTAACCACACTGTTTGGTGGATACTTGTTCCCAGATGGCTACCCACTTCTAAATTTGATATCCTCTCTCCATTCCTATTTGAGAGTACCAGGTCTAAGACTGCTCCCTACCGAGTGGGTTCCAACACTAGCTATCTGAGGCATGCCCCCTGTAGGACGTTGAGAATGATTCTGCTCTTGGATGTAACTGCAGCAAAGTTCCTCCAGTTAACATCTGGCATATTCAGGTCCCTCATCAACAATATCTCCCCTTTTTCTGCCATCCTAAGGATGCCTTTTATCATCTCCTAGTTCATTTTCTCCCCCTGAGACGGGGGTCTGTATACAATCCCCATGCGGATTGTGGTGCCATTTCCTGTCTTCAGGGTGACCCACAGTGCCTCCTATTCTCCCTGTTTACCCTTTAGTTCCATTGCTTTGATCCCTTCCTTTATGTAGCTACTCTTCCTCTTCTTCTACCCTCCTGTCCCTCCTGTAGACTGTAGTAACCTGGTAAACAAACATATATGACCCCCAGGGAGCGCTATCCCAAGCGGCTACTTACCCTGCCTGCTTTGCCACTAGCTTGCTTTGAGGCCTGGATCCATGGTGGGTGCTTCACCAAGATATGGGGGTTGGAACAGTCAAACATGACTTGGTCACAGCCTCTGGGTCACTTACAACTTTCCTTCCTTCTGTGGCCTCAAACACTTCTCACCCAAGGATACCTGACTTACACTTACCCCAAAGTGGAGTGACCAACTTGGTGCTGAGGACCCACTGTAAAATAAGATACAGTGACACAATAACCTATGCACAGGAGGGAGCACAATATAACAGTTCAGACAGTGTACCTTGCAAACAACAAATCTGATTTATTGAAGGGAAAAAGAGAAAACACAGGTGGAAATCAGGTTGATTAAGCTTAACACTCTACTACTAGCAGGGGCACTGTTCACTGGCCAAACCCATCAGTCACTGCCTTTGAGTACCCAGGCCTTACAAGGCTAGCCTATTCGGTGCAGCTGGTTGGGGCCCTGATGAGGAAGCCAGAATTTGGTACCTAGATTTGATTTGTAAGAGCCCGCAGGCACAATTCACGCAGCCACTGAAACAGCCAGACAAATCTTTCCCTCAGAAGGAACATCTGACAGGGAGCTACCCTGATTTAGTACTCATGACTCCTGCACAGAGATCCCTCTCACACCACTGCAGAACTTGGCCTGTGATCCAGGCGCTGCTCCACTACTATATGTAACACAGAGGGTACCATACCAGGCAGCTGCTACAAAACTCCCGATCTTTTTCACTGATCAAACCAGGTGAACAGTCAGCCTCACTTGTCCTGACAGACCGAGTGCGATTAAAGTTGATTCTCCAGTCCTCTCATAGGTGAGCTCTGGTAGGTAGCTGTAATCATACAGTCCTCTGTCTGCACTCCTCCACGGATCTTGTCCGTTCTTACGGCGATTCTGCTGCCTGACTGCTTGGCCTGCACCATGCTTTCGTGACTAAACTTGGCCGGGGCAGGGCCAGAGTTCTTTCCCCTCACGATCAATGACTCTGCCCCTTGGCAGTCTGGGCAGGGAGTTCGGTCAAGCTCACCCAATCCCATTGGAGGGCTGGGTTATGCCAGTCTACCAATAGTGCCCTCATTGGTGGCGCCATAGTTCAGACTTCACTTCCCAGAATTACTGGCTGTATCTCTTAACTGCCAGCCGACTCCAAAGAGTCCTGATTCTGGTTGTCGTCACTCAATACACCATTTTAAGTGCTCCTCCCTTCCTATTGGATCCAAAAGGCAGTTCTGATCCAAAATGAAGGGGCAGAATACACAAAGTCCCAGCTGCAAGGGAAACAGGTTAAATAAACAACAATTTTACTGCCACGCTACATTCATTCCAGAAAACAGTTACATCCTTCAACAATGCTCCCTCTGCTCGCTTATTGACGGCAGAAACGAAGTGATTCAAACAGCAGCTCGAGTGGAAGTCGAGCAGTAAACCCATAGCCCCCCCTTGCAAGCTAACAAAGCCTGCAGGCAGCTCTTAAAGAGACAGTAACAGAGGTTCTAAAAGCACTCACAGTGCCCAGATTCAAATGGCATTACGCCGAACACCAGTTAGGCAGGGAGCACTTAGGCAAGCTCCGGGAAGGCTTTTAGGAACCCCCATTTGTAGGGGGGTTACACATACAAAAATTGCCTGCAGCAAAAGGCCATCATGATCTATCTATGGCTGCTTGAGATTGTAGCTAGCTTCGTATTAAGCAGCTCCCCCATCCACTCCCCTTACCTCCCCTTTGTTCTGTTCCACTCAGTCTTGAAGGATTTCACTGAGTTACATGCCGCCACCTCAGCTGGTAGTGTGTTCCACATTGCTACCACCCTCTCTGTAAAGAAATGCCTCCACCACCCTCTCTGTAAAGAAATGCCTCCTCACCTCCCTCCTGAATCTACCCCCTCCAATCTCATGTCATAGCCCCTAGTGTCTCTCCCCACCCTCCTCCTGAATAGACCCTCAGTGTCTGTATAGATTATCACTTTTATGTATTTGAAGGTCTCAGTAATGACCCCCCCCCGTCCCTCCTCTCCTCCGGTGCATACATGTTTAACTCTGAGTCTGACCTCATGTAGATTCCCCAATCCTGAAACATCTTCAGGCCCCCTTACGCTGCACCCCCTCCAGGAGCCTAATGTCCTTTTGTAGGTACAGGTGCCAGTACTGCACATAGTATTCCAGATGGGATCTAACCAACAATCTGTATAACAGTAAAATAACCTCCCTTCTTCTTGAGGTAATGCCCCTTGCAATGCACCTCAGCATTTTGTTAGCCATTGCTGCTGCCTTTCTGCGTTGTGTAGAATGTTTCACTGCTCCATGATGAGCACCCCCAGATCCATCTCCTCTTCTGTTACCTCCAGCTGCCCCCAAGATGGTAGCTTCTTCTGGATTTTTGTTCAAGTGCAGCACCTTGCATTTCTTTTAACCCCAGCTGCCATCTGTTAGACAATGCCTCCAGCCTTGTCAGAGCCTCCTGTAGCCTCCACCACCCCCCAGTTGTCCACCACTGCTTCTATCTTGGTGTAGTCTGTAAATAGGCAGATACTGCTGCTGATGCCATCTGAGATGTCTGCAATAAATATGCCAAACAGCACTGGGCCCAACACCAACCCCTGTGGAACACCATTTGTCACAGGCTTAGGGGCTGAGTTTTCCCCACCTACCACCACCCTCTGCTACCTATCTTTTAGCCAGTTCTCCACCCACCCCACCAGTTTTGCTCCCGCTCCTGTACCATGTAGCTTGCTTCCAAGTCTCCCATGTGGTATTGAATCGAAGACCTTACTGAAGCTCTAGGTACAGGAGATCCACCGCATGGCCCCCGACAATTTGCCTAGTCACCCAGTCATTGTATTCCACCAGGTTGGCCTGGCATGACCTGCCCTTGATGAAGCCATGCTGCTTCCTGTCCTGCATCCCCGCCCCTTTACCTCCAGTAGTGCCACTAGCCTCTCCTTTAGGATTGTCTCCATTAGCTTCCCTACTAGAGATGTTAGGCTTACTGACCTATAGTTCCCCAGTTCATTCTTGGGTCCACTCTTGTGGAGGGGAACCATGTGAGACAGTCTCCAGTTCTGCGGTATGCATCCTGTGTCTAGAGATGAATTAAATAAGTATGCCAAGGATCCTGCCAGGACCTCAACCAGCTCCTTCAGTACTCTTGGATGTACTCCATCCAGTCCTGGTTCCTTGTCTACTCTCAATGCCCTTAACCCCTCCAGTACCCTCCATACTGTGATGTCTCTGTCCATCACCTCTCCCCCATCTATTTCTATCCTCCCTCCTACTATGGGTAGTGCCCCCTCCTTTTCTTTTGTAAAGACTGAACAGAAGTCTTCATTGAGCACTTTTGCCTTTTCACCCACCTCTTCCACCCATCCTCTCACCTTCTTAATTCTTACAATTTTGTCCTTACAGCTCCTTTTCTCCTTGATGCACCTAAAGAAGTCTCTCTCCCTCCCACCAGCCTGAGTCCCCTTGCTGCCTTGGCTACCCTTACCCGCCCCCGGTCACTTCCTTTGCTTCTTTCAGATATTCCTCCGTATCCTCCTCCCTCCGTGATTTTCTGTATCTCTTGTAAGCTGCCCTTTTCTTCCTCACCCTGTCTAGCACCCCTTTACTTATCCAGCTGGGTTTATCTCCCCTAGCCTTCTTAGTCTTGGCCCTACAACGAGTTTCTGTTGCCGCCACTATCCCCTATCTTATCAGTTCCCACCTTTGTTGTGTGTCCATTCCCGGTTGCATTTTGCACAGGAACCCCTGTACCACTTCCCTCATCATCTTAAAGTTGGTGTTCCTGAAATTCAGCACTCTTGTGTCAGATGCCCACTCTCTTTAGCCATCTGTAACTGGAATCATACTGCCCAGTGGTCACTCCCCCCAGTGGTTCCTCCACCCTCACATCCCTCACCCACTCCCCGTTTGTCAGTACGAGGTCAAGAGTGTTCCTTTCCCTAGTTGGTTCCTTGACCAATTGTACTAGAAAGCTTTCCTGGAAGGTGTCCAGCATTACCTGCTCCCTTCTGCTCTTTGTGGTAGGTGTGTCCCACTCCACCTTCAGCAGGTTGAAGCCCCCTACTATCACCCCCCCTTTCCCGCAGTTCCTCCTGATATGATCTGCCAGTACCCTGTCCATCCCTTCAGACTGAGGGGGTGGCCTGGACACCACGTTCAGTCTTAGTGATCTATTTTTGGGATCCTGTAGTTGCACCCACAGTGCTTCTGTATCTCTGTCGTCTCCCTCCTCCCTTACACATTGTAATCCCTCCTTTATGTACAGCACCACTCCCCCTTCCTCTTTTCCCAATCCTTCTGGTGTAATCTGTACCCCAGAACTGTCATGTCCCAGTCATGTATTTGGGTGGCCCATGTCTCGGTTATAGCCACCAAGTCCATGCCCCCTCCTCCAGGAGAGCCTGCAGTTCCACCCCCTTATTCCCCAGACTCCGTAGCATTTAGTATTACCACCCTCCAACCCTTGTCTCTACCCTCCCCTGCCTCTCTCCTCTTATGTTTGCTCCCTTAGTAGTTGCCATTCTCCTTACCTGGCTATCACAGGGGTAAGCCCATTTGCTTTCACATCACTAGACCTCTGAACACCTCTATCCATCCTGCTACCCCCATCTCCTAGTTTAAATGCTCCTCAGTGTGCTTCCCTGTCCTTGCCTTCAGTACAGTTTCTGGTTCCTCATTTAGGTGCAGTCTGTCTTTTGCATACAGACTGCTGTTCTCCCAGGTGCCCCCCAGCCCATACTCCTTTTCCCGACACCAGGCCCCCAGCCATTCGTTAAACTCTTGAATTCTCCCTTTTCTTGCCATACTTGCCCTGGGAATGGGAAGTACCTCTGAGAAGGTGACAGATCTGCCTGCTCCCTCACACAGAGGTCCCATTTCCTCAGACCTCCTGTTAACCTCCTCTACTGTCCCATCAGCCAGGTCATTCATCCCCAGGTGTATTATTAGGTGAGGCCGTTCCCTTCCCCTGCTTGTATACCTTAGCACGGATTGTCTCACTCTTTTCACCTTCATTCCTGGTACGGCTTCCACCAAAATTCTACTGTGCCTCTCCCTTGTGCTGCCCCACTTAGTATCAAGTCTCCAAATGCCAAGACACCTCCCTTCTTCCCCTTCCCGTCTTCCCCCTTCTCTTCTCCTGCTTCTTCCTGCACAATCTTCCCTCCTATTGTCACTGTTTCTCCCCCCATGTTCTCTGCCGTACTCAAACCTTCTTGCCCCAATTCAGCTATTTCTCCATCACCCTCCCCCAATGTTTTGTTCTTTGTACCCATGGATTACGCTTCCCCTTCCTCCTTGCCCTCCTTTGACTCCTCTGTTAGAGGTCTGCCCCCATCTGAGCTTACTGCATTGCCAACTCCCTGTACTCACAGAAACATAGAAACATAGATTTTGACGGCTGATAAGGACCACTTGGCCCACCCAGTCTGCCCATTTCCCTTCCTATTGGATAAGCTGCAGATTCCAGTTAACCAACAGCCTACTTCCTGCAACCCCCCCACTACAATTGCCTTATGTCTGTCCCATGCATGTTTGAATTCCCCCACTGTTTTAGACTCAACAACCTCCCCAGGAAGGCGGTTCCATTCATCCACCACTCTCTCCGTGAAAAAAAATTTCCTCACATTACCCCTGAGCCATCCCCCCTCTATCTTTAAATTGTGCCCCCTTGTTCTTACACATCTCTTTCTATGAAAGATGATACGCTCCTGGACTTTGTTGATTCCTTTGAGGTACTTAAAAGTTTCTATCATGTCCCCCCGTCCCTCCTTTCATCAAGGGTATACATATTAAGGTCTCTCAGTCTCTCTTCATATGGTTTCTGATGCAGACCTTGCACCATTTTAGTTGCCCTACTCTGGTCTACTTCCATCCTGTCTACCATAAAAACTCACGTACAAGTCGGTTCACATATAAGTCGGGTTCCCGACTTGAGCCCTGCGAATTACAACTTTTTTATTGACCCGCGTATAAGTCGGGTACTGAGTTTTGTACGAAACCTGTAAAAAAAAAAACACAAGAACTGAGTTTCGTATGAAGCCTGTAATTGCTGACCAGATTTACAAACTTTCATTTTCGATGTGGAACCCTGTTAACAAGCGTATAGCTACTGAACCAAGCTTTAAAATCGGTTTTAGTAAACTAAAAGAAAATGATGATCAAATTTATAAAAATTCACTTCCGATGTGGAACCTTTATTTTTAAACAAGCACATTTTTAAAAAAAAATAATGGTCATGCTCTCAGTCATCTCACAGTCATTACATCATCTTGGGGGGGGTACCAGTTCGTTAAGTACAGTGCACTCTAGTTCAGAATCCCAAAAACTCCTCATCCTCCTCCTCGACATCTGATTGGAACATCATGTGGAGCTGTAGCTCTGACAGTGGTATATCCTCATATATATCATCTAGCTGTCCAGGTTCATCAACAAGTTCAGTTGAGGCAACGCTGCCATCAATGAGGTCGGCAAATAGCATTTCATCTTCCGTCCCATCCATTGAATTAGAAATGCCACATGTTTTAAATGATTTCTCTACAGCTGTGCTTGGAACAGCGTCCCATGCTTCCCGTACCCAGTGAAACACAAGTCCATAATTCGGCTTTTTCATATTACCACCCAGGGTGAATTCCTTGCTGCCATTCACCATCCACTCCCTCCAAAGCTTCCTCATATTGTTTTTAAAAGGCTTGTTAAGACTTACGTCTAGAGGTTGAAGAAGCGATGTACAGCCATCAGGTATTACAGCTTGCCGGGTGCAGTGAAGGTGTAGATTTTTTTGACAGAGTCCACCAAATGAGCACGGAACATATCCCATATAAGAAAGCTTTTTCTGTGCAACAGTGCTCCTGGTCGTTTTGCCCAAACCTCGGTTATCCATTTATTTACAAGTACTTCATCCATCCAACCCTTAGGATGTACTTCTACAAGGACGTTAGGAGGCATCTTTTCTTTAGGTAGTGTTTTTCTTTTAAAAATTATCATTGGTTTTAATTTGGTGCCATCTGCCAGGCAAGCAAGCACTACAGTGAAATTGGATTTTTCCCCACCACAGGTTCTAACTGTGACTGTCTTTTCACCTTTAAAGTGCACTGTACGGTTTGAAGAAAGATCAAAACTGACAGGTGTTTTGTCCATGTTGCCAATCGATACTAGTGGGTAATCATACAGCTTCTTTCTTTTATTATAAATTCATGAAAGTTGTCAACCTTTAGCTGCACATCTGCTGGTAGTTTCTGCGCTATATGTGTCCTCTGCCGCAGTGTGAGACCATGTGTCTTCATAAATCTTGTACACCAGCCCGCAGATGCCCTGAAGTTGCTAGCACTCCTTGCTTCTTTCCTATGGCAAGTGCTTGAAGCCGAATAGCCATTCTTGTTACAATGTAACCTTGCTGCCTTAGGACGCTGACCCAAGAACTGAGCTCTTCTTCAGTTGATGATACAGGAGAAGGGTTTGTATGAATGCGTTTGACATTTCTGTCAGCACATAGCAGCAAATCTTTTTTATGTTTCCAGTCGTGGATTAATTTTTCATCTATGCTGAATTCTCGCTCAGTAGCAGCATTTGTGTGCATCTCAGCATACCGAACAACTTTTAATTTAAAATCAGTATGATATGCACTGCATTTTCATTTGTGAGCCTGCATCTTACACCCAGGGAGTGGCAATAGTGAACTGAGGAGCGGTGTTAATCATTTATTGAACTGAGTTAATCATTTAACAACCTGCAGGAGGGACAATTTTAACTATGATGAGGTAATCAAACATTGAGCAGATTTAATCATGCAATGTTAATCATTTTACAATTAACATTGAACTGAGGGAGCAGCAATAGTGAACTGAGGAGCGGTGTTAATCATGTATTGATTAAACAATGACGAGGTAATCACATCAAAGTAACAACTGCAATTAAAACATCGTGCAGTGTTAATTAGCAGCAAAGTTCACGTTTTTGTTCAGAGCAGTCTCAAACAAACACGCGCTATATCTCGGTATAAGTCGGTAGGCTAGACAACGAGTATATTTTAATGCTAAAAAATCCGACTTATACGCGAGTATATACGGTAAGTCCTTGCATAGATGGGGTCTCCAAAACTGCACACAGTATTCCAGATGGGGTCTCACCAACTGTCTGTACAGAAGGATAACCACTTCCCTTTTTCTACTTGTGATGCCCCATTCTATGCATCCCAGTATCCCCTGGCTCTCCTTACTGACTTCTCACATTGCTTACCCACCATTAGGTCATCTGATATGACTACCCTCAAGTCCCTTTCCATTTTTGTTGTTGTTAGTACCTCCCCTGCTACTGTGTACTCTTCTTCTGGGTTTTTGTTTCCCAGGTGCATTACTTTGCACTTCTTTGCATTGAATCTATGTTGCCATATGTCTGACCATTCCTCCAACCTTGCCAAATCCCTTCTCATCCTTTCTACCCCTTGTGTATCAACTCTGTTATAGATCTTTGTGTCATCTGCAAAGAGGCATACCATTCCCTCCAGACCCTCTGCAATGTCACCTATAAAGATGTTAAAGAGGACTGGACCCAGTACTGAGCCCTGAGGTACTTCACTAGTAACCCCCCTTTCTTCAGAATGTGTTCCATTCACTATTACCTTCTGTGTCCTGTTGTGCAGCCAGTTTGCTACCCAGGCTACCACCCTGGAACCCACTCCCAGGCTGGCTAACTTGATTATTAGTCTTTTGTGTGGACTGTGTCAAATGCCTTGCTAAAGTCTAGGTAGGCCATGTCCACAGCCCCTCCCTGGTCTATTACTTTGGTCAACCAGTCAAACAAATCAATTAGATTCGTCTGACATGACCTTCCTGTTGTAAATCCATGCTGCTTTGGGTCCTGTACCCCACTGGCCTCTAGGTACTCAACAATTCTTTCTTTCAGAAGTGATTCCATCATTTTCCCACCACTGAGGTCAAACTAACAGGTCTGTAGTTTCCTGCTTTTGCCTTGCTCCCACTTTTGTGAAGGGAATCACATCTGCCCTCCTCCAGTCCTCAGGTACCACCCCATCCTCCCATGATTTGTTAAAAAGTGTGGTCAGTGGTGTCACTAGGTCCTCCCTTAGTTCTTTTAGGATTCTGGGGTGAATCCCTTCAGGCCCCATTGCTTTGTCCACCTTGAGTTTTAGGAGTTCTTTCAGGACTCTTTCTTCTGTAAATGGACTGGTGTCTACCCCTACCCAGAGTGCTTCTATTGTCTGGTTTAGGTAACTCTTCCTCATCTTCTTTTGTGAATACTGAGCAAAAGTATTCATTCAGTATCTCTGTCTTTTCACTGTCTCCCTCTGCCCACCTCCCCTCTCCTTTATTAATCTTCACTATTCCTCCCTTAACCTTTCTATGCTCTCTAATGTACCTATAGAAGGTTTTATCCCCCTTCTTAACTGAGTTGGCTATTTTTTCCTCGGTTTGGGCCTTTGCTATTCTGACTGCCTTCCCCACTTCTTTCTGCTTTAATTGATACAGTTCCCTGTTGTGCTCCTTCTGTGATTCCTTATACTTTTTGAATGCAGCCTTTTTCTTCTTAAACTTCCCTGCCACCTCTTTGGAGAACCATAGTGTTTTTTATTCCTTCTTCTATTCTTCTTGTACGTTTGTCTCATGTACCTGTGTCACCCCAATGCCCCCTTGTCTTGACCACCCCCGTCCTTCTTGTCCCACCCATCTTTTGTTCTTTTCTTGCTGTCTTTTGTGCTTTCCTCATTCCCTTCTCCACCCGACCTAATATGCCCCTTCTTCATTTTTGATACTTTCCCCACTAGACTTAGTACTTCCTTCTCTAGCCTCCCCAGCCTTATACAGACTGGGCACCCCCTTCCGTCCTCCACAGGGTGTCCATGAATACTGCCCAGCCACAGTTATTACACCCCATGATCCTTCCTCCACTGTGACTTCTGTTCCCCCGTCCCTGACTCCTTTGCCCCCCTCTCTGCCACTGACTCTCATTCCTGCCTACCCCATTACCTTGTCCTCTTCCCAGACTGCCCCAAGCCATCGCCCTGGCCCCATTACCCTTTCCTATTCTTTGTTCTCTCTGCTTCATTCTCCCTCTCGTGGTTCCTCTTCTTTCTATCTTGACCCTGTCTGTTGGCAGCACTATTTCCTAGCTCCCCCAAGTTATTCCCTCACAGCTTTCAAGTCCAATCCTCAGTGGCTTTTCAATATTTAAGAAAGGTTGGTGGAAGGGATGGGGGGGCTTTTCCCAAATCAGGCACAGTGCTCAGCCAGCAACTGTTAACTACAGATTTAAGCTACACATTCAAAAACACCAGCACAAGTTACAAAATATCTCAGAGATAAATACACTCTCTGAAATGTTTAAGTATCTCAGTGGAATCAACAAAGTCCAAGAGGGTAGCATCTTTCAGAAAAAGAGATGTGCAAGAACAAGGGGACACAATTTGAAGATAGAGGGGGGACGGCTTGGGGGCTATGAGAGGAAGTATTTTTTTCACAGAGAGGGTGGTGGACGTATGGAACTGCCTTCCTGAGGAGGCAGTGGGGTCTAAACTGTGGGAGAATTCAAGAATGTATGGGACAAACATAAGGCAATTTTTGTGGGGGGCAGGAAGAAATAGGCTGTTGGTTTAATAGCATTTGCAGCTTATCCTCTAGGTAGGGGAAATGGGCAGACTATTTGGGCCAAGTGGTCCTTATCTGCCATTAAAGTCTATGTTTCTATGAGACAAACACACCTCCTATACCAAACTCCCCTCAGACAAAATGCCTCAGAGAACATTTAAAGATAGATTTAAACTGAAATCCAAACAAACTCGATTGGCTACTCTGTTACTGGGTAAAGAACTGAGGCCCCACATTGATCAGCCAGCAACTGTTAAATACAGATTTAAGCTTTTTTTTAAACCAGCCATAGTGCTCAACAAGCAACTGTTAACTGCAGGTTTAAGCTACAGATTCAAAAATACCAGCAAAACTTGAAGAATATCTCAGAGACAAATAAGCTCTCAGATACAAACCCAACTCCTGTTCCAAACTCCCCTCAGACAAAATGCCTCAGTCAAAGTATGTTGACATCCCAATCATAGTTCTCTGTGTACCATGTTTCTGTGACTGCCATGATATACAGGCATCCCTCTTCCATCAAGGCCACTAGTTCAGGAAGCTTGTTACCCAGACTATGGGCATTGGTACTCATTGCCCTCCATTTTGTGATGGTCTTACCCCTTCTAGCCTCATCCCAATGTAACCCCTAGGTGGCACTATCCCAAGGGCTACTACCCCTGCCTGCTTGGCTAGTAGCAAGTTAAGGGGCCTGAGTTCTGAAACGGGTGTCTCCACCCGGGGGTCAGGGTTGGTAGTGGTCAAGCTAACCTGGGCACAGCCCTCTGGGACACTGTAACCCCCCTCTTTCCATACTAATGGCTGGAACAATACACAATAATCACGTTCACAATACCCCTGATACTCCACACAAGTACCCACACTGTTTGCACTTACCACCAGGGCTTTCCTCTGGTCCTGCCCTGGTGACCTCTGTAAAACAGGGTTATACACAGCAAATAACAGCAGTACAGTACTCTTGCACAAACGGGAACCACAGTCAGGGTAAATGCAAAAAGGAGTTAGATCTGTTTTATTTAAGGGACTTGAACAAGGGAGGAGCATAATCAGGTTAATTTGCTTAAAGGCTATATCAATTAAACAGTTATGCATGCACTTCAGAGTCCATAAACAGTCACACACTCCGGGTACCCAGATGGAGAAGGGTGGGATAGCCAGGACCATTGCAGCTGGTTGGGGCCCTGTGATGGAAGAAAACAACATGCACAACACACATTATTTGTAATCCAGAGCCAGAGGGCTCAGTTCATAAACAGAAAACAATAAGACAATCAGATGACACACTTTTAGATTAGGCTGTTGCTGCAGGGAGCTACCCTGATATTTACTCATGATACCCAAGACTGGACACAGGCGGGATGAAAATTGAGATAGCAGGTGGTTGATCTGGAGTGCCAGGAGAAGCAGAGGCCACACTATTTGCTGAGGCATCGTTCCTGTTCAAGCGTGGAGCAGAAAGCTTATCCCCAGGCAGGTCTTTCGTCAGTGGCTTTCTCTGTGCAGTGGGGTAATCTGGCAGGGCCAGCATGGCATGGCCCAGGCTGAATGGAGATGAACGCAGATTCAGTCTGATTTGGCTGGATAAAGCTTCCAGCAAGCAGAACACAGTTCACACATTGGGGAACCAAATCACAACCTACTTTCAATACACAGCACATTTACATGTAAAGGATTCCATGGCACCAGCAAGCAGAACACAGTTCACACAGGTGGGAACCAAATCACGACCCACTTTCAATACACAGCACTCTCTGGTCACGATCGCAAAGTCTCTGCACAAACCGGGAATTCAAATGCAGCTGGAAATCTTGACAGGCCTATCGCATTCAGCAAAATCTTGGGTCTTCTTCAGGTATGAGCCTGGTGAAAAATCAGCAGCTTACTTCATTCTCACAAACTTGGATTTAGTCCGAAATAATTCTCTTCTTTCTCTCTCGGGGCAGCAAACAGACATGCAGGCCACAACTCAGGCCTTTCCACAGTTCTCCCACATGGAACTACTCAAACAGCTGCTTGACTGTCTCAAGCTGTTGCTTCTTCAGCTTCCAAGTTAGATCTGATCTCAACTGCCAGCAAGCCTGGGACTTTCCCCAGAATCCAAAAGGTTCGGTTGGCTGATCTGTCAGTCACAACAGAGGCTCCCCTTTCAGGTGCAAAAAGGCAAAAGCCCAAAACCGCAGTTCCTACAGATTTTGACTCCAGATAGTTCCTGTAGTCCAGCTCCATTTTAGGTCCCACCAGTACTGATTGGTCCAATTCGGCAGTCCAGGACCAAGATAGTGGAGATAAACAAAACAGTCCTTGCTGCAAAGAAGGCAGGTTAGACAAACTACATTATCATTATCATTATCACTCTAAATGATTTTCAGCAAATAGTTACATCTTTCAACAGAGCTCCCTCTCAGATTACTTATGACTGCAAACCAGGCAGCTCTTGAAGAGACAGTACACAGAGGCTATACAGGTACTCTCTGGCAATGACATTTAACTGCTAAATGCAGGACACCAGCCTGGCAGTGAGCATTTAGCAAGCTCAAGGAAGACTTTTCGGGAACCCCCATTTGTTGGGCGGTTACACCCTTCCCTGCCTTGAGAAAACTTGGTATCCAGGTCAAGTCATCATGCATCAGTTAACATAAACTTATTACTTTACTATATATATTCACTTCATTTCCCAATACTTTGTCCATTCTGACAATACATTAGGCATATTTCACACAAGTGAGTTGAACATTACTATACTATATCAGGTAATAAATTCTTGTACCTTGAACAATGCAAGAGGGGGCCCTTCCCTATCAGCTAACTTGGGACTGGATGGGGCAGGGGCACCATGGTGAGAGGGCAGAGAAAGTCCTGGAATGGGCCATCAAGCTAAATTTAGGCAGTGAGCTTGGTGAAACATAAACACCTTTGTGAACTACATGGAGAGGCAAGTCCACAGGCCTCCCCGGAGAATCATAGCTGAAACGCAATACTGGCTTGACAGCTCGGCCAGTCTTTCTGGGGGGAACAACCACAGTCTCTGTACTTTCAGCAACAGTCTTGGGGCTTTCATCGCTTGTGAGGGGTGCCTCTGTCTGGATGGGAACGTCCAAACTTGGGGCACTGTCTGCTCCTTGCGCTGCAGGCTCTGTTTCTATAACACTTGACTCATTTTGCGAAGGCTCAGGCACAATCAAACTCTGACGCACTGAAGGGGGGTTGTCAGCACTCTCATAGTGTTCTTCAAGTTCTGGTATGTCACCAGAAAGACTCATTCCATCAGCCCTTCCCTCAGGCAGGTCATACTGTTCCACAATACACAGAGACTCAGCATCTTCAGACTTGATACTTTGCACTTCACTTTCAGGGAGCACTGGCTCCAAGGACAAAGCTGGGGAGTTAGACAGTCCAGAAGGCCCAACTTTGACCCCACAATTAATCATGGGGTTACTTCAAAACAGCTGACTCAGTTCATAAGAGGGGTAATAGGCATAGTCACACTCACTTTCATCAGAAGTGGACTGACAGTCACTATCATTCTGGGCCTACTGCGGAGGAAACCTTAAATCTGTGACCACTGGGGTAGGTTGACTCTGTCTCTTTCTTGCAGCAGCACAAGTTACCGGCCCAGGGGGCTCAATTACTGGGGGTTCAGCCTCAATCATGACTTGGCCGATAGGTAGCAAGTGGTTATGGTGCATGGTCTTGACAGCTTTGGAGTTGTTCTCTGGGTGCCCCTTTTACACAGATAAATCATCCTACTTTCCAGCTACTACATGGGGAAGATGGTGCCACTGATCAGCAATTTTGTGTTTACCATGCGGTCTCAAATTGCGTAACAACACATGGTCTCCAGGTCGAAGCTCTTGAGCCTTTACTTTTTTATCATGCCTCTCTTTGTTGGCTAGATTTCTCTTGGCTGCCATTGTCTGGGCCAGTTGATAGGCATGGTTCAATTGAGCTTTCAGTTTTTGTACATATTTCAAGTAGTTTTCAGCTTGGACCCCATCTGGAGAGACCCCAAAACAGACATCAACTGGCAGCCGGGCCTCTCTCCCAAACATGAGGCAGTAGGGGGAGAACCCAGTAGCATAATTTTTCATGCAATTGTATGTGTGTACCAAGGTGCTAATCTGCTGGCTTCATTTATGCTTATCTTTTGGGTGGGGGGTGCCCAGCATATCTAGAAGGGTGCGGTTAAAATGTTCTGATTTATGGTCTCCCCGTGGGTGATAGGGGGTGGTTCTTGACTTTCGCACCTCCCATAGAGAGAGCATTTCTTTGGTTAGTCAACTCTCAATGTCTCTGCCCTGGTCAGAGTGGATCTGCTGGGGGAACCATAGTGGATGCAGAAATTTTCACTAGCACCTTGGCCACGGTAGATGCCTTTTGATCTTTGGTGGGAAAAGCTTGTGCATACCATGTGAAATGATCTGTAACCACTAACACGTGGCCAATGTTCTGCTGATCAGGTTCTAAACACAAGAAGTCTATGCAGACTAGTTCCATGGGGGTGCTAGTAGTAATATTAACAAGGGGGGCAGCCCTCTGAGGCAGAGCTTTTCTTTGCAGGCAGCAACTACAAGTCTTTACATGGTGCTCAACATCGGCCCCCATTTTGGGCCAGTAGAAGCGAGATCGTACCAGGTCAAGGGTTCTGTCACTACCGAGGTGCCCCATGTGATTGTGGAGGGACCACAGTACCACATCTTTAAAGGCCGTGGGCAGGACCAATTGTTGCTTGTCTGCTTTGCCACTATGATCTACTGTCTCTCTATACAACAACTGATTAAGCAACTTCAATCTGGGGCCTTCTTAAAACAAGCAGTTCGCAAGTCAGTGGAATGTAACTTAGACACATCTTCCCCCTCACGCAGGGCATCAAGTGCTGGCTGAATCATAGGATCTTGGGACTGAGCCCACTGAATGCTGTCATTGTCAAACTGAGGTAGTGAACTAATATCTAAAGCAGAGAAGTGGCAATAAGCAGCTGGTATGCAGGTGTCAGAAGGGCCCAAGCAATCTACTAACAGTCCACTGTGTCCGCAGACATCTGTTCATCTTTATCAAAGTTTTGGCACAATGCTCGAATGTTCAGACAGCCTGACCCAATCACTCTTGGAAGTGGGCCTTCATGATAGGGCATCAGCATCAATATGGTTCAGTCCTGCCCTGTATTCAACAGCATAATCATAGGTTGATAAAGCAGAGAGCCACCGGTGCCCAGTGGCATCTAACTTAGCTGAAGTCTGTACATAAGTCAATGGGTTATTGTCAGTCTTCACCAATATCTTTGTGCCATAGAGGTATTCATGAAACTGGTCAACAATGGCCCATTTTAGCGCAAGGAACTCCAACTTATGCACAGGGTAGTTTCGTTCGGATGTGGTCAAGCTTCTACTGGCAAAAGCTACTGGTCTCATGCATCCTCCTGGCCTTGATACAGCACCACTCCTAGACCCTTCATATTAGTGTCCATATGCAGTACAAAGAGTTTGGTGGGGTCAGCATAGGCGAGGATGGGGGCATGGGTGAGCTGGTATATGATCTCATGGAAGGCTGCTTCACAGTCAGGCATCAAGCAGGGCCTGAAGAGTTCACCTGGCAGAAGTATACTTTTTCTGGTTCTTCAATGGCCCCTTTTTTGTATTTATGATTGGTAGGAGGGTAATCCTGGGTAAAGTTCAAGCGTGGGTAAATCACCTTTGAATAGTCTTTTATGAACCTGCAGTAGTAGCCACAGAACCCCAGGAAATGTTGTAGTTCTTTCAGATTATGGGGCTGAGGCCAAGAAGTCAGTGCTTCAACCTAACTGGGATCAGTCTCTATCCCTTTTGTAGATACTATGTGCCCCACATACTTCACGGAGGTTTGGAAAAACTGGCACTTGTCAATGGACAGTTTGAGGCCGAAGTCTTCCACTTGGTCTAGAACTTAAAACAGTCAGTTCTCATGCGCCTCTAAGGTACTCCCAAACACAATGACATCATCCAAGTACACCAGGCATTCCAGCAAATTCATATGTCCCACCGCACGTTTCATCAGTCACTGAAAGGTGGCCAGGGTGCCAGATATCCCCTGTGGCATCCTCAGAAACTTGTAGAACCCCAATGGACAGATGAAGGCTGTTTTCTCATGGTCTTCCAGGGCCATCGGGATCTGGTAGTATCCACTGCGAAGATCCAACACCGAGAACCATTTGCTCCCATTCAAGCAGTCCAGGGCATCTTGTATATGAGGCATAGTGTATTGGTCTGGGATGGTCCATCAGTTCAGGGTTCGATAATCAACACACAGCCTTACAGACCCATTCTTCTTATGCACAACCACAATGGGAGAGGCGTATGGGCTCCTGGATTCTTGTATCACGCTAGCAGTGAGCATTTCCTGCCGGTGTCTTCTCACATCATCTATGTCTGCTGGGGCTAGGCGTTGGGACCTCTCTCAAAATGGCCATTCATCATGCAGGCATATGTGATGCTCTGAACCCTGGACACATCCCACATCCCATTCCTTCAATGAAAACACTTGGTCTCTCTGGGCAAGTCTCTTACTAATTCTAGCCTTCCATTCAGCTGGCAACGGGGAGTCACCAAAGTCAAACAAGTCTGGGATCACTGTCTCCTTCTCACCAGGGTGCTTGTTGCTGAGCAATACCACAGTGTCTGTGCAGTGTACCATAGCTAGGGTGCACCCTCTGTTCACCCGGATCTCCCGATCTGACACATTGTGAATCTGGACCATCACTCGTCATGCATAGGCATAGGCATGAGCAGACAAGATGCTGGGCTTGACAAATAATCCTTCTGGCAATTTTCCATCGCCTGGCGCATCCAACATCAGTATTTTGTTCTTGACATCTTTCTGAAGGTGGACCTCTCCTTGAATGGTACACTGGGCATTAGGGGCCAGCACCATTGAATCGGGAGTCTTCTTCCACATGATCCCCACCGGTTCATCCTTGTCTTCTTCCTCGGGTTTCTGTTGCAAATTATAGGCCTTCTTGATCAGAGCTGGAATTTTCAGGGCCCTCCCAGTCCATCACCCTTGTTTCTCATGACAGAGTTGTGCCAGTCTCCCAAACATATGGACGTTTATTCCAATAAACAGGGGTATCCCATCATACAATCTGATGGGGGGACACACTAGGGCCAATGTCTCTACTCGCTCCTCTACACCAGTTACAGTTGCAGGAAAAGACAACCAGAGGTGGACATACCCTAGATAGGGGTTGGACTTGTCGCTCAGGCCCCACACATGTAGGCCTTCCAGGGATTGCAAAGGCACATCAGATAAGTGTTTGTCATACCAGTCCTGGAATACAATGGTCACTTGCGATCCACTGTCAAGCACAGCCCGAGTATGAATACCATTTACAGTCACCGTAGTCTCCATTGAAGGGCCCACTATTTTGGACCAGTCTGGAGAGGCATTAGCAGAGGACTGGACAGACGATTTTTCCACAAAGAAATTTGAGTTAGGGTTTCTCGAACCCTCACTGTAGTCATTTTGGGCACTCCTTGGCCATTGATTTGCTTTTTGGAGCTCCCCTTTGAGTCTGTTTACTACTCTTTCTCAGTCCTTCTGAGACCATCATTCTCTTTTCATATGGCCATCCTTTCCACAGTTGTGACAAATGATAGACTCCTGGGTCATCCTGGGAGAGAACACCGTATGAGGAACTGAAGCAGTAGTAAAAGATTGGGGTCTAGTATCTGCTTGCAGCCGTGAGAGTGGTGCAACATGTCTTAACAGTTCCTTTAGGGTGGCAGTTAATCTGGTGATCGCACCTTTGGTAGCGGATGCCTGTGGGTGCACCCCCAACCCCATGGCAGTCACGTCCTGAAAGGGTCCAGACTCCTGTTCCATGGGGGGAAACCCTTGCAGAGGCACCCATCTTCAACTCTCAGACTTCCTTTTGTAGCTCATTTTTCCAATGCTGGGCTCAGGGCGGGAAGTCCTTTGCATTCTGAGAGTGCTCGTTAAGTGCCGAATTTTGCCCCTGAGCCTCGCTTGACTGATCACTCCTTGTCACTTGCGCAGCAGCAGCAGATATGGGTGCAAATTCCCCATGGGGCCACCTTTGCTCAACCCCCAAATTTCTTTCATTAGCTCGTCATAGGAGTGGAGTGATTCCAGTCGGGTGGCAAGGCACAACTGAAGCAGTAACAACTCTGAAAATAGAGCAGACTTAAGGATCCGGTCCAGCCTAGTTCAGTCTAATTCATTTAATGGCATACTACCGTTTCTGAGGCATTCTTGTTGCAGCTTTTCCAGCCGTGGTACATACACAGACAAGGAATCCCCTGGGTACTACTGAGCATTTCTTACTCTCCACCACAGATCCTCATCTGAATCCGGGCTCCCATACGCATTCTCCAATGCATCAAGATAGTCCTGTGCAGTTGCTCCAATGCTATTGGCCCGCTTGGCACAGATGGTAGCCAGGCCAGAACCTCGGAGGCTCTCACTCAACCTCTTTGGTTTCTCTGTTTCTGAGCATTGCCATTCAAGTACTAGAGAGGCAACATAGTCTATCCAGGTCTCCAAGTCATCCTTCCCCCAGGGGGTGGGGAGGGTGCCCGAGAAGATTCTCAGCCTTCGGTAGGAGTCGTGACTAATGGCAGGTACAGATATATGGGCCAGCATTGACATGGGCACAGAAGGTGGGTCAGTAAAGAGTGCTGGAGTGGGAAGGGGTGTTGGGAAGGAACACCCCCAGGTGGCAGGAATAGTTTCTTACAGTCCTCAACAGTTTTTCCTTCCTCCAGTAACAACTTAGCAAATTTCTCCTCAAAAGTCTCAGATAATGGTGGGAGCTCGTCCTCTCTGGGGTCTTTACTGTCTTTTATCACTCTCCAGGCAGCTGGAACCTTTTCTGGGGCACTAGCCTGTGGCACTTTAGAGCTGTCCACAAGGTCACTACACTCTACTAAGGCTATGAAAGTTTGGGTGATCAAATCAGCCAGTCGATCCACTGCCACAGGGTTTTTTTTAAACATTCAACTTTGGAGAGTACTCCCTCTACAGTGTCCTTACTGGTACCCAGGGGAATATACAGTGTAGGCAGAGCATTTTGGGGGTTGATCTCCTGCCCAGTACACCACCCCACTAACTGGTGTACAGACATTTCTACTGGGGTAGCCATTAATCTTTAACAATAATTTGCAATTTTTGGCCACTAGAAGGCACAAAATCCCAGCGGTGAGCCTCCAAAACGCAATCTCTAGGTGGCGCTATCCCAAGGGCTACTACCCTTGCCTGCTTGGCTAGTTGCAGGTTAAAGGGCCTGAGTTCTGAAACTGGTGCCTCCACCCAGAGGACAGGGTTGGTAGTGGTCAAGCTAACCTGGGCACAGCCCTCCTGGACATTGTAACCCCCCCTCTTTCCTTACTAGTGGCTGGAACAATACACAATAATCGCTTTCACAATACCTCTGATACACCACACAAGTACCCACACTGTTTGCACTTACCACCAAGGCTTTCCTCTGGCCTGGCCCTGGGGACCCCCTGTAAAACAAGGTTATACACAGCAAATAACAGCAGTACAGTACTCTTGCACAAACTGGAACCACAGTCAGGGTAAATGCAAAAAAGAGTTAGATCTGATTTATTTAAGGGACTTGAACAAGGGAGGGGCGTTTTCATGTTAATTTGCTAAAAGGCTGTATCAATGAAACAGTTATGCATGCACTTCAGGGTCCATAAACATTCACACACTCTGGATACCCAGATGGAGATGGGTGGGCTAGCCAGGAACATTGCAGCTGGTTGGGGCCCTGTGATGGAAGAAAACAACATGCACAACACACGCTATTTGTAATCCGGAGCCAGAGGGCTCAGTTCATAAAAAGAAAACAAGACAATCAGATGACAAACTTTTAGATTAGGCTGTTGCTGCAGGGAGCTACCCTGATATTTACATCTTGATAACCCAAGACTGGACACAGGCAGAATGAAAATCGAGACAGCAAGTGGTTGATCTGGAGTGCCAGGAGAAGCAGGGGCATCATTCCTGTTCAAGCGTGGAGCAGGGGCCTGATCCCCAGGCAGGTCTCTCGTCGGTGGCTTCCTCTGTGCAGTGTGGTAGTCTGGCAGGGCCAGTGTGGCATGGCCCAGGCTGAATGGAGATGAACGCAGATTCAGTCTGATTTGGCTGGATAAAGCTTCCAACAAGCAGAACACAGTTCACACAGTGGGGAACCAAATCACAACCCACTTTCAATACACAGTGCATTTACATGTAAAGGATTCTATGGCACCAGCAAGCAGAACACAGTTCACACAGTGGGGAACCAAATCAAGACCCACTTTCAATACACAGCACATTTATATGTAAAGGATTCTACTGTACCAGGCAAACCACTCTCTGGTCATGATTGCAAAGCCTCTGCACAAACCGGGGCTTCAAAAGCAGCTGGAAATCCTGACAGGCTGATCGCATTCAGCAAAATCTTCGGTCTTCTTCAGGTATGAGCCCGGTAAAAAATCAGTGGCTTACTTCATTCTCACAAACTTGGATTTAGTCCAAAATAATTCTCTTCTCTCCCTCTCAGGGGAAGCAGGCAGACATGCAGACCTCGACTCAGACCTTTCCACAGTTCTCCAACGCGAAACTACTCAGACGGCTGCTTAACTGTCTCAAGCTGTTGCTTCTTCAGCTCCCAACTTAGATCTGATCTCAACTGCCAGCAAGCTTGGGACTTTCCCCAGAATCCAGAAGGTTCGGTTGGCTGATCTGTCTGTCAGTCACAACAAAGGCTCCCCTTTAAGGTGCAAAAATGTGCCAAAAGCCCAAAAGTACAATTCCTACAGATTTTGACTCCAGACAGCTCCTGTAGTCCAGTTCCACTTTAGGTCCCTCCAGTACTGATTGTTACAGTTCGGCAGTCCAGGACCAAGATAGTGGAGATAAACAAAACAGTCCTTGCTGCAAAGAAGGGAGGTTAGACAAACTACATTATCATTATCACTCTAAATGATTTTCAGCAAATAATTACATCTTTCAACAGAGCTCCCTCTCAGATTACTTATGACTGCAATCTAGGCAGCTCTTAAAGAGACAGTACACAGAGGCTATAGAGGCACTCTCTGGCAATCACATTTAACTGCTAAATGCAGGACACCAGCCTGGCAGTGAGCATTTAGGCAAGCTCAAGGAAGACTTTTTGGGAACCCCTAGTTGTAGGGGGGTTACACCTGTCCTTATTGCCTTTGCCTATTTCTCCATTTACCCCTGCCCTTCTCCCTATCCCTTTATTGTTTAGCACCCAGAGTTTCAGGAATTGATCGCTTTATAAATAAAAATATCTATCTATCTGTCTGTCTGTCTATCTATCTAGCTATCTATCTATCTACTTATCTATCTATCTTGGTGTTTACCTTACTAACTACCCTGGTTTTTTTTGGTGGTGGGGCTGGGATTTTCCTGCTCCTTTTCAGTGCCTCCCCCCCTTGGCTAGTTTAAATACTTGTCAATGAAGCATTTAAACCTATCACCTAGGATCCTGTATCCCATCCTGGACAGATGCAGACCTTCACGCCAATATAGGCCTGTATCCCTCCAGGTGGACCCCAGTCCCCAGTGAAGCCAAAATCCTGAGCTCTGCACCAGTTTTTCAACCATTGATTGAATCCCATGCTGCGGAGCACCCTAGCCTCACCCATGCCATAGACATGTAGCACCTCAGAAAAGGTTACCATGCGTGCTACTTGTCTAAAGCCCCTCTCCTACTCCACAATCTCCTGCACTGCTCTGTTCCCATTCCCAGCCAGGTCATTTGTCCCTAAGTGGACAATTATGTCCAGCTCCCTTCCCCGTGCAGCTGCTGTCATGATCCTGAGGATTTGCTCCCTGTCCCTCCAAACCATGGTGCTGGGCAGGCACCTTACCATCCTCTCAAAGAACCACAAACAAACTCACGCTCCTCAATATTTGGTGGGGTGCTAACCAGGCAGCAAGCCAAATGTCAAGCACAGCAGACAATGACTGTAGCATTCCAAAGTTGGCACTCTTCACCAAATTGATGAAAAAATAGGTAATTTATTGTGAAAAAATAAAATTGTAAGCCTGTGGTTACAATTTGATTTTTTCACAATAAATTACCTATTTTGCATCAATTTGGTGAAGAGGCTCTGCTTGAGTGCTACCCTTGCCTCTCTCTCTCCCCTCCATCCCCAGTTCTACCCCCCCAACAACTGAGTCATAGAAACATAGACTTTCACGGCAGATAAGGACCTCTTGGCCCACCTAGTCTGCCCATTTCCCTACTTACAGGATAAGCTGCAGATCCTAGTTAACCAACAGCCTATTTCTTCCTACCCCCCCACAAAAATTGCCTTATGTCTGTTCCATGAATTCTTGAATTCTCTCACAGTTTTAGACCCCACAGCCTTCTCAGGAAGGCTGTTCCATATGTCTACCACCCTCTCTGTGAAAAAAAATACTTCCTCACATTGCCCATGAACCGCCCCCCTCTATCTTCAGATTGTGTCCCCTTGTTCTTGCACATCTCTTTTTCTGAAAGATGCTACCCTCTGGGACTTTGTTGATTCCACTGAGGTACTTAAAAGTCTTTATTATGTCCCCCCTCTCCCTCCTTTCCTCAAGGGCATACATATTAAGCTCCTTTGGTCTCTCCTCGTATGGCTTCTCTTGCAGACGCTGCACCATTTTAGTTGCCCTCCTCTGGACTGCCTCTATCCTGTCTATGTCTCTCCTGTATATCTCCTTGCGGAGATGGTGTCTCCAGAACTGGACACAGAACTCCAGATGGGGTCTCACCAACTGTCTGTACTGAGGAATAACAACTTCCTGTTTTCTGCTGGTGATGCCTCTCACAATACATCTCAGTATCCCCCCAGCCCTCCTTACTGCCTTCTCACATTGCTTGCTAACCTTAAGGTCATCTGATAGGATTAACCCCAGGTCCCTTTCCATTTTTGTTGTTGTTACTACTACCTCCACCCCATTGTGTAATCTTCCCCTGGGTTTTTGTTTCCCAGGTGCATTATTTTGCACTTCTTTGCATTGAATCCAAGCTGCCATACCTCTGACCATTCCTTCAACCTTGCTAAGTCCCTTCTCATCCTTTCCACACCTCCTTGTGTATTAACCCTGTTGCAGATCTTTGTGTCATCTGCAAAGAGGCATACTTTTCCTTCCAGTCCCTCTGTAATGTCACTTATAAAGAAATTAAAAAGGACTGGACCCAGTACTGAACTCTGCAGTACCCTACTAGTAACCCCTCTTTCTTCAGAGTGGACTCCATTTACAATTACCTTGTGTCCTGTTGTCCAGCCAATGTTTTACCCAGGCTACCACCCTGGGACCCACTCCCAGGCTGGTTAATTTGGCTATTAATCTTTTGTGTGGGACTGTGTCAAATGCCTTGCTAGACTCCCCAACATTAGTTGTTTCCTTCCCCTGTGGGGTCTGTGTCACCCTACTGTGGGTCTCCTTTTAGGAGGTTCCCGGCATCCTCCTTGGTCTCCACTGCGGGTGCCTCCATAGAGAAATCATGCTCTGCCAGAATGGTGTACGAATTGTAGAGAGGTACAACTGGAGGGATGCACCTCTGTTCCACCACCCTTACCCTCACTGAGCCCACTGTGATGTAACCGCTCCTCTTTCTTGGCAACCTCTGAGGCAGCGGCATCAGCCCTGGTGGTCCTTGGGTGGGAGAGGATGATCCTCGAATCCTGGTCAACTCAGCCTGGAGACGAGCAACCTCCTCCCTCAGCCCACAGAGGTGCCTGCAGATGGGACAACACTGCATCCTCCAGAACATCTCCCAGAACACTGCCACTTCTCAGCCACTGCACTGCACCACTCCCATCATGTCTTTATCTGTGGCCCCTTGACTGTTGTTTTGTATGTTTACTCTTTCCTTTCTCTGTTTACTTTTTTCAACTCAATATAGGGCAACTCAATACTTTATTTATCTAACAGCCCCACTGATGTGTAGCCTTTCGTTTGCTCTGTTAGACAAGCCCCATATCTTGATGCTAACCCCAGCAGTTCAGCTGTCGCTGCCAATGAAACTCTGTCCCCCTAGGTGGCAGGCAACATCTCATTAATATTCATGAGGGTCATACATATGAACCCTCACCTTAGCCCCGTTGATAAACCTTTTATTTTTGCCTCAAAGCGGCTTCTCTGTCACATTCTCCAGGTCACTGGCCCTCAGTTAGTAAAGGAGAGGCACTAGGACTGCCATTTCACTCTCTGGTTGCCCTCAAAATTGTGGGTCGGCACATCAAAGACGCAACTTGCGCCTGTGCAATCCCCACTGCTCCTCGGTGCACTACCAACATGGGAGATTGTGGTTTACAAGTTTAAGCCCGAAATTGGCTGAAATAGTGTAGGGTGCCACATCAGGGGATTATTGAAGGCACCAGAAGCAATAGAGGAAAACAGGGACAGATGGGGGATACCAGCAAACAGAAATGAAAAAAGAAACAGGGCACTACAGGTAAGCCCCGGGGTGGGAGGGGTTACAGAAACAACACAGAAAGCTCCCTTTTCCCTTTGTACTCATAGACTTGTTGCTCCTTCCTCTAGGCATGGAAACAACATAGAAAGCACCCTTTTCCATGGTAGCTTGTCAGAAATTCCACACAAAGTCCTTCTCAAAGGAAGCTGTAACACATTAGGACCTTCAGGGGATTACCCTTTGGATCCACTGAACTAGTATTCCCTTCCACTTCAATGGAGTGAAAATCAAGGAATCCTGCTGATGAAAGGTCTCCACCACTTCACTGGCAAACTGGAGATTTAATCCAAACTAGGGTGAGGAACACAGGGTCTCTGACACAGAGCCCCAACTGGCAGAGCTACTGCCACTCTAACTTCCACACTCAAACTTACTGAGCATTCTAAACTTCCCCAGAGCAGCTGACTCAGAAATGGTTATGCTGCTGCAAGAGTTCTAAATGACATAATCATCCTTCCCTCATGCTAGTTGAGTAAATATTGATGTCATTATGTAAGAAGCCCCTAAATGAGCTCCTTACCAGCTGTCTTGTCTGCCTATCTAACAGTAATACTAATGTGATTCTTGTAACCCCAGGGTCTGGGTGGTTACACCTATAAAGGGTCTGAGGAGATGTGGGTATAACCTAGTAACCTCCCACCTGAACTATCTGGGCATATGAGTGGGCCCATCCCTCTTGTTGCTATACAAGTTAAACTATAGATGCATCCTGGGGATTTTTAAGACCAATCTGAATAGATAGCAGGGCCTTCTGATCTCATGGATAGGTAGGATAAATCTCATCAAGATGAACATCCTTCCCAGAATTCTATATTCTTTACAGATGTTACCATTTGGCCTAAGTAGTAAAGATTTACAAATGCTTGACAAATGGTGCCCTGAGTTCATTTGGGGAGGTAAAAGACTGAGAGCTAGACTGGCTCACTTACATTATCCCACTGCAAAAGGGGGTCTTGGATTCCCAGACTTCATGTTATACTCCTGGGCTGCTCAATTTAGGTTAATGTTGGAATGGGTAAAGGGGAGGAGAGGTGCTGCTTGGGTGGCCCTGGATTGCATAGCGACCACATCCTCAGGAACGTCATACCTGAATCAAGGAAATGGGAAGGTTTCAAAAGGGTTGGCAGAGGAAGCCACTGGTGGGCCACATGGTGGCAACTTGGGCTAAAGTGAAGAAAATATGTCAAGGCAAGGGAGGTCCAGATGATTCTAGCCTCAAAAGTGCAAAACTCAGAATTCTTGCCAGGTTTGGAGGATCCAGGTTTCTTAAAATGGGAAAAGGGAGGAGTGACCTGCCTGGGAGATCTATACCACAGTGGAGGTTTCAAAGACTTTGACATGATTCAAAACCAGCTTGGTGTTCATTGTAGTCATCAATTTTGGTATCTACTAGTCCGGGACTGGACACGCCAGATGGACAGATTGTCCTCTGACTCCTGTCCACTTTTTAGTATTGAACAGAGAATACTCCAGAATAGAGTAATCTGAAGGGGGTTCTTGCAAGAGCATACAAAACATTGCATGACCACACATAGAATCTCTCAGATAAGGTTAAGTGACAGTGGGAGATAGACTTGGGCCTCCACATTCCAGAAAAAGCCTGGACCACTATTTGTCAATCACACATGGGATCCCTAGTCTGCAATAAATTTAAGGAAGCTCAATATAAATTCATTCACAGACTGAACATGCCACCACAAGTAGTAAACACGTTTCTTTTGGGAGTTCCCCCAAAATATGGACATTGTAATACAGCCGTGGGAACTTATTTCCACTATTTTTGGGCATGCCCACAACTACAAGGCTACTGGGTGGATATCACTCAAGAAATACATGTCATACAAGCTATTAGGATCGATGTGAACCACACATCAATGCTGTTTGGCATGGAGGTCCAAGAAGGGGAGGAATGGGGTCTTTACTCAAGGGTAGTGCACAAAATGCTATTACTAGCCTGAAAATATATTCTAAATACATGGGTGTCCCATGATCAGCCCACTAAGGGCATGTGGCAAGACCTTATGAAAAGGGTGCTCACCCAAGAGCATCTCACATGTAACCCTCCCTGCAGCCCCCTCCTTCTGTCTAGGGGCTTCCACATGTTACCTTAAGGAAGGAGCACAGTGGCACACAAGAAACTCACACAGAAACATTTCCCGGCACAGCTGCTAGACATACAGAAAAACAGAATGGGCCTACCTTGAGCTGTCTTCTGAAGTGAAACACACTTTACAGTGGCACTCCAACTCTCCGTTCAGGTCCACGGCAACACCAACTTCTTCTCACAAGCCAAGGAGCTCACTCATAGCCGGAGACTGAGATGCAAAGGTGGAAAATAGGTACCCTAGGAAAAATAACTCCTGAAAGAGGGAAATTAGCAGGCTATTCCAATTCATTTTAGCTATATTTATTTATTTATATATTTAAAAGTTTTACCAGGAAGGCACACTGATCAGAGTACTGCTTGATTCCAGATGTGTCCTGGGGGTGAGGGCAGAGGAGAATACATAAATTACAGAGAGTGCATAATTACAGAGAAAAGTTACAGAGGATAGAGAGCATGTACATATCTATTATGCTACAGGGTAAAATGAGCAATCCAGAAACTGCTAGAGTAGGCATATACATTACAGTGGTAGGAAGTTGTGCGAGGCACTAAAACATATCAAGTACAGTACTGTGCATATATAACCAATGCAAGGAGATGCTAGGCTTAGTGCAAAAACAGGCTTTAGTCACATGCGCAGGCAGGGGTAAAATGAGTTTTGAGGAGGGAGCTGAGGTGCTGAGTCGGGGGGGGGCAATGTCAAACATCAGCCGGGAGGGAGTTCCACAGTTTGGGCATGTGATACTTACAGGCTGCCTGGCCTGTCATGGTGGACATGTGTGGGACAGCCATGAAGTGTGAGTCGAAGTTTCTGAGTGGGTATGCTGGAGGAGGAGCGGCTGTTAGAACTGAGGAGAAGTATGCTGGCAATGACTGGGTCCAGAACTTAGCCATTAGCCTAGTGCAGTGGGATTGTCTCCGATCATGGAGCAAGGGGAGGTTGAGGGTCCAGTAGAGGATGCAGCGGTAGGAGGACAGTCGAGGGTGAAGAAACAGAAGGAGTAGAAGAGAGGGTCCAGTCTGGCTAGGGTGAACTTGGGAACGGCACTATAGATAACATCACCATAGCCTAAAATAGGAAAGATCATTTTCTGCATAATTGTACAGCGGGCCATCAGTGAGATGCATCCACAGTTACAGTATAGGGGACCCAACTTGGGGTGCAGCTTTTTGTGGATAGCATCAATATGTACAGAAAAGTTGAGGTGCTGGTCAAACCAGACCCATGGTATCTAAAGGAGGTGCAGATCTCCAGTGGAGTCTCCACAATGGGGTGGAATATGGGGGTGGGAAGAAGCCGAGAAAGCCTCTGCCTTATGCTTAAGGTCATCGAGACAGTTTTCTTGGCATTGAGAAACAGCTGATTTGAGTGAAACCAGAGCTGAACATCATTGGAATCCTGCTGGAGACCAGTCGCCACTTCAGCGGGTGAGGGTCCAGAGGTACACAGCTCCATGTCATCCCCATACATGTGAATGAATGTGTGGGGCAATATCTATAAACAAGATCAACTCCAGTATGTCCCTTAATAAAATCACTTTATTTCTCCTGGGCCCAAATGATTTAGAGAGCCCAGGGGTTCATCATGTAGACACCTGCTTTATGGGGCATTAACTATATTACAAAGGCTGGCAATTCAAAATGAAGGAGACAGATTTTGTAGACAGTACACTCAAGGCTCTTTTTTCCAAAATTTCAGAACTCAGACAATGTGCCCGGGATATGTACTTCACATCCCTAGGAGCGAAAGGCTCCAGAAACCTCTGGCACTGTGTTAAAGTTTTCTCCCTTTACTCATTGGTCAGGTCTGCCCTTCTAGCAGAGAAGCAATCAGCCTCCCCAAACCTGATCCTCGTGACCAGTCGACACCCCAATGGGGACCGTAGAAAATTTTTCTCCCTGACCAGACCACTGGAACTTCAGACCTGAAATCCCTTTAGACCCTTACAACCTTATGCAGCTCCAGAATGTCTTACCCAGAAAAAGAGGACCATGACCTAAGTGGGCCTGAAGACCTGCTCATAAATGGAGGCCCACGGGCCTGCCTCAGACATGGGCATGGCAGACCCACAGTGTACCCAGGCCGCAACCCTATTCCAGGCTACCACTACCTCGAGCTGTCCTGCCACGTAGAAGGGCCCAGTCCCTGCCATGACCCAGGAACCCCCAAACACCTCAAGAAAGCCTGATATTTACCTATAGAACTCTGGCTCCACTCTAGGTGCCCCTCAGATGGACAGAGAGGTATGGCTAATACAGGCCTATACACGTCCCATTCTACCAACTCCAGAGCTTGATTTAAGCATCAGGCCAGGAGGAGTCATCCAGAGCCTGTCAAAATCGACCTGCGGCCTGCCCAAACCATATGAACAGTGCCCCAGAACCTGCCCCTCCAAGCAGGCCCCTTAAATGGATGGACACCCTCCTGAGCCCCCTTAAAAGCCTGGATCACCCTGCCACACCAGGTAAGGGAGGGAGCACTGCCACTGCCCTGTTCCCTGTTCCCTGTTGGAGCCCTGCTACTACTCCCACAGCCCTGGTGAACCAGAAATCCTCAAAACACAGCAATATCAAAGGTTGGGATCCTCCCTAAGACCCTACATCTCCCTCCTACTGGGCACTCTCACCAACCTGCCCTGGGGGAACCCATATTCTCATGACGCCACCAGACTATCTAACCCTCCTCCCTCAGAACACCCCTAAAGATTACTGGTGCTGCATGGCTGCACTCACCGATCCTGTCTACTCACTTGTGGTGGCACCCCCTCCTCGGGCCCAATCTGGACCGCTGAGCTCCTACCTTGCCTGACTCTCCTTCCACTCTCTTCCCCAGCCTCTCTAACTTCCTATCTCTACTCTATTTATACCCTAAAAATCTACTCTCTGCTGCCACCACATGGCAGTCAGCTGAAACTGTGCCCCAAACACTAAATGGGTCCTGACTTCAAGGGGCAATTAGCAGCAGAAGGGGTCCCTAAAGGGAGCATAAGCCCCTTTCAAAAGAGAGATGGCTTACACAAGTATCAGCTGAGAGGTTTGGTGGTGAGGTTTTAGGGACAGTGGGGCTCTATTTTAACAAGCTATCTCCCCTGGATTCTGCACTGATCAGGCTCTCAGGATAAGAAGCTATATCCTTGCTTGGGACATTTCCTGCATAGAATTGATGTCTTGACTGGGGTGTCGAGAAGTGTTGTCAGCTTTTGTTGTTACTGACTGTTGTGGGTACCCGTAAGACTCTGCTTGTAGACTAAAGGTATACATTAGCCTTAAGAATATGTAATACTGTTAAGAGGTTTTGGAGTGTATATGTGAATAGCATATTTTTTAACTGTTATAACTACTGTACATGTTTGTTTTGTGATTCACCCGTATGTTTGTAGTCTGGTGTGAAAGGAGGTGATTATAAGCCTGTACTTTGTAAATGTCTTAAGGGCAGTATCAATTTCTCCATATGGTAATGCTAGACTATTTGCTAATCCTGATAAATTGTGATGGAGTAGTATGCTTTATGTAGGATTTTACATGCAATTTAAGATGTACGTGCTTAGAGTTATTTTCTAGGTGCTCTGAATGAGGAAACCATGTATCTATGCTATGGTTATTTTGTAATGTCAAATGTACTGTATGAATATGGTAAATGTACTGTACTATTCCTTAAAATCAATAAACAGAATAAAAAAAACTTACCGACAAACATTGGGACATTGACATTAAATATTTGCTGAATTGTCTGCCGTGCCTGGCTGAGCAGCTGCTCTCATTCTCTTGCTGCTCTCTACTCAGTAAAATAGTCCAGCCACTCCTCAGTGTCTTGCCAACATGTCAGTTTCGTTCGATCATATAAGATGCACCTGAATTATTTATGGCATCTGCCTTGCCCTTTGCAGGCTGTACAACCCCAAGTCTAACTCTTGGAGAATGGGAGAATTTGACAGGATGGATTAAATCATGTTGGCTGGTACTTTACTCCAAAAGCAAAGCAATTCCAGCTTTGTTCTGTGGGAAGGTTTTTGAGAATATTTGCTGGCCAGTGGCCTGTCACGTGTTTCACTGTTGTCATCATCAGCTTATCGAATAATTACAAACATTTAATTTTTTTGGCAAAGTTGGTCAAGTGCTCTGTGTCCAGCACTTGGCCAAATGTAAAGCCTTCTCCACATTTGGCAGTGTCTCAAAAGAGATTATTTGAGGAATCAGTAACTTTCACACACTGTGGGCAGCTGTACTGTTGTCTGCAGAGTTCTGGCTTTTGGAACTAGTATACTTTACTGTGGGGAAGAAACATAGAAACAGACATTGCCAGCAGGTAAAATCCAATGGTCCATCTAGTTTGCCAATAAAAGGTGTCCTGCCTATCCTCCTGACTGTATTTTAAAGGTGTTTTCCACCCCAACCCTCCCTCTCTTCCTCCATCCCCCCTTGCTCCTCCTAGAATTATCAGCCCTTTAAACCTGTCCCAGCCATGTCTGCCAGTAATCTGTTGTATGGCTCCACCACCCTCTCAGTGAAATAGTACTTCCTCAGGTCCCTCTTGAAGTTTCCACCAACTAGCTTCCATTCATGTCCTCTTGTGTCTGCACTACTGTTCCTATTGAATAATTCCTGACAGTTCACTCTATGAATTCTCCTCAGGAGTTTGCACATCTCTGTCATGTCGGCCCCTCTCTTCTGGCCTTCAGAAAGTACATGTTAAGGGCCTCAAGCCGTTCCACATAGGATCTGCCCTGATGGCCCTAGAACGTCTTGGTAACTCTATGTTTCACAGGCTCTAGCTTATCCCTCTCCTTTCTCAGGTGCAGATTCCAGAACTGGGTACAGTACTCCATTTGAGGCCTCACCAATGACCAGTACAGGGGCAACATCATCTCTTGCCTGCAAGTGTAAAATCCTCTCCCAATGCATTCCAACATCCTTGTTGAGAGAGTCACTAATTATGACTCCCAGGTTCCTTTTCTCCAGTGTTATAGCCAGCCTTAGTCCCCTCATACAGTGCTCTTTACATGGGTTCCTCTTCCCTATGTGCATCGTTTTGCATTTTTTGGCATTGAATTTCAAACTGCCATATTTTGGACCACCTCTGCAGCCTCTCCAGGTCTGCCTTGGACCACCTGTCCCATCTGTCTAGATCTGTCTTTAATGCCCTCACCCCTTCCTTGCTCTCTATCCTTCCACACAGTTTTGTGTTGTCTGCAAAGGGACATATCTTGCCCAGGATGACATCCCCATGTCACTGATGAACACATGGAACAGGGCTGGTTTCAGGACTGACCCTGTGACACCAATGTCTTCAGCATATGGGCTTACATAGGCCTTATACAAACATTTAGTTTTTTGCAAAGTTGGGCAAAGGATCTGTGTCCAACATTTTTCTTTGGCATAAACTTGGGCCTTGTCCACATTTGGCAGTGCCTGAATGGACATACGTTTTGGAACTAGTAGCCTAACACATTGTGGACTGCCTCATCATTGACATCTTCAGGTGTTTTGACTGTGTGTGCTACATTAGTGCCACATTAGTCACACTTGGGGGGGCAACGTTAGTGTATAAGTGAGGTTAAATTTATTAAGCGCAAGACTCAAGTTTATGCCAAAGATAAATGTCAGACACAAAGTACTTGCCAATTTTTGCTAAAATATTAAATGGCTGCAAAAGTGTTTTTTTTTTCACTTTATCTTTTTATTGAAATTTGAGTATATAAGAAAGCACACATCTAATGCAATAGAAGACTATCCTCCATGTAAAGTATAAAATATCACTTAACAAAACACAGTATTTAGGGTAAACATATTGGAGAAGCCTTATATACATGTACTGATAATAAAACACAAACCTAGACAGGATGTAAGTGCAGAGCAGAAGGGTTACAATCAATAGGGTATTATAGGATCAGAAATAGCAACCATGTACGAAATACATGCTAGGGCAGGCTATGGCAAGGCATTCAGTAAATTGCAAAAAGTAATAAATGTGGTAATATGAACAATGTTCAGTAATGGAGAGGTGAAGATAAAAGAAAAGTGTGCAAGGAAAGAAAGAAGAGAGAAGGGAGAAAACAGGGAAGAAGGAAAAAAGAGGAGAAATCTGTGCACAAAAGTTTCGAGAAAACCTAATCTAAGAGCAAAATAAGAAAGAGGGCTAAATATCCCTAAAAATTAGGGTCTAGAAGAACTAGGTTCGATGTACTTGAAGTAATCTTGCAACATCTGTCATATAAGTGAGTCGGTTATGAGTAACAGGAGATAATCGGTCTAGGGAGGCATACTGAGAGAGGCTTTGAAGAACATCTGAAAGAGAAGGCACCAGAGTTCATTTCCATTTTATAAGAATCAGACGTTTGACCAGCAGAGAAAGTATGTTTAGCCATCTTAAATGTGCATGTGAGAGGAGAGAGCTATTGGGGATAAGGATGCCTAGAAGGAATAGCTCGGGGTCAAAATATAGTTTTTATCCTGTTTCTCTGGAGGCAAGTAAACAGACTTTATGCCAGAGCTTATTAATGGGAGCACAAGACCACAAGATATGAAGTAGATCCCTGCTGGCTAAATTGCAGCGCCAGCAATTATTATTATTTAATAGGCCCATTCGTTGAAGCACAGAAAGGGTTCTATACCAAAGATGTAGGATTTTAGTTTGTATTAAAGAACTACGGGCATCTTTAAAGGTATTATGTGCAATACGCCAACAATTACTCCATTGTGCATCTGAAATATTGTAGTTAAGAAGAGTACTCCATTTATTTTGGCCTGTATAGACTGATCAGGTAGATTATCAATAATGTCTTTGTAAATGGAGCTATTTAATTTTACTGATAAATTAGTCCAGTGCGAGATGTATGGGTTTAGAAGAGTATGCCTATACACTAAACTAGAGAGAGAGTTATAAGCTGCCCAAATTTGTAAAAACTTCCAAAAGTCCTGTTTAGGAAGTTTCCATGTGACCTGCAAGTCTGAGAATGATCTAAGAGTGAGTGAATTCTGGTCCAAGATATCTCCGAGAAAGAAAATGCCTTTGTTCCTCCATATATGACAGAAAATTGGGTGATCTTCTACAGTGAGCAGTGGATTGCCCCATAAAGGGGCATAAAACCAGGATGTTGGATTGGATTTCAGGAATTTGTGGGTTAGTTTCCAATAAAGAACAGAGGATGATATAGTCGGGTGAGATTTTAGTTTAGAGGAAATGGGATTAAAAATGAAGGAAGTGGGAACTCCTCCCGGCACAATGCAGATTCCATTGTAACCCATAGCGGTGAGTGAGGGGAGGGTTTCTGAAACCATTTAATGGTTTGGGCCATTCAGAAAGCCCATAGGTAGCCTTTGAACTGAGGAGTCAGAATCCCCCTTTTTTCCAATGTGATCGAAGTTTGTTGCGGTTAAATCTCGGTGGTTTCCCATCCCAGATAAAGTTACCTATTAATTTATCAATTTTAGCAAAAAAGGAGGATGGTAAGACTAAAGGAATATTGGCAAAGAGGTAAAGAATCTTGGGAGAAATGGTCATCCTAGTGGCTGCAATTTTCCCCATGCATGAGAGATTAAGAAGCTTCCATCTGTCCAGAATTGTTTTGATGTTATCAAATAAGGGTTTAAAGTTAATGTCCCATATCTTCCCTAAGTTACTAGTAATTTTGATTCCTAGATATGTTATACCCTGTGGTGACCAGTGGAATCCAAGAAGTATGTTCAGAAAGGCTTTACAGTGGTCGTTAAGGGGCATAGTTTGTGATTTGCCATAATTCAAAGCAAGGCCAGAAATTTTAGTAAAATTATTAAGCAAATAAACCAACATTGGCTCAGCCTCATTCAGGTTTTCGAGTAAGATTAAGAGGTCACCCGCGTTGGAGAGAGAAACATATCTTGAATTGCTCACAGGTATGCCCATAATGCCAGAAGATTGACGTAAACAAGCAGTCAGGGGTTCCATGGCTAAAATAAAAAGGGAAGGTGATAGGGACAGCCTTGTCTAGTTCCCCTTGCTAGATGAAAGTAAGAGGAAAGGGTGGAATTAGTAAGTACTTTAGCAATAGGGGAGTTATATAATAGTTTGATCCAGGAGCAAAAGGTATGAGAAAGACCAAAATAAGATAAAACTTGATGAAGGTAGTCCCAGTTTAAGGAATCAAAGGCCTTCTCGAAATCAATAGCTATAGCTGCAGCTGGTGTCTTGAGGGATTTGGCTTTGTGAATTAAATTAAATAAGGAACGCAGGTGATCAGAACCAGATCTTTGTTTAATAAAACCAGCTTGCGAACAATGATTTAGCTTGGGAATCAAGGATTCAAGTTGAGAAGTTAGGAGTTTAGCAAATATCTTCCCATCCATGTTTAATAAAGAGATGGGCCTGTAATTGCAGGGTGAGTAGGGTCTTTTTCTTTCTTAGGGATTAAGGTTATGATTGCTTCGTGCAAGATGGGGGAAGCTTGCCAGTATTGGAAGCTTCTTGATAAACATTAAGAAGAAGGGGACATAAGGTGTTGGAAAACATTTTATAGAAATCGACAGGGAATCCGTCACCCCCAGGGGATTTGCCAGATTTCAAGGAAGACAAAGCTTTCTAGATTTTCTGATGCAAGAAGGGTTTGTCTAAAGAATTTGTTTCAAGAGTAGAAAGATGAGGAAGATGTAACGATTTAAGGAACTGTTGAATTTGTAAAGTAGATGGAGGATTTGTGTTAAAGTGTAGTTTTTGATAAAAGATTTTCATGATACGATTTATAGAGGGGTTGTCGGAGTGAATCGTACCCTGTTCATCTTTTAGGCTTAGGATGTGTCATTCCATTTGTTGTGCTTTGAGTTGGTAAGAGAGGAGTTTCCCATTTTTATCGCCGTGTTCCCAAAACTTATATTTAAAGTTTAAACAAGGCCAGTTTGGTTTTACGAGAAATTAATTCATTAATTTTAACTCTTAAGTTGAAGAATTTCAAGATGAAGTTGAGAATCAGGACAGTGCTTATTAGAAGAAAAGTATAAATTCTCTTTAGCCTTAAGAGATTTTTCCAAGTCAGCCAGCTGTTGTTCCCTTACTCTTTTCCTACGTGCCGCATAACTGATAATTTTCCCTCGAATCGTAGCTTTAAGAGCTTCCCATACAGAGGACATAGAAGATTTGGTTGGGGTATTGTGAAAGAGGAAGTTCTGAATTTGTGCTTTGATCATGGGTAAGAAATTGGGATCCTTGAGAAGGAGAGGGTCCAGCTGCCAGTAAGAAGATTTAGGTGCTAATGGGCCCACAAAAGTTGCAATTTGACAGGGGAATGGTCTGAGATTATGACGGGAGAGATGGATGAATAATAGTTTTTTTCCATTATAACAGGAGAGGCTAACCAGTAGTCAATTCTACTGTATGTCTTATGTAGAGAGGAGTAAAAAGTAAATTCTCAATCACGCGGGTGAAGGAGGTGCCATACATCAGCTAATCCAACATCATGCATCAGTAATAAGAGGGCTTTAATACTTCTAGAGCAGGCCTCTGTAATGGGCTACTTCTGTCAATGCTAGCTTCTAAAGCTAAGTTAAGATCCCCTCCGAGAATAAATGGTGTATTATCAGTGTTAAATGATAGAATCTGTTGAGCTAAATTACAAAAAAGCTCTGGGGAATCGGAGTTGGGTGCATAGACATTAACAAGCAGAAGAGGACCAGAGTTGGTATTCAGTTTGACCATCGCCCATCTGCCATCAATATCAGAAACGGAGTTTACAAGGGACCATTTGAGACTGTTATGAATAAGAATAGCAACTCCTCTTTTTTTTGAGATATAGGATGATTTGTAAATCTGACCGACCCAATCTTTTTAAGTCTATGAATATACTCTGCTAATAATGTTGTTTCTTGAAGGAAAGCAAATTGTGTTTTATGTTTTTTGAGACGTGAAAGAATTTGCTTCGGCTTACAAGAAGAATTAAGTCTCTTCACATTCCATGTATATAAAAGTATGTCACTCATATTGTTAGTGTTAAGGAAAGGGAATAATCGCTGAAGTGTGAAGGGACAAATAAATGAGGCAGAGGATGATTAGAATACAGTATAGAGAGCTTATGTATATGCAGAGAGTGGCAGGAACATTCAAGCCAAAAAAGTGAGATGTATGATACATGAGTAGCACAGATATCTTATTAAAGTTAGAACAGAGATGGGGAAGGAGAAAAGTCATTAACAACAACAACAACACTAGTCAGCTAAATAACAAAGGAAATGTTTTATGGGTGTGAGGAGATATGAGTCAGCCAACTGGCTAAGAGACTCTTTCACCACAATCTGGGGTGTCGATGTAGGGAGGAGACTAGGGAGGACTGGTTATAAATATCAGCCCAAACCTAAGTCTGATCCCAGTAATATAATAAAGTAAGTATTCCTGATAAGCTAAACTGAAAGGGAATAATACCAAGAAAGGCAGGGGACTGTAATAACCTCAGCTTAATTCTAAGCTAACAGGACAAGGGATAATGATAAAGCTAAACACCAGAACTTATTTATAAACATTAGTAGTAGTAATAGTACAAGATACACCAACTCAAAATAACAGTAAATTAAAGAACCATATACGAGATGCCAGTACAGCCTAGACATAGAGCAAGGAATTCGGGGAGCCAGGTGGAATGCAAATAAACAAATATAAAAGGAAAAGTAGATCATTACCACATTAGAGTGACTCTGAGTATACTTTGCAGTGCAACAGAATAAGTCTATAATAAATACAATATTGAGGGGGAAAGAAGAAAGGGGAGGTCAATTTAAACCCTTACGCCCTGAGCCAAGTGCAAATCGAGATTATGTGGAGAGGTATAGGCTTCGGTGATAACTGTAGACAGAGGAGATAGTCATAGTAAAGATCAGCTCCGATTCCTCGAAAATCACCTAAATAGGTGTTATATGGGGTGACTAGGTCTAGAAGACTAGGCCCAGTGAGCCCCAAAACAGGAGGAACCACACAGAAGTGGATTTCTATAATATCTGTAGGCTTCGAGTAAAATAAGGAGCATAAGAAAGATGTAGATTGACAATCCTTTGCAACAGTATACCAAACATTGCCCACCTCTTTGAGTGCTAATGATAGTTCAATATTGTAAACAGGAAGTAGTAAGAATAATGGAGCGTATGGAAGGAGATAGATTAAATGTAGTTGCCAATTATACTTAAGAACCTGTCATCAGGAGAGGGAAGGGCTTAGTTGCCTTGTAATATATAATAATTCACATATGAAAAAAGAAAAGGCAATAATCAGGATGCATACCAATTGAAGATATGCAACTGAACAGCCAAAAGACTATAAACCTGATGCACTGCTAAACTGAAGAGTAAAAGGCTAGATACAGAGAGCCTGTTTAGTGAGGTAATGTATAAGATCTAACACTAAAATAATGGGTTAGAAAAGCATTGCTGATGTACCAAAGTTCCCTTGAAGACCTTTAAGCTGCTCATTTAAACACTGCAACAAAAAGTAAATTGATCACACCACGATGTACAGCCTTTGCTTTCTGCACCCACTGGGAGCAAAAGCAACCAGGTAGCATAGACTGTAGAGTGGGTGGCTAGGCAGAAAAATTGTACTGGCACTCCCTTTAAGTATCCTGGAAGCAAAACCTACCAAGATATAGCAACTGTGACCATATTACTGACCATATAAGCTCATGACACCTTAGATTTAATAGCAGGATTGTGACTATTGATGTTCTCGCTTTTGGTCTTTGCCCTATGTTTCTTTTTGGGCGGCTCTAAAGATTTGAGTGGGGAACTTGCAACAACTTTTGCCCATGAAGTATTGGCAGAAATACATCCCTGAGGCACAGGGTGCAAAATTAGAGGGATGTTCGTCTGAAATTTGCTGGGAAAGATCCTCCTGCAAGGAGCGCATGTCATCCTCCAAGACAGCAAACTTATTGCTCAGGGGTATAGAGGGGCTGATTTGAAGGTGAGAGGCTGCAGCTTGGGGTGTTTGGGGTGAAACCTTGCTAGAATAGCATGAAAGTCTTGAAGTATAATGCCCTGACAGAAGCTTCTCTTGCAGCCGTGTTGATTGCCTTGGGGTCAAATCAGTTGCGGCGTTGCTGCTTGGGGCTGTGAGTTCTGCAGCACTTTCCCCACGTTCCTGTACCTCGTCATCCACCCTCCGTGCGGATACCAAAGCTGTGTTCGGGTTGCCAATTGCTGCTGAACCTCCCAGGGTAAGATTGCAGAGAGAGACCTCCAGATAGTTGGTTAAGGTGTCAGGGGTTTCAAAATCCTTGCAGGAAGAGCCTGAGAAAAAGCGTAGTGTCGCGTGGTAATGTAGAGCAAATTTAACGCTTCTCTGGTGGAGGATTTGTTTAAGTGGATTGTAGGCCTTCCTTCTGATGGTTAAATCTTTGAAAAGTCTCTGTAGATGGAAATATTAAACTCTTGCCACTGAAGTTTCCCCATTTCTTTGGCTTGTTTCAGTATTAATTCTGTGTGGGAATAGTTCAAGAAGCGAGCAACGATAGGCCTTGGTCGCTGGTCTGATGTTGGCCTGGGACCCAGAGTGCGGTGAGACCGCTCAATGATTAACATTAGGTCAGGAGGCAGTTTAAGCATTGCAGGCAGCACATGTAATAAAAGCGCAGTAGTGTCTCCTAATTCTACAACTTCAGGGAAGCCAAAAAATCATAAATTATTGCGACGATTATGATTTTCAATATCATCAATTTTGGCTTGTAGGGATTTAATAGTTCGATCTTGATTGTGGACAGTAGCCTTGAGGTCATGAATAGTAGTGGTGCTACAGGCCATTGCTTTCTCATTAAATGCAATTTTCTGGCTAAAAGTTTCAAGAGTGGTTGCATTCTATTGGGTGGAGGTTTTTAGATCATTAATCTCAGCCATCAGTTTAGAAAACATTACTTCCACTCTAGCAAGTGAGCTTTGCTGTACTTGGAGATCTGCCATAATGCTGAAGGATGAGGCCCAGTATGCTGCAGTACAGTGTAGAATAATTGAATATAAGTAGATGATTTATCAAAAATGACTTACAGACCATGTCAGACAGTAAGATTACAGGATGGTCACAGGAGTTGGTACCAAATAAAGGTCTGGTGAAGGCTGGATGAGGTTAGATTGCAGTCATTCCTGCAGAGATTCTGAACTATGCTGCCATCTTCTGCCTGGTCAGGCCACGCCCCCCCCAATGGCTGCAAAAGTTGAAAGGGAGAAAACAGCAGCTAGCCTACATGTCTTGGTCAGACTATAAGTTTCTTCAAATCTGTCCAGCAACGCCTGGGGGTCCACCGTATCCAAAGCAGATTACATTTCGAAGAGAAGAACTGCCAGCTCCCCCAGATCCCACATCATACTTTTGAAGCTGTTCTAGTTTTACTTTTAAAAATTCTGCAACGTGTAATATGTTAAATACTAGATTGTTCTGTACATGTTTTGCAGCTTGAATGTATGTGTTTGCTTCTTGTTATCTAGTGTTTTATTTAGTATTGTACCATTTGACATGTGGCATTTGCAAATGAGTTTCATCTCATAAAACTTATCCTGTGTCTCAGAACTTTTACATAAATAAATAAATACCCCAGCAAAGGTATCTTATTTATTTAATATTGAAGTTGGCAGTGTGTGTGAGTGAGTAGGCAGACGTAAGGGCTTTTGGGTCAGTGTTTTGGGGCTGTACTTTAAATTCCTATTGTTGACGGCTGAACTGCCAGTGTAGCAGAAAGGCATCCACTTGCGGTGCAGACATCCCAGGTTTGGTGATGGACTCAGGAGTTGGAGGGCTGGCTGAGGGGAGACGGATTGAGCATCTCAAGCACTGTGCTCCTTCTCTGGGGGGAGGGAGGAAGAGTGTCTGGCACCATGTGGGCTTCTGGCGGAGGCTGGTGGTACTGCTGCTGCCTGCGCCACATGTTAGGGAGGTGGGGTGGACACTGGCTTCATTGCACATCCCTGACCCCAGGGGATCTCTGCATACTAAAAAAAAAACTCTGGGCCCATCCATGATGGCCCCTACCTCAGCCACCACTCCCGTTGAGATTAATGTCTGGTGGGGGGGTCCCGCTCCCGTGGCCTTGCCCTGGAGGGCAAGCCAGGGCACAGAGACCATATTCTTTGGGAGGGAGCACCTGTCTGGTGGACCCACTCAGAGGGTAATTCCTGTTATTACTGGTGACCCCATTTAATGCACAGTTTGACATGCTGTTTCAAATACCATAATAACTGGGTTACCCAGAATTATGGCATTTTGTTTCACTCTCGCTTCAGTTCCATACAGTCTCCCTTTGAAACTGTGCACTGGAAAGACCTCTCTTGAGACACACGGTGGTAGCACAAGTCCAATGCGGCAGATAGTGGAGGAAATGGCAGGAAACCAACTTACAGTAACATTTATTTCTTTATCTTGAGTCACCAGTTCCTGCACTTGCACTCTTGCTCCTTCCTGGAGGGTTCGGTCCTGGAGTTCAGAGAGGGAGAGTGGGGGAGAGATACCAAGCCTGCAACAGCAGTGAAGCACTGTTACAGTACTGGCTCCAGCAGCAGCGGTAAGGGACAGATTGTGTATGTGCATATGTGTGTGTGTGTGTGTGTGTGTGTGTGTGTGTCTCTAGGAGAGCAAGCAGCAGCAGAAATAACAGCCACTCCAAAATGACAAAACCACACGAAAAGCAAAACTGTCTTCAAGGCTTTCTTTGGCATTAACTCCTTGCACCAGTAATTATGAAAAATAAAACACAGATGACTGTGTGTCTATGAAGTTTTTTTTACACACCCTCGGTGTGTGATGACCTAATAAACATCTTTAGCTTTGCTCTCGAGGTTTACAGATCATCACACACCTCAGGTGTGTAAAAAACTTCATAAAACACAGTCGCCTATGCATTATTTTCTATTTAACTTTTAATAGTCAGTATGGAGAAGCTGGGGGAACACTACAGTCTCTTGCATCACCACTGATAATTTCCTTTCATCTAGGAATGACTAGAACCATTGGAAAACTGTCCTGGTCAGACCATAAGGTTCCCCAAATCCATCCAGCAACTTTCAGGGGTCCATGGTGTCTAAAACAGATAACATTTTGAGGAGAAGAACTGCCAGCTCCCCAAGATCCCACACCAGATGGAAATCATTGCATACATTGATAAGGGAAATTTCTGTGCTGTGAACCATCCAAATCGTGACTGGAACAGGTCAAAGATGCAACTTCTCTCAATGTCATCAACCAGCTACTCCACAACCACTTTCTCAACACCCTTTACCAGAAATGGGAGGTTGTTTAAATGAAGGAACTATTTTCCATGTGCTGTGGGATTGCCCTTCAATTAAACCCCTATGGACCACAATTAAGAATAAACTGGATCCCCTCCTAGGACTAGAGCCCTTTTTTGAATCTGAAATTTGCATTCTGTGGGACTATTCTCAAATCTCAGTTCTAGAGTGAAGATATGCCATGGCTCTAATTTCCCACACAGTAAAGCAGATGGTACTAAGGCATTGGAAAGATCCCCAACTTATATACTATTCAGAATGGCTAAATGAGTTCTTGTATAATCTAAGAATAGAGAAAATGATAGTGAGTCTCAGCCATTGCCCTGCTAGCTTCGACAAAAAATGGAATAAGGTGTATACGCTAACATCAATTACTAAATAAACTGGCTGGTTACAGCTATTTAAGCAGGGAAGGCTTGCCTATATAGATGAACATTAGTAGAATTGTATCTAATATCAAAGGGGGGGGTGATGAGGGAACTTCAGGGTAGTGATAAGTGTTTTTTTAAGTTTTAGTGGTAATTGTAGTGGTTGTCATCCGTGGGCCGATGTAACCTCAAGGCCTTATCTTGTGTTCATATATCTGTAATAGTCTCTCTCTATGCCTTGTATTCCTATGTAAACATGATTAAAACGGATAAAGCATATTTCATTTCAAAAAAAGAAATGGGAGGTTGGAGACAGGTTGATAGTTTACAAGATTGTCAGGATCTAAAGATGCTTTTTTGAGACATGAGTGACCCGCCATCACTTTCCATGCAGCTAGTAACAACCACTCCCCAAGAGAATTATTGCTAATACATGCAATGACTTGAGCCAATAAGGTATGGAGTTCAGCTGCAAGGAGATAGGTCAGTACTGGGTTCACTTTTGAAGTTGGGGTCCACAGGCTGGTGACCACCCTGGTGACATCTTCAACACCCAACTGGTGGAACTCACCCACAAGTTAATCATACTTTTCATCCCTCCTGCCTCCAACAGTCTTTGCATTAGAGGAAATGTGGTCTCAGATTCTGACAAGCTTGTCTTTGAAGTAATTACTAAACCATTCGCACATCTTCTGGAAGACCAGCTCTCTGCCTGCTTTGTGGATAGGTAGGATGCAATGAACTGTCCATGGTATTGAAGAGTGAAACTGGTCAGTTCCTCTGATCTGCAGTCATGCCTCAGAAGTACTTTTTCTTCACAAAGCCGACCCCTCCTGTAGAGCTTATAATATCCCACAGGTTAAGCTTGTCTGAATGTTCCCTTCATTTCCTCCACCTGCACTCCAGCTTTCTGCTGCTGACCTTCAGCTGTCGAAGCTCAGTAGTGAACCAAGGGGTCCTTCGGCATGCGATCAGATGGTGAGAATGAACTGGTGCCACGGTGTCCAATGCTTCAGTGAGGGCCATATTATATGGGGTCCACAGTGGCACTGCATCTTTGTCAGAAGCCACAATCAGACTTAAGATATTCATTAGAGAAGTAAAGGAAAAAACAAAGTGCTCAGAAGGTATACCAGTGCACAGCTCGGAGAAGGCAACTGCAAGCTAAGAAGGAAAAATCAGCACACACTACTACTTGCAAAATAAATGTGAATTTTATTCACTCAGTAGTGTATAGTCTACAGTCAAAAAAACACATACAGCTAAGAAAACCCCGGCGCTTCAAGGCATTTTGCCTTTACGCCTCAAAGCACCCAGGCTTTCTTGGCTGCATGTGTTTTTTACTGTATACTGATAAGTGAATACAATTTACATTTGTTTTGCAACTGGTGGTGTGCCCTGGATTTTGTCCTTCCTAGCTTAAGGTATGCATTAGACCAAGGAATCTGTGTTTTTCAATCCCATGTTAATCCAACTACCAGGTAGCCCCCCTCTGAACCCCCCAGTCATGTCAATCAGTACCTCCAGGCACTTACCCAGACAGGCATTGTTTCCCCATAACTTGTCCCCATGACAGGGTCCCTGGGGAGTCTAACATTCCTGGCTGTGTCAAAGATGTGGTGCAGGAAGCAGCTGCCTGGTTGGCAGTGCAGGACATGTGAAGGTTGTTCATCATCCTGCTAGCTAGCAATTTTTCTCACCATTTTCTTCCCTGGAGCTTGCCAGGGTGCAGTCAGATGATGTGCATGCACCCAGTGCTGTATAAATACATATCAGTTTCCTATGGCAGATGCTTAACCCTGTGGCAGCCTCCACTTGTGCTAACACCCATCCTCCTCTGAGTGGCAGTCAAATAGCAGAGGATGGAATTCCCCATCCCTGAAAGAGGGGAGCTGTCTCATGGGACACTCATTGCTCCATCCCCAGCTGGACCTTGTGACAGGATTGAATAGGACCCTATCCCAGTTGTTATGGAGAGTTTGAATGTAGGGATCTGTTCTGTTCTTTTCTTTCCTGTATCTTGTTTGTCTGGTTGCATAATCAAATTTTTGTGAGACCTAGGATTTGATCACCCGACAGTCTCACAATTCTTTGCCTCTCATGGTCTTTCAGTCTTCCCCTGCTATTTCTGTCTTTTCCTCCCTTGCATATCTGCTGGTAAAGAAATATATGCAAATCATTGTTTGGAAATGTAACTGATATTGGGATCCCTTTGTTAGAAATTATATAGTGTTACTGTTGAAATGTATATAATTATACTGTTGAAAAGAATGCAAAAAGCTATTGGGAACTCAAAGGGTTAACCTGAGAGCACTTTTTAAGCCCTTTTTCAGAAGATGTGGAGAAGGGGCCTCAATTCTGGGACATTGTGTACTTTCTGCACCAGCCTGAAACATACAAGAATATTTTAGAAAAAAAACAGGATGCTTGTGGGGGGGGGGGGTTGCAAGGACTTATAAGAGAGAGAGCTGCTATGTTTTGGGAGACACACATTGAAGAAAAACTCAGATGGATCTTCTCTGTTTATTCTGCCTTTGTAAATAGTTATACTGAACAATTTTATTTGTTTTATTTTATTGTTTTTCATAATTAAACTCTTGTTGTGAATTTTACAACTGCTCCTGGTTTTCCTATGCTTCCTGACCTGTGTCTTGATGACAGACCCCCTGCAGCCAGAGTCTGTTCCTTAAACCTGGATAGCAGGAATAGCAAGCAGAAGCCTTACCACTATCCCACCTAGCTGACTACACCAAGGACTCTATTAGAATCCAGGTCTTGTTTTGCAAAGTAATAATATCTTCAGTAGTTTAAGGTGGCATAATAAATGTGAAAAGAGGAAGACCAGGGGTGGGACTGTAAGGTTAAAAAAGGAAGGAGGAGCTGGTCCGGTGGACTGAGGGTGACCCGGGTTCATTCTGAGTCTAGGTTGCTGGGGATGGGGGGCGGAACAGGACTGGGTTTCCATATGTACTCCATGTGTACACTTTGGAAGAGAGGAGGGAGAGGGGGATATGACAGAGGCCTTTAAATACCTCACAGGGGTAAATAAGTTACAAGAGGAAAGTATTCTTCAGAAAGACTTGACAGGTCCTCCCTCCTCCGCTTAACCACACTCTCTGGCAAAGACATCAATGTAGTTCCCTCCCTTAAATACCTAGGCCTTACACTCGACCAGAACATCACTTACAAGGAACATGTAGACCAGGTCACAAGGACCCTGCATCGCAAACTTGGCACCTTGTACAGACTCAGGGACCAGCTCATCCCTGAGGCCAGGCTCTCCATTGCCGCTAGTGTCCTGCTTCCTACTCTGACCTTTGCAGCCCTGATAACACAGGGCATGGGAAAGCAAGAGGATAACCAGGATGCAAACCCCTGTACAATAAAATAGCTCAATTTGCTACCAAGACCACCCACGACATCACCATCATGACACTCTAGCCCAGGTCAGCTGGCCTTCATTGGTTGCTCGCTCTCCAATTTCCCTCTGTCGTCCAGGCTCACAAGCTTCTTCTCACCCCGTCTCACTTTCAGTATTGCCAAAACCATAACTCTCAAGCTAAACCCTAGGAACCTTAGGACCTCAGCAAGAACACTATTAGAAGTCCCTAGGGTAAGGACAAACACCGGCGTTAGGTCATTTTCCTCCCAAGCACCTTGCCTATGGAACAAGCTCCCGCCCTCTGTCCAAGATGCCCCCTCACTCACTACCTTCTGCACCAGGCTCAAGTCCCATATGCTGACCTCAAGCTCATGCCACTGCCATGGATAATAAGGCTCCTTAGGCACTCCCCTCCTCCCACCACACCTTCTACTAAGAAATGCCTACCTATTGTTCTCATTACCTGGGGTCAAATGCTTCCTTCTGAATTAAATCACATACTGAGAATTACCTACTCAAACTGTGTCATGATGATAACCATGCCTGTACCCGCTGTGTCCTTGAACTTCCACATGTTGTAACAAACAATGTATACAAATGTTCTTTTTGTTTTGCTCTTTCTGTATATTACTAGTATTGTTATCCCGGGTCACCCCTGAAAAAGGGACCTTCAGGGCCCAGTGGGCCTACCCGGTCACCAAAATTTAATAAATAAATAAATAAGAAAAAAGTGTTTAGCAACAAGGGGACATGCTATGAAGCTAGAGGGGGTTAAATTCAGGAGATATGTGAGGAAGTACTTCTTCACAGAAAGAATGGTGGATTCCTGGAACAGCTTTCCAGCAGAGGTGGTGGGGGCCAAAACACTGGGTGGGTTCAAGAATGCATGAGGCAAGCACAAGGGAATCTTAGGGTAAAGGAAGAGAGGGAGAAATAATGGACTCGGAGATCAAGTAGGATCTGTGGGGATACTGTAGGCAGGGAAAAATGGGCAGACTAGTTGGGTCCAACAGTTCTTATCTGTTGGTAAATTCTCTGTTTCCATGATATTGAATGTTATGGTACAGTGATCCGACCATACGACTGGATTCACTAAAGTTGTCATTTATCTTCAACCCTACCAAGAAGACAAGGTCTAGCATGTTACCACCCAAATGTGGTTGCTGAAATAACTTCTCTCTCACCCAACTAATCAGTGAACTGGAGGAATCTGACATCAACAGAAGCTGCAGGGTGGTCAACCCAAGTATTGAAATCACTGAACACAAGATATCTCAGGGACTCCAAGAAAATGGCCAACAGTCTCTCCACAAACTCCTAAAGGAAGTCCCCCCTCCACCAGATGAGTGGTAGATAAGGCCAGTTATGCATTTGAGACCAACCACACACTCCAGGGCCACCCACTCAAAGGACCCCACGCTAATGACTGGAGACACTGAGAAACCTAATTCAGTTCTAAAACAAAAGGCAACATTGCAACCCTATGCTCCAGCCTTGGGTAATGTACCACAGAGTATCCAGGAGGACCAGGCTGGCAAGGCTATGTCATGCTGCCACATCCAACCAGGATTCTAAGATATAAACCTGGTCAGTTGATGAATCCAAGTAAAATCTCTGAGAATGACAGTTTTATTCACAAGCAACCTGTCAATGCAAAATAATACCCATGCCACAGGGGCCTGATGGGCTCGCCCACCATGCAACTCCTGCTCAGAGCTGTCCCTTCAGACACAGATGAGGCAGGAATAGCCACTGCCATTCCTAAAAGCATCTAAGCAGCCTCTTTCCTACCCCCTGACAACTTGGTCTTGGTGTAGGACTTGAACCCATGACCATCCAGGCCTTTGAGCCCAAAGGCAAGAGTGCTGCCAGCTAAGCCATTGACAAATCAACAACAGTAATGCTCAGGACTACTGATGTAACCCCCCTACAAATGGAGTTTCCCAAAAAGTTTTCCTTGCGCTTGCCTAAATACTCACTGACAGGCTGGTGTCCTGCGTTTTAGCAGTTTAAATGTATTGCCAGAGAGTGCCTGTATGGCCTTTGTGTACTGTTTCTTTAAGGGCTGCCTGGATTGCAGTCATAATTAATCTTGGTCCTGGACTGCTGAAGTGGGCCAATCAGTACCTTTGGGGACTCTAAAATTGAGTCTGTCCCCAGGGGCTTTGTGGGAGCAAAATTCTGTAGGAATTGTAGTTTTGGGCTTTTGGCACCTAAATGAACCTGGAGGGGGAGCCCTTGAACTGACTGACAGATAGAGCAGCCAACCAAACCTTTTGGATCCTGGGGAAAGTCCCAGACTGCTTGGTACACCCTGTGTAATTTGCACAGGAGAACTGTGAAAGGGCTGCGTCTTGGCCTGCCTGTCTGCCTGCTGTCTCTGAGAGGGAAATTGAAGTTTATTTGGACTGAATCCAAATTATGAGGACGATTTAAGCCACAGAACTGTGACCAGGCTTTAACCTGAAGAAGACCGAAGATTTGCTGAATGCGATCGGCCTGTCAGGATTTCCAGCCACCTTTGAACTCCCGGTTTGTGCAGAGACTCTGAAATTGCAACTAGACAGCAATCTGCCTGGTACAGTAGAATTTCTTACATGTAAATGTGCTGTGTTCTGTTAGTGGGTCGTGATTTGGTTCCCCACTGTGTGCTGAACTGTGTTCTGCTTGTTGGAGGCTGCATCTAGCTCCCACGGACTGAATCTGTATTCATCTCCATTGGGCCTGGGCTTTGCCACACTGGCCCAGCCAGACTACCCACTGCACTGAGAAAGCCATTTATGAGAGACCTACCTGGGGATCAGCCCCCTGCTCACACTTTGAACATTAATGACGCCTCTTTGATTCATGTGAGCCCTGCTTCTCCTGGCACTCCAGTTCAACAACCTGCTATCTCGATTTCATCCTGCCTGTGTCCTGTATTTGGTATCATGAGTAAACATCAGGGTAGCTCCCTGAAACAACAGCTAAATCTAAAGTGTTATCATCTGATTGCTTTGTTGTCTTTTCTGTCATGAACTGAGCCCTCCGGCTCCAGATTACAAATAGTGTGTGTTGTGCAGGTTGCTTTCTTCTATCACAGGGCCCCAACCAGCTGCAAGCCGGCCTACCCAGGGCAATGTTCCTGGCTAGCCCACCATCTTCCTACCTGGGTACCCAGAGTGTGAGACTGTGTAGGGACTCTGAAGTGCATGCATAACTGTCTGATTGATAGAGCCTTTAAGCAAATCAACCTGATTACGCCCCTCCCTTGTTCAAGTCCCCTGAATAAATCTAATCTAACTCTTTTTGCATTTAACCTGACTGTGGTTCCAGTTTGTGCCAAGAGTACTGTACTGTTGCTATTTACTGTGCATAACCTTATTTTACAGGGAGTCCCCAGGGTCGAGGTAGAGGAACCAGCCCTGGTGGTAAGTGGAAACAGTGTGAGTAATTGCATGGTGAATAAGGGTCATTGTGAAAGTGATTATTGTATATTGTTCAGGCCACTAGAAGGGAAAGAGGGGGGTTACAGTGTCCCGGAGGGCTGTGCCTAGGTTAGCTTGACCACTAACAACACTGACCTCCGGGTGGGGGGCACTCGTTTCAGTACCCAGGCCCCTTAACCTGCTACTAGCCAAGCAGGTGGGGGTAATAGCCCTTTGGATAGTGCCACCTAGGGGTTATACTGAGATTGCTGTGAACTGCTGTGACGTGTTGCCAGCACCAGCTGTGGCTCGGTATTGAGTCCCCTCCCCAATATTCCCTCCAATTCCCCTTGAAAGCCACCAAACAAGGGGAGATCCTCCCATGCTCTGTTGTGTCAGTCTTTGAGTCACAGCAGTGCTGCACGGTAAGTCTGAACCTGGTCATTAAGTCTGAGTGACAGTGCCAGGACTGAGACACACAGCCTTGAAGTGCAGTTGTGTTCAAAACAATGTCTTAATTAACAGTGTTAAACATGCATCAAGGTTACTCGTTGGGCAACCAGAGCTAACAGGAGTGGGAAAAAATCCTGTTTTGTTTTCATTACCTGTTAAATGATTAAAAATCAAATGCACGTTCCCTGAACTGGAATTTCCCCATAGCGAGTACCTGTCACAATTACAGTAAATGCACATATGCTTAATCATAAGAAAATGCTTGCTGCTGGGCGTATTAAATTCTATTTCACAGTCACTGGTATTTATTTATTTTTAATGTATGCGTCCTGCACTAAAGTGAAATGAATGACAAGGCTGATAAGGGTGTCAGGTAGGCTGCTTAGGCAGTGTGGTACTAGACCAAAAGTTACCAAGTTCCAAATCCTGGTAGCCTCATAGTGTGGCCACTAAAACATACTGGTGGCCTTTTTCTGATTTTTAACCACAGAGCAGCTGATACAGCAAATCTCTTTTCCCGTGATATAGAATAAGTCCAGTTTCTATGGCCTTCTCCCTTGAAACATATTTCCAGTGCTTTTAAGAACAAAATTGCCAGTTCCACACTGCAGCAAACAGAGCTGATGGCTGAATTTGACAGACACTGTACTAGACACAGCTTGAAATGACTGGGGTGGTGGTGACCCACAATAAATTTTAAGGAAACTGCCAATGCTGTAACAAAAAAAAAGCTGATCTGTGAAATTTGCCTCTTCCTTTTTTTTCCAATATATTTTTATGTTTGCTTGCACGCATGTGCAAGAAACATAGTGCCATCATCCGAGTTTCTGGAGGTGTGCACCCCCTCTTCCAATTCCCTCCGTGTGTTTGCAGGCATGGCCACAGTTGCCCAATGCATGCTGCAGCTGTCTATGACAACACTCAAGAATGCAGTGGCTTACTGTTGAAAGGGAGAGAGTCGCTTCAGTGAGCACGATCAGAAAAGGGAAGTGTTCACTGAAGTGCTCTCCCCCCTCCCTCAAACAGTCTTCCAGGTGCCACGCTGGGAGCCCACCCCAGCGTGGCAACAATGTGCTTGGCCAACTGGGGTGCCCAATCCCCAGCCAGCTCCACAGTCCCCCCCTCAAGAGATTACTGAGTGCCACGCTGGGAGTCCACCCCGGCGTGGCAACAGTCGGAATGGCCGACAGGGGTGCCCAATCCCCATCGGCTCCACTGCCCCCCCAAAGCTTTCCAGCTGCCACACTGGGAGCCCACCCCAGCGTGGCAAACGCATCTGGGTAGATTGCCATGCTGGGAGCTCACCCCAGCATGGCAAACGTCCCACTTTGAATTAAAAAAACCTGAAAACACAAAACGGTCCCTCGTGAGTCTCCCCTGCCCTCCCCACCCATGCCCACCATCTGCGCACCCCTGCCTCCCCACACCCCCACTTCACCCCATACTTACCTCCGGAGCTCGGTGACGATCTTCAGTGGACCAGGAACACGTCTGCACTCTTCAAAGCCGACCGCGAACTGAGGAAATGCCGGTAAGCTGTATAATGTAATGAATAGAGTTTTTTCAACTTTGCTGCATATCTCAGGCATTTTTTGGAATTTTGGCACCAAATTTTCAACATGGGGTTTTTGGGACCCCTCCTCATGAATTCTGTCACTGGTATGGCATTAATCGAGCCCCAAGGGTGATTTCACGGTCACTGCGTGAAATCACCATTCGGGACTGATTAAAGAAATGACATTGCCAGTGTTCATAAGGTGGACTCTCAAAAAACCTATGTTGAAAATTTGGTGAAAAAATTCCTAAAAATGATTGTTTCATTTAGCCGCGGCGCTAAGGGCCTGTCTTATGCACTACTGTAGGTTTGCTAATTCTCAATATTTCGTTCTGATTTTCAACATTACCATTTGACCACACTTTCTTATGAGTAGTACAGCTGTCATTTTTCACATCTCATCCAAATGTGTTTCATGCGATGACAATGGCAGCCTGTGTGAAATCAATTTTTGGGACTCATTAAGAAAATCACAGTGACACTGTTCATGAGCAGAGGTGTTAAAATGGCTATGTTAAAAATTTGGTGAAAAAATTCCCAAAAATGACTATTTTATGAGCATGCGTTGAGCTGTTCCTACGCACCCTCGTAAGTTCACAAATTTTCAATATTTTCACTCCAAATTTTCAACATTGCCATTTTACCACACCTCCTTATGAGCATTACAGCTGTTATTTCTCACTTCTCACCCAAAATGTGTTTCCGTGCGTGTAACGCACAATGGTGCAGTCGGTGTGCAAACTCAATGTATGAGACACATTAAGAAAATCACAGTCACACTGTTCATGAACAGAAGTGTTAAAATAGCTATGTTAAAAATTTGGTGAAAAAATTCCCAAAAATGACTGTATAACGAGCGTTTGTTGCGCTGATCCTACGCACACTCATAAGTTCGCAAATTCTCAATATTTTCACTCCAGATTTTCAATATTGCCATTTTACCACACCTCCTTATGAGCAGTACAGCTGTCATTTTTCACATATCGCCCAAAACATGTTTCCGCCCCATGTAGCTTACAATGGCCCAGTCGGTGTACGTAAATCAATGTATGGGACACATTAAGAAAATCACAGTGACACTGTTCATGAGCAGAGGTCTTAAATGGCTATTTTGAAAATTTGGTGAAAAATTCCTAAAATTACTGTGTTACGAAGTGAGCATTGTGCAGTTTCCATGCATCCTTGTAAGTTCATGAATTTGTAATATTTTCAGTCCAGATTTTCACCAGTGGCATTTTTCCACACTTCCTTATAAACAGTACAGCTGTCATTTTTCACAACATGGTGAAATGTGTTTCACACTTTCAGCACAGAAATGCGTGTCGTGCTGTGGAAATCATTGTTCGGGACAGATAAAGAAAATCACAGTGACACTGTTCATGACCGGAGGTCCCAAAATGCCTGTGTTGACAATCTGCTGTAAACAATTCCTAAACTAATTACATTACGGGTGCACGTTGCACAGTTTCTACGCACGCCGACTTCACCAGTTTTTAATATTTCCTGTAGATTTTCAACATTGCCATTTTTACACCTCCCATGACCAGTACAGCTGTTATTTTTCACATCCTGTTCAGAATGTGTTTTTGCACCTGTGAGACAATGCTTAAGTCAAGCAGCAAAAGCAGCCGCTAACAAACTGATATTGCCACTGCTCATGAGGTTGTGGGGCTCAAAACTCATGTTGAAAATTTGGAGGAAAATACCAACGAATGCCTGAGCGCTAGGTTTCTGACCATAACACCCCACCCTGTAGAGAATGACAGGCATCAGGGCTGTGACTTGGGATTGTCACCTGCAATGCTCATACCATTCCACCCCCACCCACACCCTGCAGTCACTGAGAGGCATCGAGGTGTGCTTTGGACTCTTCGGCCCCAAAGTTCACCCCATTCTCCTATACCGCACCCATCTCACAATATTTCCTGATGGAATGGGGTGCGCATAAGGGCCAAAGACCCCAAGGCGCACCGTGACACTTGGTGTCTGCACGATAGGGTGTGGTGAAATGGCGTGGCCGTTATGCCTGATGACCCAAAGGCACACCCCAATGCTTGTCACTATCTGACTTCAGTTCAATACTTCACTGCCATTCCTATTATGCAGCTCTGTAACTCCTACACTACCAATGCCAATGCCAGCAAGCAAACATTCGGCATTGACAAATGCTTGTTTACTTTTACTCTGCTGTACGTGGATATTTATTGGATTAAGTGATTCATTGGGTGACTTTTGTAAGAAATGTAGAAACATAGTATTTGTCAGCAGATAAGAACCGCTTGGCCCATCAAGTCTGCCCATTTTTCCCTACTGACATTATCACCACAGACCCTACTTGATCTGTAGCCTATTCTCCCCCCCTTCCTTTCCACAAAGATTCTCTTATGCCTGTCTCATGCATTCTTGAATCCCACTGCTGTTTTCATACCCACCTCTTCCGCTGGAAGGCTGTTCCAGGAATCACCACTCTTTCTGTGAAGAAGTACTTCCTCAGATCTCTCCTGGATCTATTCCTCGTTCTACTTCATAGCATGTCCCCTTGCTTTTGAGCATCTTTTTCTAAAACACTTTCCTACTGCAACTTATTTACCCCTGTGATGCATTTAAAGGTTTCTATCATATCCCTCCCCTCTCATCTCTCTTCCAGGGTGTACGTATGGAGTTTCCTTAGTCTTACCTCAAAGTGGGCTTTTGATGCAGCTGCCTCACCACTTTGGTTGCCCTCCGTTGGACTGCTTCCACTCTTTCCTTGTCCTTGTAGAGATGTGTCCTCCAGAAGTGCACACAGTATTCTAGGTGAGATCCTTAACAACAGTTGGAAGCTGGGAAGGCAGTCAGAACAGCAAAGGCCCAAACCGAGGAAAAGATAGCCAACTCTGTTAAGAAGGGGGATAAAACCTTTTATAGGTACATCAGGGAGCGAAGGAAGACCAAGGGAGGGCTAGTGAGGCTTAATAAAGAGGAGGGAGGGTGGGCAGAGGGTGACTGTGAAAAGGCAGAGATACTAAACAAATATTTTTGCTCAGTATTTACAAAGGAAGTGGGAGGTACCTAAACAAACAGTAGAAACACTCTGGATACAGAAGTTGATACCAGCCCATTTACAGAAGAAAGGGTTCTGAAAGAACTCTTAAAACTGAAAGTGGACAAAGCAATGGGGCCTGATGGGATTCATCCCAGAATTTAAAAGAACTAAGGGTAGAACTAGTGACACCACTGACTACCCTCTTTAACAAATCATGGGAGGATGGGGTGGTACCCGAGGACTGGAGAAGGGCAGATGTGATCTCCTTCACAAAAGTGGGAGCAAGGCAGAAGCAGAAAACTACAGACCTGCTAGTTTAACCTCAGTGGTAGGGAAAATGATGGAATCACTTCTGAAGGAAAGAATTGCTGAGTATCTAGAGGCCAGAGGGCTCAGGACCCAAGGCAGCATGGATTCACAGCGGAAGGTCATGCCAGACAAATCTGATAGATTCTTTGACTGGGTGACCAAAGTAGTAGATCAGGGAGGGCTGTGACATGGCCTACCTAGACTTCAGCAAGGCATTTGACACAGTCCCACACAAAGATTAATATACAAGTTAGCCAGCCTGGGAGTGGGTCCCAAGATGACAGCCTGGGTAAAGAATTGGCTGGAGAATAGGACACAGAGAGTAATAGTAAATGGAGTCCACTCTGAAGAAAGGGGGTTACTAGTGGGTACCACAGGGTTCAGTATTAGGACCGGTCCTCTTCAATGTCTTTATAGTTATATTGCAGAGGGACTGGAAGGAAAGTATGTCTCTCTTGCAGATGACACAAAGATCTGCAACAGAGTTGATGCACAAGGTGGGGTGGAAAGGATGAGAAGGACTTGGCAAGGTTAGAGGAATGGTCAAAGGTATGGCAGCTTAGATTCAATGCTAAGAAGTGCAAGGTAATGCACCTGGGAAACAAAACCCAGGGAAGAGTACACAATGGGGGTGAGATACTAACAACAACAAAATGGAAAGGGACCTGGGGTAGTCATATCAGATGACCTAAAGGTGGGCAAGCAATGTGAGAGGGCAGCAAGGAGGGCTGGGGATACTGGGATGCATAGGAGAGGCATCTCCAGCAGAAAACAGGAAGTTATTATCCCTCTGTACAGACAGTTGGTGAGACCCCATCTGGAGTACTGGCAGTTCTGGAGACCCAGTCTCCGCAAGGATATAGACAGGATGGAGGCTGTCCAGAGGAGGGCAACTAAAATGGTGCAGGGCCTGCACCGGAAGACATATGAAGAGAGACTTAAGGAGCTGAATATGTATAGCCTCGAGGAAAGGAGAGAGAGGGGGGACATGATAGAAACTTTCAAGTATCTCAAGGGAATCAACAAAGTCCAAGAGGGTAGCATCTTTCAAAAACAGAGGTGTGCAAGAACAAGTGGGCACAATGTGAAGATAGTAGAGAAGTGGCTCAGAGAGTAATTTAAGGAAGTATTTTTCACAGAGAGGGTTGTGGATGCATGGAATGGCCTTCCGGAGGAGGTTGTGGAGTCAAAAACAGTGGTGGAATTCAAGCATGCATGGGACAGTCATAAGGCAATTCTAGGGGGTAGGGGTAGGAAGAAGTAGGCTGCTGGTTAACTAGGATCTGCAGCTTATCCAATAGGTAGGGAAATGGTCAGACTGGGTGGGCCAAGCGGTCCTTATCTGCCGTCAAAATCTATGTTTCTATGTTTCTATGTTTATACAGAGACAACTCTACCTCACCCTTTCTGCTGGAAATACTACTGTGCATCCCTGCATTCCACTAACCCTCCCAACAGCCTTGTTGCACTGCCTGGCCACTTCTAGAGCATCCAGTATGACCCCCAGGTCTCTCTCCTGCTTGATGGTTGTCAGTAACAGTCCACCCATTTTGTACTCCATCCCTGAATTTCTGCATTATTTCACTTTTTTTCACACTGAAACCCAGCTGCTATATCCTTGACTACTCCTCGAGTGTTCTCAAGTCTCTGCTCATCCTTTCCATCCCCTCTGGAGTGTCCACCCTGTTGTAGATTTTTGTGTTATCCATAAACAGGCAGATCTTCTCCTCCAGCTCCTCTGTAATGTCACTTATAAAGACATGTAACCTCCCTGTGAGGGCTTACCCTATTTGCCTCCTGATTCCGCCCGATCACCCGTTCTGTGCACCGCCGCCTGGCCCAAGTCCAGTGGTGCCCCTTGAGCCTCTGTCTGGCCCCCAAAATGTTTTTGCAGTCAAATGGGACTGAAGGAGCAAAGCCACAGAATTGCTGCACTGCAGCTGCATGAATTTGCAAACTGATGGTACATGCATATGCAGTAGTGCCACCGCTGAGGCAAAATGGATGCCTCTCTGGTGCCCCAGTCCCCAAAATCAGCTAGTCGGGGACCAGATCCATGAAGGAGGCACATTAGGACCTGCAAAATTGTTTTATTTAAGAGTGCCAAAAAGCGCTAGCAACTGTCTCATGAATATTAATGAGGTGATGTGAATATTAATGAGCAAGCTTGTTTGCTGTCTGGGGACAGTGCAAATCAAATTGGCAGCGGTGACAGGCAAGGGACAAGCTGTGTGTTTATATTTCTGCAGTGATTTAAATGGGAAAAGGGACTGCTAAAAGACTATAAGGCATTTAGTAAATAACATGTTTGTTTTGGCTGCACCAGGACTAAAAATTTGGGACAGCATAAAGACTGCATATAAACTGGTTTATACAGCAGCCATATTTGCAGCCTTTGACCCAGCTCAGCCAATCAGAAAGCCAGGATCTTATAGAAGTGTAGTGGCCATAATCACAGCCTCATTGGGCGCTCTGCAGAAAGTAACAGTGCAGGCATCCCGTCAGCAGCTGTGACTCTGGCCACCGTGCTGTGTTTTATTATTTAATTAAGAAAGTTAATGTGTGGTGCGAGAAGGTGGGGAAAGGCTGACTTTACCTTCCCCAACCTCCCATCTGGGAAATGTAAAAGTTCTGGCATCTCATCAGTGGCTGTAGTACCAGCCGACAACTGTTCTTTTAATATTAAAAATGTGTTGGGGCAGACATAGGGGGTAGGGAAGGATTTGCCTTACCTTCCCCAACCTCCATAAATGGGGGCAGACACTGTATTTAAAAAGTGAAAGTGCCGCTGGCAGGAGTCCCAATCTAGTGGCTCCTGCTCCGGCACATCAGGTGCTCTTACTCTCTCTCCCCGTTTAAAAAGCAGAATGGCATTTTTTTTTTCTGTCAGAGCTAGTGCATGCTAGAGAGGCAGCATGAGGGCTGGGTAGCAGCTCTCAGATTGGCCATGCAGTCAAGCCCCTGATCTGCATATCCAATCAGCACTGCCCCCTTAGCCATCCAGTCAGGGGGTTCCCCAGGGTAGTTATGCCCCCTCTTTCAGCATAAAAGAAGACTGTCTGGAGGGTGTAAAGGAGTGGAGGAAGAGAGCTCCTGAGGAAGGAGCCTGAAAGGAGAGCTCTTAAAAGAGAAGAACAGCCTGAAGGAGAAAGCGGCTGCTTGAAGGAGTAGAAGCCAGAAGGAGAAGGGGTGCTTGAAAGAGAAGGAACAGCTGGAAGAGGGGCTCAGAAGAGTTCCTGAAGAAAACTCCAGGAAGGAGCCTTGGGAAACTGCAGGGGTAGCTTGGAGAGCCCTGTCAGCCTGGTAGCCTTATTTTAAAAAGTGGGCTTAAAAAAACTGTATCACTCGGCTTGGCAGTTGACTCTGTGCTCTCGCAGATAACTGGTGGGAGACTTGGCTAGCAGCTCAGCTAGTTACACAGCACCCCTTTGGGAGACTCAGCTAACAGGTCAGCCAGCAGCGTAGCACCCCTTTAGAGAGTCGACTAGCAGCTCAGCTCCCTTTGGATACTCAGTTAGCAGGTCAGCTAGCAGCAGAGCAACCTTGGGACACTCAACTAGCAGGTCGGCTATTGGTGGAGCAATCTTGGAAGACTCGGCTAGCGGGTCAGCTAGTGGTGGAACACCCTTTGGACACTCAGCTAGCAGAACGGCTAGCAATGAACCTCAGCTTCAAAGGCCTGTATCCTTTTACAAAGCTTGCAGCAGTTCTTGGGGGAGGTGTGGCACCCAGGGGAGGGAACCCTGGGGGGGGGTGTAGTGGGCACTGGTATTTAAGGTGCTACAGTGGGCAAGCAATTCACCTTTGCCCCTAGCTAATTGGCTACTGGGGCTAGAGCTTTAGGGCAGTTCTGATCCCCCGCAAGAGCTCTTTTCAGGGCTGGTAATTGGCCATCGTCTCTAGTTTTGGCGTCCAATTTTTCCAGGTTGGTAGAGGTAGGATCTTGCCCTTTTGCTCCCTCCTATGAGCTTGAGGGGGTGGCCCTTTCTTGTTGCCCTTTACAGTGATTTTTATTACATAGGTTACAGTAATAAACCTTGTACAGTGATTTCTATTGCATAAGTTACAGTAATAAGCCTCATACAGTGATTCATATTACTTAGATTACAGTTACAAGCCCTATACAGTGATTCTTAATTGCTAATATTACAGTTACAAGGGGATCACATGATGAAGGGTGCCTGTTAACAGCTACACTCTACCGCTCCAGCCACCCAGCTCAGATAAAAATAAATTTTTTGCTACTTACAAAGTTAAGAAACGTTAAATTTGGTCCTAAGTGATGTTAAACCCACCTGCATTCAATCCTTTGGGCCAATCTGACCTATGGATGCTGAAATGAGGAAGGCTCAACCACGGCAAACTCTGCCAAACACACCGGAGAAGGCCCATAAAAAATCCAGTGCCTCCATCTCCTCTGACGCTTCAGCTACGATGACTCGAACACTAGATCAGGAGCCACTCACCTTGACCCAGTTCCTAGAAGAGTTCAAACCATATAGGGATGAGCTTAAATCTATCACTCTAGAGCTAAAGTCCCTTTCCTAAGCGATGGGGGATATCGCACAGCACACCTTGGACAGTGAAGCCCGAATCTGCTCACTGGAAAAACAAACAGCTAAGCCGGACCCTGAATTAGTATCTACATGGCAAAGGATGACTAAATTGGAATTGAAAGTGGAGGACCTGGAGGGTCATAGCCGCAGGAAAAATGCAGTTCTCATAGGGCTCCCAGAAAAGGAAGAATGACTGGATCCCATTCTTTTTATTCAAAAACTGGTGGAGAAAATTGCAGGCCCATCACCATTCGGGCCCAAATATATAATAAAGCGGACTCACTGTGCCCTTCGCCTGATGCCTCCAACAGGAGCCCCGCCGTGTCCTGTCATATTTTGTTTCCTAAATTTCTCGGAATGACAGCATTTTCTGCTCAAAATTCAGGAGACACAAGATTTGAGATGGGATGGGACAAGTATCAGGATCGCCCAGGATCTCCCCGCAACAGTGAGACAAAGAAGAGCTACCTTTCATCCGTTAGTGTCAAAGCTTATTGCTGCTGGTATAAGATTTAAAATGGGGTATCCAGCGTGGCTTCAGGTTCTGGTGGGTGGTAATTGGGCTACTTATGAAGACACTGAATCAGTTACAGCAGGTTTAAAAACCGCCCTCCCTGACCTCTTCCGAGATCCTTGAACCATAAAGATCTAATGTGCAGCTATATGCTGTCATGCCTTTTACTTGCTCACATTGGTCTTGATGGAACTCTATGCCAAAGTCAAGCTAATAGTCCCTTTCTAATCAGACTGACCTGAGGATCTCTCTTCTGATGAGTTGCTGATTTGGCCTGTGCTGTTTTCATGGATCCTAATCATTGTGGTAATGGCTTCTAATCTTGCTTGAGGAAAGGAAGCGCCAGACCTTCAGATACCAATGGCCGAATTGTTCACCATATTGAATTGAGACTGGTGAAAGAAATATTTTGCTCCCCTCTCTCTAAACGCGCACACGTTTGTGCTGATGCTGCTCGTATGCTTGGCGACATGAGCAGTGGGACTTTCTTCGCTAGAGGGAGCGCCATGCCAACCACAGATCTATGGATGTAAGCAGCAGTTCTAGAGTCCCTTCATTGTTCTGACTACACCTGATCATCGAGTGATTCCTTTTCTGCTTGTTTACTCGAAGATATTTCACTCATTATTTACTTTTAACTTTGACTGTTTAAATTGCAATGTCAGCAGGACTGTTTACTTTGCCTTCCTGGAGTTATTTCCTTATTGCAGGAAACAAAGCGGCCTCTGCTGTGTTCTATCTTTAGTAGCATTAAGATCTCTAACATGTTATGTTCCTGGCCTGAGCGAAGGGAGTTTTTCCTCTCCCTGTTCGAATATTGAGGCCTGTTTTATGAATAACATTTTCTGTTTAATCATTTTCTTCCTAATATAGTTGACACTTGTCTTTGTGGCTTTATATTTCATGGGCACATTTTCTGTTTATAATTACTGTTAATGAAATCTGTGTGGGTAAGGGTGGCTGGGGGGGGCATGTGTTGGTGTACTGCTGATCATAGACCAAGACAGTAAGGGGAGGGGGCTGGGGACTCTGCAATATTCTGGGGCTTCTCTTTGATTGTACTAGATATTTTGGGTTAGATGGGTTGGATCAGGTGGGGGGGTAGGTGGGGAGGGGGGAGTATAGCATGGATGATGACTACTCATTAGCAACTTGGACAGATCCACGTACTACACACTTATTAATGTAGATCTTAGATTATCCAATGGGAAATGGCTAGGAATTTATCTTTTGCCTCGTGAAATGTTAAAAGGGTGAGGCACAAAAAAAAATATGAACTTTTAAAACATTTTCATTTATTGAAAGCTGACAATATTTATTCAGGAATCACATCTACTCAATTCAGAGGCACTGAAATTGAGGAGACAATATATTGAGCAAGTTTTTTCTGTGGGAGGTAGTACACAGAGTTGTGGAGTGATGATCTTCTTGGCTAGGTTGGTCCCATTTGCCTTCATACAAACTATTTGTGATCCCCAAGGCAGATTCCTATTTGTTAAGGGGAGGTTGCATACCACATAAATCTTGCTGGGCAGTATATATGGCCCAAATGTGGATTTCCCCCCCTTTCTTTCTTAAACTTCTCATCACCCTGACTCCCTTTTTATCCCTCCCGATAATTGTCAGGGGAGACTGGAATCTACCTTTTGATCAGTGCCTGGATCGCTCTGGAAATTCCCGTAAAGGCCTGTCCCCAGCCTAGAGAGCTCTAAGAGACCTAGTGGACCTCTTAGGTTTATGTGATATCTGGAGAGTCCTTCACCCCTCAGATAAAGACTACACATTTACTTCTCCAGTGCACGGGACCTCTTCCTGGATTTATTACATTCTCCTTTCCCAGATGCTCCTTCCAGAGGTACTCGATTTAGGAATTTATCCAGGCCCTCCCTCAGATCATTCGCTGGTCATCTGCAGGCTCTCTTTCTCCTCTCTGCCTAAACTTGGAGGATGCTGGAGGCTAAACAATCAGATTTTGAAAGACCCGGGAGTGATTAAATATATTTTTGATCATATTACCCAATTTGTCTCTGCCAACCACAACTCTACAGGTAAGCTAGATGTAGAATGGTGTGCATTAAAAGCGTATCTAAGGGGATTGCTAATTGGATTGGCCATGAATCAGAAAAAGAAGAGGGAAGAATGCTTACTGACTGCCCTCTCTCAAATTAGAAATATGGAAGCCCGACTCTCTTCCCGTTCCTCAGGCCAACTCAGGCAGGATCTCATTAAAATGAAGGAAGCTTACTTGGAGCTCCTGAGAGAGAAGGCAGAGTATGCCATCTTGAAAGCCAAGGCCAGCTACACAGATCATGGGGAGAAAGCTGGTCGTTTGCTTGCTTTAAGAATCAAGCAGCAGGAATCCTCCAGACATATCGCCGCCATTCACTCTTCTGAGGATGACTTTCTGAAGAACTCTCCTGCTAAAATAGTGGCTGAATTTGGTAATTATTATAAGCAACTGTATGGCCCCATGACGAACCCCACTTTCTCCCAGATTCTTGATGAATATCTGAAAAACTCTCGCCTACCTTCTCTGTCAGAGGCACAAAAGCACGCACTTTTGTCCCCCATCTCAGACGCTGAGATACTAAAAACAAATCCAGAACAAATGGTTTGATACCTTTTATTGGACCAACAAGGAATTTACAAAAAGAACAAAGAGCTTTAGCTTTCAGACTAACAAGTCCTTTTTCAGAAGCTTCTGAAGTTTAGGCTTCTGAAGAAGGACTTGTTGGTCTGAAAGCTAAAGCTCTTTGTTCTTTTTGTAACATCCTTGTTGGTCCAATAAAAGGCATCAAACCATTTGTTCTGGATTTGTTCTTAGTAGGACCAATACAGCATTAAACATTTTGTTTGAGATACTAAAAGTAATCAAAGATCTCCCCACTGAAAAAGCCCCAGGACCAGACGGCTTTACCCCCAACTTCTACAAAGCCTTTGCCGAACAATTAATCTCACTACTTCAACCTCTTTACCAACACATTCTCACAGGTACTGAGACTGACAAGTCCCTTTTTGAAGCTCTGATTGTTCTTTTACCTAAGACAGGTAAGAGTGTAGACCTGGTTACAAGTTACAGGCCGATATCCCTTCTTAATCAGGACATAAAAATCCTGGCCAAGCTACTGGCCGACCGCATTAGCCTAGTCTTGCCTGATCTTATAGGTCCAGAAGAGGTGGGATTCATGAAGGGTAGATCCTCTGCAGACCACTTATGTACCTGGGCTCATGTCTTCTCGGTGTCCAGAGGTGCAGACTTCCCAGCAGCATTGGTCTCTCTGGATGCCGAGAAGACTTTTGATAGAGTCAATTGGAACTTCCTCTTTAGAACCCTACATGCCTTTGGTTTTACCCCCGAATTTCTGAAGTGGATATGAGCCTTCTACAAATCTCCGACCGCCCGTATCTATAGCAAAGGGAAAGTTTCTGACTTGTTACCACTTCTGTCGGGCCCAAGGCTAGGCTGCCCTCTTTCCCCTTTGCTTTTTAACTTGTATTTAGAACCCCTACCACGCAGGCTGATGGAAAGTTAATCGATTCAAGGCATCAACATACAAGGTCATGAAGTCAAAGTCTCTGCCCATGCAGATGATCTTCTCCTTCAGATATCACATCCATCCACTTCCATTCCCCCTATGCTAAGAATTATTGAAGAGTTCAGGGCTCTATCCAATTACAAATTAAATGTTGATAAGACCGTGGTCTTCCCCCTAAATCATAAAATTTTAAAACCTACAATTATTGCCCTCGGGCTCTCTTGAGAATCTGATTCCCTTAGATGCCTGGGAATTGAACTTACAAGAAATCATGTATGTCTTAAAAAGGTAAATCTAGATTCTCTCCTTCAAACACTTAGCCAGGACTTGTACCGATAGTCTCTCCTCCCCATTTCTATTTGGGGCAAGATTAATTTGATAAAAATGAATGTCTTTCCTCGTCTTTTCTACCCTCTCAATCTCTTAAATTTATGGCTTCCTCTCTCCTGGTTTAAGAAAGTGCATGGTCTTATTGCAGACTTCATATGGGCAGGTAAAAGATCACATATGGCATATCACAAACTAGCTGCACCTAAGGCTAGGGGAGGCTTACATCTTCCCCACATAGGTTTTTATTACTGGGCTAGCCATGCCAGCAAATATCTCAGATGGTTGTCCTCGGGGACGGCTCAGAAGCCATCCTCTTATATGCCTATTTGGCTTAGTATAGAACTAGCTCAAATCTGGTTGCATGGCCTTTCCTCCTCTGCACTTTTGCACATAAGACCCCAAACTCTTCCTTCACAGTTACGTACCTCTCCAATAGCTACCTCTATCAAAGTTCACTCCCAACTCTGTGCTTTTCTCAAGTATAATCATGTCCAAGATCTGACCCAGCCCCTGATGGGTAACCCCAATCTCAAAATAGAAGGCAAGGTGCTTTCGACTTCATGGTTCACTCAGCTGAGCACATGCCCTCTTACTTACTTCATGAAGGAGGAAGGTACATGGCTTACTTCCCCTGAAATTGCATGTAAATCTGATGTCTCGAATTCCCACATTTTCAAAGTATTCCAGCTGCGGCACCTTTTGGTAAAAATCTTTGGGTCTGCACCTCCGATGCCACCAAACATCTTTTCACCCAGAGCCGGGCCACCTTGCTGGCCTCCAACATGCAGTGTCTAAGATGTTTGGGCTCATGTACTACTGGATCTGCTTGGAGTACTGTATCTGGGTCCAACTTCTTATTGGTCCTCCCTTTTTCCAGACACACCTATAAACTGACCTGCATTATGGAAAAGCTGTTACAAATTTGTAACTCAGGGTAGGCTTCACCTCATGCAATTCCACATTCTCCATAATCTCTATTATTCTCTGAAGAGGTTAGTCAAGTTTAATGCTGTAATCCCTTCCTCCTGTACATGGTGTGCACAGACAGAAGGTACTTTGCTCCACATTTTCTGGGACTGCCCTAAGATAGCCCCTTTATGGACTTGCATTAAGCAAACTGTAGACCTTTTTTAGGATTAGAAGACTTATTCACAGCAAAACTTTGCCTTTTAGGAGACTTCACTGAGGTTGGTATCCTTACCCACAAATATTATATGGCCCTTATTTCAATGTCAGTAAAAAAAAACTTTTATTAAAGCATTGGAAAAATACAGATATTATCACTTATACGGAAAGGTTGCATGAGTTATTAGCCAACCTCAGAACTGAGAAGTTGATTGCAAGTCTCCGCAATAGGCAATCAAGATTCGAAAAAATCTGGTGCCTTCTTCATTCTTTGTATTCCCTGCAATCCAGTTAAGGTTGCCACTAATCACTGTCATTTTGTTTGACTCAGAGTTTTCTACCGTGCTGGGTTAAGGGTGGGAGGAGAGGAGGGGGTGTTGGGGGATTTGATGGGTGGAGAGGGAGATGGGGAGGGTTTGATCCTCCAGCTATTATGTTCACGATTTGTACCTCACTCACATTGTAGATCTGTACTTGGAATGTAAAATCTTTAATAAACTTGGAATTAAAAAAAAAAAGATTGCAGTTACAAGTTCCATACAGTGATTCTTATTGCTAAGATTACAGTTACAGGCCATGTACAGTGATTCTTATTGCTTAGATTACAGTTACAAACCCAGTATAGTGATTTTATTTGCCATTACTGATTTAATAGCTGAATTTTATTTATTGAAATGTTTCACCAGGAAGGCACACTGAGCAACAAGTTGCTCATCTCCCGGTGCGACCTAGGGGGTAGGGAACAATGGGATAGAATACAGAGAAATGTTACAATGTTGGAATACAATTTGCTTACTTTCATACAATGAGAGCAGGAGGGATTACAAGTGGATAACATTGGCTAATAATACAACAGTTAAATATAGCAGATATGAAGACATGTATAGCAAATTGACAACAGTTGGTGACAAATTGTAACACTGGAACACATACAATAACTTGACAACAGCATGTAGCACTAGATGGTAAGGTGACCCAATAGTAATTGGTAGCCATTAGTATAACATAGATGTTCAAGATTTACAGTGATTGGAGTAAAGAGAGGAAGAATGAAAGGAGGGAATGAAAATTTGTGGAGGGTAGAATGGAAGAAGGAAAGGAAATTTGTGGAGAGATGCAGATAGAACACAGTTTTGAGGCAAACAGAGATGACAGGGTGGACTAAAGTGCATATATGAGGGGTATGGGGTAGGTTATAAGTGCTTAATTGCATGTAGGGGTAGGCCAATGTTAGGCTACGTTAACCAGAAGGGGGGGTAGGAGGAGAGGAGAGGTAGAGTGTGGCATGGTGAATGAGAGAGAGGTATTGTAGGTGGGAGGTATCCAAAGGGGGAAAGGTGGGGAGTTGAAATTCAACAGTGTCCTATTATCCCTATCTGAGCAGAGCAGTGGACAGCCCTACTGGTAGGACACTGGTTATAGGCGATGAGAGTTATTTATATATTGTGATACGAGAGAGGGGGGTGTTGGGGAAGGGATGTTGTGGGAGGGGGTAGCAGAGGTCATCTATAGTGGTGGGGGTAGTACCCCACCAGTACGCTGGGTGACCCTACCTGCACAAGACAGTGATCTAGCAGTGACTGAGGGGGTGCAGTAAAAGGAGAGATAGGGGAAAGGGGGTAAAGTTGCTGCCCACCATGCGCTATGGATATGGATCCAGTGATCAAGCTCACAGGAGGGAGATAGAGTAAGGGAAGACAAAGAAGGGGGAGGAAAACTTTAGGTAGAGGGAGAGTAGGGGACAAGGAGGAGCACAATCAGAGGGAAATAGGAGTGGTAGGGAGTAGGCATATGAGCTTGAGCAGAGGTCAACTATAGTGGGGGGGTAATACCCCACCAGTGTGTTGGGTGACCCTGCCTGCACAAGACAGTGATCTAGCAGTGACTGAGGGGGTACAGAAAAAGGAGAAATAGAGGAAAGGGGTAAAGTTGTTGCTCATCCTGTGCTATGGATCCTGCCTGACCAAGGCACTGATCGAGCTCACAGGAGGGAGATAGATTAAGGGTAGAGAAAGAAGGGGGAGAAACACTTTAGGAGGAGGGAGAGTAGGGGATAAGGAGGAGCATGACCTGAGGGGAAATAGGAGTGGTGGGGAGTAGGCATATGGTAATATGGGCTTAGGGGAGAGGGTGGGGGGGTATTAGGAAGGGTCATGGCAGGCACAGAAAGGGACAAGGAAGTTCTTGAGGGCTGAGTTAATGGAGTAGCAAGAGGATGAGTGGTGAATTTGAGGGGGAAGTGAATTCCAGATTTTTGGGAGGTGATAAGAATAACCTGATTGGCCAATAAGGGTAAAGTGGCGTGGGACCACCAGGGTTCATAAATCGGTAGATTTTAGGGAGTGGGAAGGAGGGGGGTGGTTGTAAAGGCAGGGGAGAGAAAGGAGGAAAGTTCACCCAGCCAGTGCCTGGAGATGAATTTTGTGCAGTGAGAGAGGTGTCGGTTTGTGTGGGAAGGGAAGAATAGGGCATGGTAGAGATCACAATGGTGAGTGCAGAGGGGGGCGTAGAGGGCAAAATGGCAAAAGGAGTTGAAGAGAGCATCTAGTCTGAACAGGGAGGACTTAGGGGCAGCACTGTAGACTATGTCACAGTAGTTGAAGATAGGTAGGATCATCTTCTGGACAATCTGGAGGGATCCAGCGTGCCTTGACCAGGCCACGGACCCCTCAATTTCTGGAACCTAAACAGTTTTTCAGAAATCCTCTATACTGCAAGGGATCCAGCGTGCCTTGACCAGGCCACATACCCCTCAATTTCTGGAACCTAAACAGTTTTTCAGAAATCCTCTATACTGCAAGGGGTCCAGCATGCCTTGACCAGGTCACGGACTCCTTAATTTCTGGAACTTAAACTGTTTTTCAGAAATCCTCTATACTGCAAGGGATCCAGCGTGCCTTGACCAGGCCATCGGACCCTCAATTTCTGGAACCTAAACAGTTTTTCAGAAATCCTCTATACTGCAAGGGATCCGGCATGCCTTGACCAGGCCATGGACCCCTCAATTTCGGAACCTAAACAGTTTTTCAGAAATCCTCTATACTGCAAGGGATCCAGCGTGCCTTGACCAGGCCATGGACCCCTCAATTTCCGGAAACTAAACAGTTTTTCAGAAATCCTCTATACGGCAAGGGATCCAACGTGCCTTGACCCGGCCATGGACCCCTCAATTTCCGGAACCTAAACAGTTTTTCAGAAATCCTCTATACTGCAAGGGATCCAGCGTGCCTGGACCAGGCCATGGACCCCTCAATTTCTGGAACCTAAACAGTTTTTCAGAAATCCTGTATACTGCAAGGTACTAGTCCTGACTTTTGGATTTTGGTACCAGTGGAAGCTGATTTTTTTTCGCTCTCCCCCACCCCCTCCTCCACGACCTGTTAAATACACCTAAACCACTCCCCCTTCTGTGCACCTTTCTCCCATTGGCCATCTTGCTATACACAAATTTAAAGCTACAGAACACCTTCTATAATGCATTCCTGCCCCAGAGAACTACATCTCTAACTGCCCCTTGCCTCACCACTCCCTCCTGTCCCCCTTCATAAGGCAAACCAAGCTAATTCCCTCCTACTACTTTCCATTGTCCCCACTCTCCCTTGGAAAGATTAAGCTGGCACTACCTATATTATGTGCCATCTCCCTAACTACTGCGCTGGTATTGATCGACTTCTGTGCGACAGTGCTGGACTGCGATTAACAGTGCCTCTCCTTCCTCTCATTCTCCCCCTCTCCCCTGTCTCAACCCTCTTCACTCACCACTAGCGATAAGTCCACCCTGGGGTACATCTCTCTCATCCTACTCACTAAAGGAGAACACCGCCTCCTTGGCCACTACCTGGTTAACCTCTCCTGGTCTCCTTCTATTCCCTCCTGTCCATACATTCTCCCACTATCACTACTCTCCCTTGCTGGGGACATTGAATGCAACCTTGGCCCAACAAACTCCCATATCACCCCCACCTCTAGCATCTGGACAAATGCTCCGGTCTTAAAATTGCACATATCAATGTCTGCAGCCTTCCATCTAAATTCACTGACCTTGCGGCTTGGATTGAGCTACACAAGGCCCATATTCTAGGACTCACTGAAATATGGCTAAAGCCACACCACACTGAAAACACCTTCAAAATACCTGGCTACTCTTACCTACGCCTTGACAGGCCAAGCAGGAAAAAAAGTGGCGGTGTGGCCCTGCTCCTAAGGGAACCCCTCTCAGCTAGCATTGTCCTATACTCTGACCCTTCCTCACCTAGTGAATGGCTACTTTCCGAACTGACCCTGGGATCCTGCAAGAAACTCTATATTGGCTGCTGCTACAACCCCCCCACGAACGGAACCATTGGACTCACCAGCCTCCTCCAAGGCCTGAGCTCTCTAACTCCCCATAGGGAATCTATCCTTCTCGGCGACTTTAATCTAAACTGGCTGAGCTGCCACCAGCCTGACTATGTATTCCTGTTAAAGCAGCACAACCTGGTGCAGGTGATCACTCTTCCCACCAGGCTTAATCCACGCTCAGTCACCCAGACTCTCCTAGACTGGATCCTCATAAACAGGGAGGACCAAGCATTACATGCTGGCACCATGGTTGACTCTGTAAGTGATCATTCACCGACCTATCTCCTCTGGTCTTCCAAACTAAAGCACCCCCCACCCAAATACTTATCTCTAAGAAATTTCAGCTGCCCAGTCTTCACAAATCCCCTTGAGGAGTATTGCCACGCTGAAGGAGAGATCTATGTTCCTAACAGCACTTGTTAAGCCTGGAATTGTAAAAGTTTGGAATTTAAGAGTCCGGACACTGGTGCTCAGTGCCTGGTTGCATGCCACAGATGCTTTAACTACGTGGGTTCCCACCCCTTCTCGGGGGATCAGTCATCATATTTACATTCCCAACAAGGAGATGAGAAGATGATCGAAGCCACGCTGCATGACATAGTGCCAGTGAGGTGTTGTCGCTGTCATTGCTGCCTTTGTGGGGTGTTCCTCCTCACTGACACTTCCACGCCATTGCCACTAGAGGAGACTCTTTCCTTACAGATGCTGTCAATCTTAATGCAGCGCAGCTCAATCATTTAGCCGCTTCAATGAAGCAGGGTTTATGCGGACTTCCCAGAATAGCGTCTGATCCAGAGACTGACGGTTTTATTTACTATGAAGAACCGCCAATTCTCCTTGACATGAGCATTTGTTAATTGTAAAACAGGAGGGGAAATGGGGGGTGAAGGGACAATGAGAAATGCATTTTCTCTCTGAAAGAGGCCCGAGTTAATGGAGGTCCAGAGAGAGAGTAGGTACTTTTATGATGCCAGGTGAAGGCTGACATTGGTCCCTTCCCCCCCATGTTTCCTTTTCCTTTTTTCCGGTCTGTTTTTCCCATAGGTAGTAAGGTTTAGAAATTTGATGACCCAACAGTTTGATTGTAAGTTCTATAGTTTGCATAGTTTCCTATAGCGATAGAGAACAGTCTAGGCCACGTTCTGTTTTTTCTAGTGCAGACCAATTTATGTACTCACTCAATATCAAGGTGTTACTTTAGATTAATGGTCACAGTATTGTACTGGCCTAGTTTAGAATATGGCTGCTGATCTGTGTATAATGTTTCACATCGGAGAGTTAATTTTCAATTAATGATCTCATCGCTTCAGTCACTCCAGTGCAGCAAATCCCTTAGTTTTCAGCATTTTAATTACTGTAGTCCAGTTAGTGATTCTTGTTACGATCACTGTTTTATATAGTTAGGTTTTGGTTGGGTGGCTGGAGCGAAAGGGGAAAAGTTCAGGGGCATGATGCAGAAGGCGAAATGTAGAGTGGGGGTGGCAGGGTGGGTTGGGGAAGGACTTTAAAGTTTGTACTGTTGAGGGTTTATGTGGGTAGATTACGGGGGACTGGAAGGGGGAGGTGGGCGGGTAAATTCACACAGTGATTTGGGGCAGAGTATCCTGTCTTTTAATTGTCTCATACCTCAATCAGTTTTTTGCTTGACATGGCTGGGACAACGAGGATAATCACTTGGAATGTGCGGGGGGCCAGGCGCAAAGTTAAACAATATCAGATTCTTAAACACCTAAATCTGCTGGCTGCGGATATTGCGTTTTTGCAGGAATCTCATTTACTGAATTCTGAGGCTACGCAGCTCTGCAGACAGCAGATGGACCAATGCTTTGCGGCAGAGGGTAACACCCAGAGCCGCAGAGTTTTGATCCTATTGCGCAGGTCCATACCTTTTGTTCCCACCCAAATTATAGCGGACCCTGAAGGACGTTACGTGTTTGTGAAAGGCAAACTCCATACCAAAGAAGTAATCTTGGGCAGTATCTATGGTCCCAATATTGACACTCCCAGTTTCTTTATACACATTCTCAACATCCTTTCCCCATTTTTGTAAATCCCTTTAATAATAGGGGGCGATTTTAATCTTGTGTTCGACCCTCAAATGGATTGCTCAGGTAAGCTCCATAAAGGGCTTTCCCCGGCACAATGGGCACTCCGGGATTGGTTAGACGGAGCGAGGTTAGCAGATATTTGGCGTATTCTTCACCCATCGGATAGAGAGTTCACTTTTACATCTTCGGTTCACCACTCGTCCTCCCGCATTGATTATATATTGATTTCCCAGTCCTTAATCCCCACAGCAGTAGACTCAGTTATACTCGCAGGACCGCTTTCTGACCATTCACCAGTTGCCTGTTCGATTTCTTTATCCTCATTGCCCATTACAGGCGGGCGATGGAAGGTTAATAATCAACTGTTAAAGATTCCGGCGAATAAAACATACATATCCAAACATATTTCCACTTTTATGGATATTAATGTTGGCTCTACCGGAAAACCAGACATTGAGTGGTGCTCCCTGAAAGCCTATCTTAGAGGTTTATTGATCGGTTTAGCAACCAAAAGGAAAAAAACTCAGGATGAATGACTTAAATACTTACTGTCCCAGATCCGGGCCATAGAGCATGAGTTATGCCCCCAATCCCCAGATCACGTCAGAGAAACCCTAGTGAAACTCAAGGACTCATATTTGAGTCTCCTAAGATAAAAGACTGAGTTTATTATCCTGAAAACTCAGTCTTATCACGTAGATCAAGGGGACAAAGCAGGGCGTCTTTTGGCCCTCAAGCTTAAACAGCTGGAATCTTATAGACTGATCACTGCAGTCCGCTCACAAAAGAACGATATTCTTATGACTTCTCCATCGGACATAACTTTGGAATTTAGGAGTTATTATGCGAAGTTAGAAAATGGGCCAAGAAAATTCTGGGCTCTGATTGGCTGATAGACCTGGCTGGGTGGGCGTCTATCAGACAACAGAGCCTTGGTATTAAAAGTGCCAGTCCCCACCAACCTCATCACCCATATCAAGCTGCAGTTCGAATTTTCAATTTAAAATGCCCACCATTTTTTCCCACTTAACGAGACCTGAGACTTGATCACATTCCTAACTGCCTCTTCCTTTTGAATTATGCAGCCGTAGAAGTTCAGTTTAAAAATGCCACACACTGTCAATGTTCTGCCACCACTGTTCCCAATTCCAATTCGTCCATTAAAAAACAATGCCCTGCTGAGAAAAATGCCCTGCTTCTTTCCAGTACAACAAAACTGCACTGAAACACAAATGTACTTGTGTTTCTGTCCACTCCTGCCACGGTGGACCTCGTTTGGTATAGGGTTCCCATTCTCAACGTCTCAATTGCTCAACTGTAAACGGACTGTCAAAATGGGAAAATACAGAAATGTGTCAAATAATTAACTGCTTTCCCCTTACAGCGCAGGACTCGGTTGTGCTGCATTTTAAATTCCCAAGCAAAAGGTTAGGCCACAGTTCTCCTCCACTACCACATATACCCAAATCATTAAAAAACATGTAGCACACACTGTCCATGTTTTACCTACTACAGACCCGATCGCAGGTGAACAGTTTAAATCGGAAACGTGTGCTCAGCGCTACTAGAGACAACTTTCTTGGCTCAGTCAGTCTTCACCCCCGCTCTGCTCGCCATCGCTCATCACAAAAGAAATGTAAAAATTCAGAGGCAGACATTAAAGCAATGAAGAAATGAAATACAGGTAACTCAGATCACCTTCCTATTGCTAAAAAACAACTGAATCAGCTGAGAGAGAGAAAGAAAGAGAGACGGCGCTATCTCCGGTACCGCTACTATATATGAGAGCATCGGTACTTTCTTAGTTTTCATACCACAGATGGATGTCCATCTCTGATGCGAGAAAATGGAGAAACTACCGCTCCTCTCACACATAGTAGCGGTACTAGAGTTAGCGGTCTCACTCTTCCTTGGCCACCGCTCCTCAGCTTGACTTTCCCAATGTCAGCACTCAAAAAAATGGGGGTGACAAGCCACATGCTCAGGATAGACAGCAAGGACCGGGAAACACAGCTGCACAGCATAGACATCACAGCATGACTGCTCCAGAACAGCTATTTTTTGTAAGAAGTGACTCTCGATTGTCAGAGTAGGCAGCCAGCACCTGGAAACTTTAAAAAAAAAACTTAATTGTCTCCAGGACATGCAGCAGTTAAAAAGTTAACAGCATTTCAGTTTATTTATGTGTGTGTGTGACAGGACAAAAGTCAAATGCAGGCGGAGGAACTATTTTATTTCAAAAGTTACTTTAAACTTATTTTTCATTAACGCTTTTCAACTACTTTGTGTTTTTCACAGTGGCCATTTTCTAAGCGCAATAATACCCTCCAAGGTGGGCGGTATTGTGCTACTGGACTTCAGGGGCTATAAGGCCCTCCGCCTACGGCGTCGGGCCTCATTAAACCCCTAGGCAGTCCGGTATAGCACAATACTGCCCACCATGTCAGGTATTATTGCTTACCTGTACAGCCTCATGGAAGATCCCCCATCTTCATCACAATTAGTCTCTTATCTTTCGCAGACCTCCCTACCTGTACTCTCGGACCTACAGAAGTCTTCCCTAGTTGCTCCCATTACTTTAGAGGAGATACTCAGGGTTATTCAGGATCTGCCCTTGGACAAGACACCTGGGCCGGATGGCTTCTCCTCTAATTTTTATAAAGCCTTCGCACCACAACTAGCCCTGGCCTTTTCTCGCTATTTCAGCATGTTCTTTCTGGGCAGGTTTCGGATGAATCTTTATTTGAAGCCTTAATTTCTCTAATATTGAAGGAAGGTAAACCTCCCGAGAGGGTCCAGAGTTGTAGACCGATCTCCCTCCTTAACCAGGACCTTTAGATTCTAATGAAACTCCTGGCGGACCGCTTGAGCCTTGTCATGCAAGATATTATAGGCCCAGAACAGGTAGGTTTCATGAAGGGTAGATCCTCTATTGATCATTTTAGAACCCTCTTGCATATCTTCTCGGCCTCCAGGGATGCCGATTTTCCAGCTGTTCTTATCTCCCTGGACACCGAGAAGGCATTTGATAGGGTTGACTGGAATTTTTTGTTTCAATCACTCACAGCATTTGGGTTCCTCTCTCTTTTTATAAAATGGATAAGGGTCCTTTATAAATCCCCCATGGCACAGGTAGTGTGCAATGGAGTATTGTCCGACCCCTTTAAATTGCATGCTGGCACTAGGCAGGGATGCCCTTTATCCCCCCTGCTATTCAATATCTACTTAGAACCACTTATCCGGAGGATTATGGCCAGTAAAGAAATCCAGGGTATAAGTATCCAGCAACAAACAGTCAAAGTATTGGCCTACGCGGATGACCTACTCCTTCAAATATCTCAACCCGACATATCTATACCTGCCCTACTTACCACCCTGAGAGAATTCAGTTCCATGTCCAATTATAAATTAAATGAAGACAAGACGGTGGTTTTCTCCTTGAATTATAAAGCATTAAAGATTGTGGCATCCTCCGTGGGTTTCTCTTGGCAGCCCAACACATTGAAATATCTGGGTTTGAATTTGTCCAGGGAGCCAAACAGGTTTACAAAATTAAATCTAGATCCATCAATATCCACTATTAGACAAGATCTCAAGAGATGGGCATTACTTCCCTTATCTCTTTGGGGTAAAATCAATATCATCAAAATGAATGTCTTCCCGCGGCTTTTCTACCCATTAAATCTTTCGAACACCTGGTTACCGTTGATGTGGTTTAAAAAAATACATCAGATGTTCTCAACCTTCATTTGGTCTGAAAACAAACCCCGGATAGCCTATGATAAGCTTTCAGCACTGAAATTGAAGGAGGGACTGCGTCTTCCACATTTAGGACTTTACTACTGGGCCAGTCATGTAAATAAGTACCTGCAATGGCTAAGGGGGGACCATCCCCAATTGCAGCAGTCCCTCACTCCTATCTGGCTCAAAATAGAGAGGTGTCTAATACAAACTCATGGGCTATCCCCTGTTGCATTACTACATGTTAATTTAAGATCCCTGCCTTCCGCACTTAAAAATACTTCCATTGCATTATCTATTCATATTCATTCTCAGCTCTGCTCGTTCCTAAAATATAAGCATACCATGGACACATCACAACCTTGGTGGGGTAACCCCAAACTTATAACTGACGGTAGGCCACTTCAGTTGAGATGGATCCCCCAGATAGGGGACTGTCCTCTCTCTCGCTTTCGGAAGCCGGATGGCCTGTGGTTAACTTCACCTGAAATCCTTACTAAATTTCAAGTTCCAAATTCCGCGATTTTTAAAATATTTCAATTATGTCATTTAATAATAAAATCCCTTGGTAATGTGCCACCAATACCACCGAACCCATCCTTGTCGGTTTTAATCCCCCAGGTGGGTCTCTCGCATGCTGTTTCCAGATTGTATGAGATACTCCATAATTGGAAATGGCCAGACTGCCTGGGGCCGGCTTCTTATTGGTCCCCAGTTTTTCCCAAACAAGATTTGCATTGGCCCTCTCTATGAAAGACTTGTCACAAGTTTGTAACACAAGACAGACTTAGATTATTACAATTTAAAATCCTGCACAATCTATATTACTCGCCCCAGAAGATGGCTAAATTGGGTATGCTCTCTTCACCCACAGTACCAGGTGCCTGCAGAGTGAGGGTAACCTTCTGCACATCTTTTGGGAATGTCCCAAGGTAGTCCCTCTCTGGACTATCATTAAACAGAAGGCTGACCCCCTTTTGGGCTTATCAGATCTTTTTACAGCGGAAATTTGTATTTTGGGAGATCTTTCCTCAGTTACTGTTACCAATAGAAAATATCATATAACCCTCATTGCGATGTCGGTCAAAAGACTGGTCTTGTGGCACTGGAAAGATTCAACTGAAATTTCTTACAGTGAATGGTTACAGGAGTTGTTGGCCAATCTTCGCCTGGAGAAGACAATTGCTAGTTTACATAATCAATCACAGAAATTCCTCAAGAATTGGGGTCCTCTTGTTACTCTGTATTCTCTTCAGAAATCATAAAAGTCCTGTACTTTGCAACAGACAGCCTGATACCAGATAGATTTGCTCTGTGTGAATGGAGGGAGGGTTGGGGGGAGGGGGAGAGTGGATCTATTCCCAACCTATGCTGTAATATTGTACAGTTGATGAATAAATGTAACAGTAGATCCTCTCTCTGCAATTGTATAAAATTGAATAAACTTTGAATTGAAAAAATCTCCTCGAGGAGGCCCAGTCCTTGGACTGGTCCATGCTTTTTTCCCTTTCCAATGTAGCCATGGCAGTTTCCACATTTACCCAGACTCTACTAACACTCCAGGACCACTTTTTCCCTGTCACTACCAGACGGGTCAGAGGCGGGTGCTCGCGCTGGGTCTCTAAAGACCTCCTAACCCTTATGAAGGCCAGAGACCACGCCTGGTCCACTTTCAAAGCAACCCCCTCTCCTGCCCTCGGGGATGCTTGCAGGCACATGAGGAACAAATGTAAACAACAGGCCAAATTTTTGAAACAGACCCACTTCCGCAACCTGCAAAAGGCCAATCACGGAGACCTTAGAAAATTCTGGGACTCAATCAGCTCCCTCCTATACATCTGCTCCAGCTACGCTGCACCACATCTCAACTCCCAGGATGGGCTGCTGACCGACCCTCAGGATGTGGCCAGTGTCTTCAACTGTAAGTTCACCAACTTATCCATGTACCTAAATAAGCTGCTAACTGCCCAACCTCAAAGCCCGGCCCTAATATCTGACACACTGCCATCCTCCTCCAGCTCTGCCACTCACCAGCAAATACCCCCATTCTATTTTAAAGCCCTCTCCATACATGATACAGTGAAGCTACTCAAACATCTACCTAACCATGGCTCCTCCGGATCTGATGGCCTATCTCCAGTCTTTCTTAAGCTGATCTCTTCGGCGATTGCCAAGCCACTCACCTTCATCTTTAACCTTGCCCTTTCCACCTCCTCCATGCCTGACCCATGGAAGATAGCTAAGGTTATCCTCATTCTTAAATCCGGTGACCCCAAATCCTCTGACAATTACCGTCCAATATCCATCCTCCCTCATCTCAGTAAACTACTCAAGAGAGCAGTCCACAATCAGCTCACTGAGTACATAAGCAAATACACCCTCTTAAGCAACCAAGAGCATGGCTTTCACAAGAATCATTCCACCGCCACTACCCTCGCTCTACTGACTAACCACATCCTCTCTAACATGGATAATGATAAAGCCATCAGGGCTGTCTTCATCGACCTCTCAAAGGCTTTTGACATGGTTAACCATGCTCTCCTTACCTCCAAGCTTAGCCTCATTGGTTGTTCTCAGAAAGTCGCAAGCTGGTTCACTAGCTATCTTACTGATCGCTCACAATTCATGTGTATTGGTCAAACCTGCTTGCCCACCCTGCCTGTCTCTGTGAGGGTCCCTCAAGGCTCAATTCTGGGTCCCCTCCTTTTCTCCTTATTCGTTAATGCACTTCCCTTCAACTGCCTCAACTGTAACTCTCTCCTGTATGCCGATGACCTTGTCCTCTTCCACAGTGACAAATCCACGGTCGCAATTTCCTCAGTTCTCTCACACAACTATGCTGCAGCCCACAGCTGGTTCTCAAAAAGCCTCCTCTTAGTAAATGTCAAAAAAATTTAATCCATGCTGTTTGGATCTAAGCCCTTCCTGGCCAAAACTAAAAGCCATGCCCTCTTACTCATTCTCACCCCAGATGGTACAGCTCTGGAGGACGTCAACACCTACAAATACTTAGGAGTACTGCTCGACCCCTCTCACCTTCACTGAGCATGCAAATTCCCTTGTCAGAAGGTTCCATCAAAAGTTAAGTGCCACCTATAGATTCAGGCAATACCTTACCCCTGAAGCTAGACTAGCCGTTGTCCAGGGTAATCTTCTCCCTATTCTTGACTACTACTCCCCTATTTATGCCAGGATCTCAGCTACTGCTATGGCTAAACTCTCCGCTGCCTACAACAGCGCCTGCTGCTTTGCTTTATTGGTCTTGTTCTTCACCCACCACTGTACCCTCTATAATACCTTTGGATGGCTACCGCTGCAAGGTCGCTTTGACCTAGCCCTCTGCTACATGGTGGACAATGTCATCTGCATGGCTCCAGAATCCCCCTAACTGCCCTTCTGAAAACCCGAACACTCCTCCGCAACCTCCGCTCAAATGGTACTCCCCCTCTAGCTGTTCCTAGGGTATCCACCAACATGGGTAGCAGTGGCTGGTCTGCAGCTGCCCCGTTGCAGTGGAACAAACTACCGGCTGAACTCCATTCCATTGACACACACTCCAGTTTTAAGTCCCACCTTAAAGTCTGGTTCCTGGAAAACTCATCCTGCCGATGCTCCCAGGGGTCTCACACCAACTCACACTAGTCAACTCCCCAGCTCAGGGGTTACCCACCTACCCACACCAGTCAACTCTCTTGCCTACAACTGTTATATTGCATTTTTCACAGTAATATTTGACTTCCTTGCCTGTACTTATTGTATATACATTTTTTTACTGAGTATTCTGTATATTACTTGCTCACTGGACAATGTAGTCACACATTGTACACTGTGCCTATGATTTGTTTGTTTGTACCAAGTCTTCTCATGTCTGATATTGAAACCTTGTATTCACTGTTCTCAAATGGACCTATGCATCAAACCTGTATATTGTGTCTACTATTGTTGCTTGTGCCAAATCTGTTTCATGCATATTACTGTTACCTTGTACTCCACTGTCACCCTGCGCCATATGTTATGGCCCGGGTCGTGCCTGAAAACAGTCCCTTGGATCAGTGCACTCACCCGGTTATCAAAATCATAAATAAATAAAAATCTCACACCTAGCCATGGGTGGGATGCAGGTAAGGTTCCTGAATAAGGCACCAAACTTGGGATGCAATTTTTTCTGAATGACGTTGATATGACCAGAGAAGTTCAGGTGTTAGTCCAGCCAGACACCTAAATACCTGAAGGAGGATGTATCCTTGAGTAAAGTCCCATCAAGGGTGTGGAAGGAGGGTGGACAGGGAAACCTGGTAAGTTTCTGCCTGGTGTCAAAGGTCATGGAGACTACTTTTTTAGCATTGAGAGATAGTTGGTAGTTTGCAAACCAATGCTGAACTTTATCAAAGTCAAGTTGCAAGTTGGATGCAACCTCGGTCGAGCAGGAGTCAGATGCATACAAGACTGTATTCTCAGCGTACATGTGCATAGAGGAGAATGGAGAGCAGGTGGATGGGAGATTGTTAAGAAAAAAGAGGATAATATTGGACCTAACACTGACCCTGGGGGACATTTCCCTGGGAGAAATTTTGTACTGTATTACCCTTTTCCCTTCATCCTATAAGTAAAAGCTATTTATTTGACTGAAAACTGTCTAAGTGGTTATTTTTAGAAGGTCTTGGTGCCCCTTTTTGGTCTGTTGCTCTGGGTGGTGTCAGTGGTATCTTTCAGGGGGAACAGTGCCTCCCCCTTATTAAGGCACTTTTTCATTCCTGCCAGTGGCTGGCTCTGCACTGTGTTTTGGGCATCCAGCTGTCAGACCAAACAACCCAACATTGTTCCCTCAGTCAGTTTAAGCCCTCTACCTTTGGCTGAGGGTGATGCCACCAAGGAAGCCTCTTGGTGATGTCAGCAGACAGGTATTAAAAAGACAAGTTTATTTATTAGTGGTAGTACAAAAATAAATTTGTTACTCTGGTGGTAGTGGTGGGATTTTTTGTGCCCACGTGAGGGATCTTCTGTACAGAGGTTTTTCCCTTTTGTTAATTCCCAAAGAACAGACTAACCAAGACTCAAAAATAACTGTTTTTCTAATTAGTCAGTATGGATGACCTGGGACACGGATCCTCCCAGAATGTGACTGGCTCCAGTGGGATGCAATGCTTTCAATCAGATGGGGGGAGGATGCCCAGACCTGTCTACATGCCTGAGACATTCACAGGATGTGATTGTGAATGGTCGGATTGGGCAGATCAGTTTGAGTTGGCAGCTGAGGTGAATGGTTGGGATGAAGTTAACCATATTTGCTTCATGACACTGCTGTTCAAGGGAAGGGCTTGTGAGGTGTACCTGGGCCTGGCACCTGAAGATCATATCAGTTACCAGAGACTGAAACAAGCAATGAAACAGTATCTGGATCCACCTATGCTGGAAGACTGCTGTCGGATCACCTTTCTGGACCAAAGGAGGCAGGAGAATGAGACTCTGCATGAATTTGGGAATGTTATTCACCGACTAGCTGCCAAGGCATACCCTGCAGCAGATCTGGCAACCCAGGACATTTTGGCTTGAGACTACTTTGTGAGCAATGTGGGGAACTCAGAAGTCCGTATACAGCTTCGAAGTGGAAAGCCAAACACTCTGGAAGATGTAGTACAACTCTCAAGTGAGATTGAGGCAATCTGTGAACTTGAAAAGCCACAACATTCAACGCCCCATGTCTGAACCCATGGTGTTCCAGCTGAGGAAGCCAAGACAGATGATACAATACAGAAGATAGCAGGTGCCATGGAATGCCTGACTAAGGAGATGGAGGTCTTGAAGACCAGGATTAACACCTTATCCTTGCTAAGACAGCCAGGGAATAGAAGAGCAGGACCTCAGGGAGGGGATCGAAGGAACAGTAGGCCAAAGGAATGCTGCGGATGTGAAAGCCCAGACCACCTCCTCAGGAACTGTCCTCAGAGACCATTAAACTAAAATGAGCAGGGGTAGAGGGCCCAACACCTGCTGGGAAGATGGAGGCCCACACTAATCTGTAATTGACATTTAATGCTGTTGGGAAAGGTGTATACCTCACAGAAAGGATCAGAGGGATTCCTTGTGAGGCATTCATTGACTCAGGAGCACAGATCTCAGTAGTCCATTGAGATGTGTGGGCCAATGCTACCCACAATCCTAACCCGGAGCTCTGACCTAACTCTGTCACTGTGAACATGGCTAATTGACAGGCCCTGAATGTTCTCAGACTTTGGGATGCCATCTTTGAGATTGGAGAGTTCAAGGTACAATGGGAGATACTTGTCAGCAGTGAAGCAACAGCCCGGGCTCTGGCTGGTACTGACTTCCTCACCGAGTTTGGAATCACTGTGGACCTGAAGAACAATGTGTGCCAGGTAGCTGGATGGCAGCTACCCTTGCTCTTGAAGAGAGAAGATGGAGGTGTCTGACAGGTTACAGTGCCCGATAGAGTAACCATCCCGTCACGAAGTGAGATCATTATACCTGGTATCATCAGAGACTGGAATGGACCCTGGGAATTGGCAGGGCTCATTGAGCCATCAGATAGAGTACACAAGTCTGGACTGATGGTGGGGTGAATCTTGGTAATCAGCAGGGATGGACAGGTACCAGTGAGATTCCTGAATATGGAGCCAGAAGCTCAGACCCTGGAGAAGAACCATGTTGTTGGTGAATTTGAACCCTGGGGGGTAACATTGCCCTTGAGATAGAAAGGAAGCTACCAGAGCCAGAGTTGTTGGCAGCCACCCACCCTTGGACTGTAAATTAGCTTATGGAAAAAATGGGACTCTAACTGTGGCCTTCAGCCTGGTGACGAGCGTGCTGTGAGGGTGATTCTTCAGCAACATGTGTCCTTGTTTAGCTGTGGAGAGTTTGCCCTTGGCAAGACAGATTTGACATACCACCAAATAGACTCTGGAAATGAAAGACCTCCAAAGTTGGGCCTGAGGAGAGTCCCCATGCACCTACAAGATTAATTCCAACAGCACCTTGATGACATGAAGAGACGAGGAGTAATCCAGCCCTCCACCAATCCATGGCTGCCCCAGTGATTCTCATCTGCAAGAAAGATGATGGGGTGAGATTTTGTGTGGATTACCACAAATTGAATGAAATTACTGAAAAAGATGCCTACCCATTACCACGCATTGATGACATCCTGGACACTCTAGCCAATGCACTGTGATTCAGCACTCTGGACCTGGACAGTGGCTACTTCCAGGTAGAAGTGGTGCCTGAGGACAAGTCTAAGACAGCATTCACAACCAGGTTGGGGCTCTATGAGTTCAATGTGATGCCTTTTGGACTCTGTAATGCCCTGGCTACATTCCAGCAGCTAATATACCTGGTCCTAGCAAATCTCCAGTGGACTACCTGTCTAGTTTATCTTGACAACATTGTGGTGTTTGGTAGGACTGTTCAAGAGCATCTCTCCCAGCTGGATGAAGTCTTCCATTGCCTGGGTCAGGCCCACCTAAAGGTGAAACCATCAAAATGCAACCTGTTACAAACCCAAGTAAAATTTCTGGGCAACATGGTCAGTGCTGAGGGTATTGCTACTGACCCTGAGAAAGGGCAAAGTGTGAGGAGTTGGCCCACCCCAAAAACAGTGACTTGAGGTACAGTTTCTTGTGCCTGGCTTCTTATTTCCACAGATTCATAAAGAACTTTTCAAAGATTGCAGAACCCTTGCAAGGGTTGGTCGACAAAGGTGCAAGGTTCATCTGGTCTGAAACTTGTCAGAAAGCTGCAGATGAGATAAAGAAACTGTTAACAATAGCACCCATCCTGGCATATCCAGATCCTGAAAAAACTTTCATTCTAGATATTGATGCTAGTGACCAAGGTATAGGAGCAGTGCTGTCACAGACTGATGGTGAGAAAGAAAGGGTAATTGCTTATGCCAGCAAAGCCTTGTCAAGGGCAGAACGAAAGTATGCTACTGCTTGAAAGGAACTCCTAGCTATGGTGGTCTTTGTGAAACATATCCGACATTATCTCTTGGGCGAGAAATTTATCCTTCAGACGGACCATGGATCTTTTCGTTGGCTCCACAATTTCCAGCAACCTGATGGACAATTGGCCCGTTGGCTAGAACAGCTCAGTCAATACCATTATGAGATTGTGCACCATGGTGGAAGGATCCACCAGAATGCTGATGCTCTCTCTTGCAGGCCTCATGAATGGACTACCAACCCTCTGGACTCCACTGCAACCATCCTGCCTGTCACAGTGCCAAGGGAGACTGAGGATGCCAATTATGACATCGGCAAGTGCCAAGATGAGGATGATACCACCCGTCAGTTAAAGACTTGGAAGGCAAGAGGCAGATCTAAACTGGACATCAGGACCTGGAAAAAATCTGGCTGCAACTCTTTCAAAGGCACCTGGGAAGAGCTGCACATATCTGGGGATGGGTTGCTGGTTCAAAAGTTCTGCCACGCTCATACCAGCAGGTGCTTGGAACAAGTTGTGTTGCCCTCTTCTCTGGTTCCCCCTGTCCTCTCCTCCCTCTACAATGACATATATGCTGGACACTTAGGAATTGAAAAAGTAATGGACAAAGTGAGAATCCAGTTCTTCTGCCCTGCTGGAAGCAAACTGTACGAGACTGGGTGTAAGTATGTAGAGACTGTGCCTCAGGAAACTCAGTGGGCAGACCCCCAGAGCTCCTCTGGTAACCTCTCATACCAGCCACCCAATGGAACAAGTAGCTATTGACATCCTGAGCCCCCTTCCACTCACCCAGAACAAGAACAAGTATATTATGGTAGTAGCAAATGGGCAGAGGCTTATGCACTACCTGACCAAGAAGCTAAGACTGTGGCTAATGTGTTAATGACTCAATTTATTTGCAGATTTGGTGTCCCACGGTCCATCCATACTGACCAGGGCAGGAACTTTGAATCTGCCCTTTTCCAAGAACTTTGTGAACTGTTGGAAATAAACAAAACCCGTACCTCCCCCTACCATCCTCAGTCGGATGGGCTTGGTGAGTATCTAAACAGAACGCTCCTTGACATGTTGGTTCTTTTTGTAAATTCCAGCCAGGACAACTGGGACACCTTGCTGCCATACGTTATAATGGCATACTGCAGTAGTGTTCAGGCATCTACTGAGTTCAGTTCACAGAAAGTAATGTTTGGCCAACCCATAACTCTCCCAATCAACCTGGTGTTTGGGAGGGTTGCAGACGCAGCAGCTACCACTGTTACTGAATTTGTCTAAAGTACTGCAGGATACCTCAGTTTGGTCCATGAAGTCATTCAGAGGCACTGGTAGCAGGCATCCTGGTGTCAGAAGGCGTTCTATGACAAGAATGTCATGCCTTGCACCTTTAAAGTAGGAATGTGGGTATAGCTCAGTGATAGAAGCCGAAAGGGTAGCTCCCCAAAGCTCCAGAGGAGGTTCTTTGGCCCCTACAACATTTTAGAAAGGGTAAGTGATGTTTTGTACAGTATTAAAACTGTTGATGGGCTTACTTCCTTAACTGTACACCACAGCAAGCTGAAACCATACAGAGGGCCACCTCAGGTGGCCCAGATGGAGCAGGCAGAGGTGCCATGAATTGAGACGGAGGTCCCAGCTGTGCAACCAGCTCGCTCATCTGAAGTTCCTGAATGGCCATGAGTAAGGACTCCAACAAACCATTTGCAATGGAGAAGGAAGCTGTAGAGAATTCCTCCAGTCTACATTCCGCCTAGGCCACCCCTGTACAAAGATACTGCCCTACAGCCTCCCACTGATTCCACCAGCCAACCTGTAAGGCCTCCACAGCAAGAGGTGCAGCAGTCCACAGAGTTGTCCCCTGAGATAACTGTTCCAGACTGTCCAATGAACTCTGAACAAAGTATGGACAGTGTGGAAATGGATCCAGGGGCAGGTTGTGAATCCCCTTTGCCTTCAAGGACCATGAGAAGAATGGTGAGGCCACCTGTGTGGCACAAAGACTTTGTAAAGGACATTTAAAGTTGTGCCAGGACATGGGACGTGTCCACAGTAGAAGGAGGGTAGTGTAGCGGCAGAAATCACAGCCACATCGGGTGCTCTGCAGAAAGTAAAAGTGCATGTATCCCATCAGCGGCTGTGGCACTGGCCGCTACACTGTCTTCTTTTTCATTATTTAATTAAGAAAGTTGTGTGGTGCAAAGAGGTGGGGAAAGGCTACTTTTACCTTCCTCAGCCTCCCAACTGGGAAATGTAAACATTCAGGCAGCTCATTGGCAGCTGTAGTACCAGCCACCGACAATTCTTTTAGTATTAAAAATGTGTTGGAACAGACATAGGGGACTGGGAAGGATTTGCCTTACCTTCCCCCAATGGGGGCAGACACTGTATTTAAAAAGTGAAAATGTCCCCTGCAAGAGTCCCAGCCTTGTGGCTCCTGCAGCAGCACATCAAAGGCTCTCTCTCTCTCCCAGTTTAAAAATCAAAATGGGAGTCTTTCTTTTTGTTTGGGCTAGCACATGCTAGGGAGGCAGCATGAGGGCTGGGCAGCAGCTCTCATTGCTGAATGGTTATGCAGTCATGCCCCTGATTTGCATAACCAATCAGCACTGCCCCTTAGCCATCCAGTCAGGGAGTCCCTCAGGGTAGCCACGCCCCCTCCTTTCAGCATAAAAGAAGGATGTCTGGAGAGTGTGAAGCAGTAGAGGGAGGAGAGCTCCTGAGGAAGGAGCTTGAAAGCAGAGCTCTTAAAGGAAAAGAGTAGCCTGAAGGAGAAAGTGGCTGCTTGAAAGAGCAGGAGCAGCCAGAAGGAGAAGGAGTGCGTGAAAGAAAAGGAGCAGCTGGAAGAGGGGCTTGGGAGGGTCCTTGAAGAAAACCCCAGGAAGGAGCCTTGAGGAACCTGCAGGGGTAGCTTGGAGAGCCCTGCCAGCCTGGTAGCCTTACTTTAAAACAAGGACTTAAAACAGCTGTATCACTTGGCTTGGCAGTTGGCTCTGTGCCCTCGTAGGTAACTTGTGAGAGACTTGGCTGGCTGGTCAGCTAGCGGTGCAGCACCCATTTGGAGACTCGGCTAGCAGGTCGGCTAGCAGAGTAGCAATCTTGGGAGACTCAGCCAGCAGGACAGCTAGCAGCGCAGCACCCTTTGGACACTCGGCTAGTAGGTTGGCTAGCAGCAGAGTAATCTTGGGAGACTCGACTAGCAAGTCGGCTAGCAGCAGAGCAACCAAGGGACACTTGGTTAGCAGGTCAGCTAGACATGGAGCAATCTTGGGAGACTCGGATAGCAGATTGCATAGCAATGAAACACCTTTTGGACTCTCGGCTACCAGGACGGCTGGTGGCAGCCCTCAGCTTCAATGGCTTGTATCATTTTACAAAGCTTGCATCAGTTCATGAGGGAGGTGTGGCACTCAGGGAGGGAACCTTGGGGTGGTGGTGTAGTAGGCACCGGTATTTAAGGTGCTAGAGTGAGCTAGCAATTTAGCCTTGTCCTAGTCGATTGGCTACTAGGGCTAGAGCTTTAGGGCAGTTCTGATCCCTTGCAAAAACACTTTTCTGGGTTGATAACTGCTTGTCACCTCCAGTTTGGTATTCAGTTTTTCTGGGCTGGTAGAGATAGGATCTTGCCCTTTTGCTCTCTCCTATGAGCCTGGGTGTTGGCCCTTTCTTGTTGCCCTTTACAGTGATTTTATTACATAGGTTACAGTAATAAACCTCGTTCAGTGATTTGTATTGCATAGGTAACAGTAATAAGCATCGTACAGTGATTTCTGTTGCATAGGTTACAGTAATATTTATTTATTTATTTATTCAATCTCGGAATTACAATACCTCTGAGCTCATAGCGGCTCTTTTACAGAGGTTCCATGTCAGTGGGGAAGCGTGACAAACATATAAAGGAAGCAAAATATGAAGTTTCTAACAAAAAGCAGTCTAGCAATATGAATTTTCTAATTAGAAAACAGTCTAGCAATAATGTCTGTACATTGCAAATAAAAAAAAACCTATAGATTGGAAGGTGAACATGATGTAAAAGAGAGAGGGAGATAATCAATAGATCTCAAAAAAATAGAGGAGGCAGTCAAAGGCCTTGTCAAACCTGTATAGAATAGATGTAGCGTGAGCAGGGTACTGGTAGAAAGGGAGGACAAGGAGTTCTGGGGAGGGGGAGAGAGGGGCAGTAGACAAAGATGAGGGAGGGAAATGGGAATATGCAAGGGATAGAGGGAAGGGAGGAGAAGGATCATACTGGAATAAAGTGGTAGCTTAGGTGAAGCAGTCACAGGAATTATTAGCCATGAGATGGTGATGTAGCATCTGTTTGTATGGACTAATTTTGGTAAGATTGATATATCTCTGGGAAGTGCATCAAACTAAAGAGGTGCTCTGTAGGTAAATGATCATTGTCTTTGTGTTGTCCGGCACCTTGGAACCAAGAGAAGTTGATTAGCTGAGCATCGAGTGTGCTGAGAACTCGTACAGTGATTCATATTACTTAGATTGCAGTTACAAGCACCGTACCGTGATTCATGTTAAGATTACAGTTACAAGCTCCATACAGTGATTCTTATTGCTAATATTACAGTTACAAGCCCAATACAGTGATTCTTATTGCTTAGATTATAGTTACAACTTCCATACAGTGATTGTTATTGCTTAGATTACAGTTACAAGCCCTGTACAGTGATTCTTATTGCTTAGATTACAGTTACAAGTTCCATATGTAACCCCCCTACAAATGGGGGTTCCTGAAAAGTCTTCCTCGAGCTTGCCTAAATGCTCACTGCCAGGCTGGTGTCCTGCTTTTTAGCAATTTTAATGTGATTGCCAGAGAGTGCCTGTATAGCCTCTGTGTACTGTCTCTTTAAGAGCTGCCTGGATTGCAGTCATAAGTAATCTGAGATGGAGCTCTGTTGAAAGATGAAACTATCTGCTGAAAATCGTTTAGAGTGATAATGATAATGTAGTTTGTCTGCCCTGCCTTCTTTGCAGCAAGGACTGTTTTGTTTATCTCCACTATCATGTTCCTGGACTGTGAATTGGACCAATCAGTACTGGTGGGACCTACAGGAGCTGTCTGGAGTCAAAATCTGTAGGAATTGTAGTTTGGGACTTTTTGTGCCTTTCTGCACCTAAAGGGGGACCCTTTGTTGTGACTGACAGGAGGATTAGCCAACTGAACCTTTTGGATCTTGGGGAATTTCCCAGGCTGCTGCAGCTAAATTTGGTTTTGAGCTGAGAAGTGAAGAAGTAACAGCTCAAGTGACTTTGAGCCGCAGTTCTGTGTAGTTTTTCATGGGAAAACTATGAAAGTGCTGAGTTTTGGCCTGCCTGTCTGCCTGCTGTCCCTGAGAGAGAAAATAGAGTTTATTTGGAAAGAATCAGAGTTGTGAGGACTATTTAAGCCACTGGACTGTGACCAGGCTTTAACCTGAAGAAGACCAAAGATTTGCTGAATGCGATCAGCCTGTCAGGATTTCCAGCTGCTTTTGAATCCCCGGTTTGTGCAGAAATTTTGCGATCGTGACCGGAGAGCGGTTTGCCTGGTACAGTAGAATTTCCTTACATGTAAATGTGCTGTGTATTGAAAGTGGGTCGTGGTTTGGTTCCCCACTGTGTGAACTGTGTTCTACTTGCTGGTACCATAGAGTCCTTTACATGTAAATGTGCTGTGTATTGAAAGTGGGTCATGATTTGGTTACCCACTGTGTGAACTGTGTTCTGCTTGCTGGAAGCTCTTTCCAGCCTAATCGGACTGAATCCGCGTTCATCTCCATTCGGCCTGGACCAAGCCACGCTGGCTCTGCCAGACTACCCCACTGCACAGAAAAAGCCACCAACGAGAAACCTGCCTGGGGATCAGCCCCCTGCTTGAACAGGAATGATGCCTCGGCGAATCGTGTGGGCCCTGCTTCTCCTGGCACTCCAGATTAACCACCTGCTGTCTTGATGTTCGTCCAGCCTGTGTCCAGTCTTGGGTATCTTGAGTAAACATCGGGGTAGGTCCCTGCAACAACAGCCTACTCTAAAAGTGTGTCATCTAATTGCCCTCCAGCTCTGGATTACAAATAGTGTGTGTTGTGCATGTTGTTTTCTTCCATCACAGGGCCCCAACCAGCTGCAATGTTCCTGGCTAGCCCACCATTCTCCATCTGGGTACCCCAAGTGTGTGACTGCTTATGGACCCTGAAGTGCATGCATAACTGTTTGATTGATACAGCGTTTAAGCAATTTAACCTGATAACACCCCTCCATTGTTCAAGTCCCTTAAATAAATCAGATCTAACTCTTTTTTGCATTTACCCTAAGTGGTTCCAGTTTGTGCAAGAGTACTGTACTGCTGATATTTGCTGGGTATAACCTTGTTTTACAGGGGGTCCCCATGGCTGGGTCAGAGGAAAGCCCTAGTGGTAAGTGCAAACAGTGTGGGTACTTGTGTGGTGTATCAGGGGTATTGTGAAATTGATTATTATGTATTGTTCCAGCCACTAGTAAGGAAAGAGGAGTGGTTGCAGTGTCCCAGAGGGCTGTGCCAGGTTAGCTTGACCACTACCAACCCTGACCTCTGGGTGGAGGCACCTGTTTCAGAACTCAGGCCCCTTAACCTGCGACTAGCCAAGCAGGCAGGGGTAGTAGCCCTGGGGATAGCGCCACCCAGGGGTTATATTTTGGAGGCTCACCATTGGGATTTTGTGCCCTCTAGTGGCCAAAAATGATGAATTATTGTTAAGGATTAATGGCTACCCCAGTTGAAATGGTTGTACTCCAGTTGGTGGGGTGGTGTACTGGGCAGGAGATCGACCCCCAAAATGCTCTACTTATACTGGATAGTCCCCAGGGTACCAGTAAAGACACTGTAGAGGGAGCTCTCTCCAAAGCCGAATATTTAAAAAACCCTGTGGTGGTGGGTTGACAGACTGATTTGATCGCCCAAACTTTCATAGCCTTGGTAGAGTGTAGTGACCTCATGGACAGCTCTAAAGTGCCACAGACTATTGCCCCAGAAGGGGTTCCAGCTGCCTGGAGAGTGATAACAAAAGACAGTAAAGACCCCAGGGAGGATGAGCTCCCACCATTATCTGAGATGTTTCAGGAGAAATTTGCTAAGTTGTTGCTGGAGGAAGGGAAAACCATAGAGGACTTTAAGAAGCTATTCCTGCCACCTGGGGGTGTTCCTTCTCCAACAACCCCTCCCACTCCAGCACCTGTTACTGCCATGCCTTCTGTGCCAGTGCCAATGCTGGCCCCTATATCTGTACCTGCCATTAGTCACAACTCCTAGCGAAGGCTGAGAATCTTCTCTGGCACCCTCCCCACCCCCCAAGGGGAGGATGACTGGGAGACCTGGATAGATGATAGACTATGTTGCCCCTCTAGTACTTGAATGGCAATGCTCAGAAGCAGAGAAATAAAAGAGGTTGAGTGAGAGCTTCTGGGGTCCTTCCCTGGCTACCATCCGTGCTAAGTGGGCCAATAACTCTGAAGCAACTGCACAGGACTATCTTGATGCATTGGAGAATGTGTATGGGAGCCCGGATTCAGATGAGGATCTGTGGTGGAGCATAAGAAATGCTCAGCAGTACCCAGAGGAGCCATCATCTGTGTATGTACCTCGGCTTGAAAAGCTGCTACAAGAGTGCCTCAGAAAGGGTAGTTTTCCATCAAATTAATTAAATTGAACTAGGCTGAAATGGATCCTTAAGTCTGCTCCATTTTCAGAATTGTTACTGCTTCAGTTGTGCCTTGCCACCTGATTGGAATCGCCCCCCCCTCCCATGACGAGCTAATGAATGAAATTCGGGGGGTTGAGCAAAGGCGACTCTGTACCATATCTATTTCTACTGCTGCAAAAGTGACCAAGAGTGATCAGCCAAGTGAGGCTCAGGGGCAAAAGTTGGCACTTAACGAGCACTCTGAGAATGCAAAGGACTTCCCACCCTGGGCCCAGCATTGGAAAGATGAGTTACTAAAGGAAGTCTGAGAGTTTAAGATGGGTGCCTCTGCAAGGGTTTCCTGTGTGGAACAAGATTCCGATCCCTTTCAGGATGTGACTACCATGGGGGTGGGGGTGCACCCACAGGCATCCGCTACCAAGGGTGGCTCCAAGGCTGAAATCATCGGATTGACTGCCACTCTAAAGGAACTGTTAAGACACGTTGCACCACTGTCACCACTGCAAGCAGATACTAGACACCAATCTCTTACTACTGCTTCAGTTCCTTATATGATGTTCTCTCCCAGGATGACCCAGGAGTCTATCATTTGTCACAACTTTGGAAAGGATGGCTATACGAAAAGAGAATGCCGGTCTCAGAAGGACTTAGAAAGAGTAGTAAACAGACTCCAAGGGGAGCTCCAAAAAGCAAATCAATGGCCAAGGGGTGCCCGGAATGACTGCAGTGAGGGTTTGAGAAACCCTAACTCAAATTTCTTTGTGGCAAAATCATCTGTTCAGGCCTCTGCTACTGCCTCTCCAGACTGGTCCAAAATAGTGGGCCCTTCAATGGAGACTACGGTGACTGTGAATGGTATTCATACTCAGGCTGTGCTTGACAGTGGGTCACAAGTGACCATTGTATTCCAGAACTGGTATGACAAACACTTATCTGATGTGTCTTTGCAATTCCTAGAAGGTCTACATGTGTGGGACCTGAGTGACAAGTCTTATCCCTACCTATGGTATGTCCACCTCTGGTTGTCTTTTCCTGCACCTGTTACGGGTGTAGAGGAGTGAGTAGAGACATTGGCCCTAGAGTGTCCCCCCACTGGACTGTATGATGGGGTCCCCCTGTTAATTGGGACAAACGCCATATGTTTGGGAGACTGGCACAACTCTGTCACGAGAAACAAGGGCGACGGACTGGGGGGGGCCCCGAAAATTCTGGCTCTGATCAAGAGGGCCTATGATTTGCAACAAGAAACCTGAAGAAGTAGACCAGGATGAACTGGTGAGGATGGTATGGAAGAAGGATCGCGATTCAACGGTACTGGCCCCTAACGCCCAGTGTACCATTCGAGGGGAGGTCTGCCTCCGGAAAGATGTCAAGCACAAAATACTGATGTTGGATGCGCCAGGCAATGGAAAATTGCCAGAAGGATTATTGGTCAAGCCCAGCATCTTGCCTGCTCATGCCCATGCCTATGCACAATGAGTGATGGTCCAGATTCACAATGTGTCAGATCAGGAGATCCAGGTGAACAGAGGGTGCATTCTAGCTATGGTACACTGCACAAACACTGCAGTATTGCCCAGCAACAAGCACCCTGGTGAGAAGGAGAGAGTGACCCCAAACTTGTTTGACTTTGGTGACTCCACGTTGCCTGCTGAATGGAAGGCTAGAATTAGCAAGAGACTTGCCTAGAGAGACCAAGTGTTTTTGTTGAAGGAATGGGATGCGGGATGTGTCCAGGATGCAGAGCATCACATACACCTGCACGATGAACGGCCATTTCAAGAGAGGTCCCAATGCCTGGCCCCAGCAGACATAGATGATATGAGAAGACACCTGCAGGAAATGCTCCCTGCTGGCATGATACAAGAATCCAGGAGCCCATGCGCCTCTCCCATTGTGGTTGTGCGTAAGAAGAATGGGTCTGTGAGGATGTGTGTCGATTATCGAACCCTGAACTGGCAGACCATCCCAGACTAATACACTCTGCCTCATTTACAAGATGTCCTGGACTGCTTGAATGGGAGCAAATGGTTCTCCATGTTGGATCTTCGCAGTGGATACTACCAGATACCGATGGCCCCAGAAGACCATGAGAAAATAGCCTTCATCTGTCCATTGGGGTTCTATGAGTTTCTGAGGATGCCACAGGGGATATCGGGTGCCCTGGCTACCTTTCAGTGACTGATGGAACGCGTGGTGGGAGATATGAATTTTCTGGAATGCCTGGTGTACTTGGATGATGTCCTTGTGTTTGGGAGCACCTTAGAGGAGCATGAGAACTGACTGTTTAAAGTCCTAGACTGACTGGAAGACTTCGGCCTCAACCTATCCATTGACAAGTGCCAATTTTTCCAAACCTCTGGGAAGTATATGGGGCACATAGTATCTACAAAAGGGATAGAGACTGAGCCCAGTAAGGTTGAAGCACTGACTACTTGGCCCCAGCCCCATAATCTGCAAGAACTACAACGTTTCCTGGGGTTCTGTGGCTACTACCACAAGTTCATAAAAGACTATTCCAAGGTGATTCACCCACTCTTGAACCTTACCCAGGGTGACCCTCCTTCCAGTCGTAAATACAAAAAAGGTGTCGTTAAAGAACCAGAAAAAGTATACTTCCACCCAGGTGAATTCTTCGGGCCCCGCTGGATGCCTGACTCTGAAGCAGCCTTCCATGAGATCAGATACCAGCTCACCAACACCCCCATCTTCGCCTATGCTGACCCCACCAAACCCTATGTGCTGCATACAGATGCTAGTCTGCAGGGTCTAGGAGTGGTGCTGTATCAAGACCATGAGGATGGCCTGAGACCAATAGCATTTGCCAGTAGGAGCTTGACCCCATCCGAACGAAACTACCCTGTGCATAAGTTAGAGTTCCTTGTGCTAAAATGGGCCATCGTTGACCAATTTCATAAATACTTCTAAGGGGCAAAGATATTGGTGAAGACTGACAATAACCTGTTGACCTATGTACAGACTTCAGCTACGTTAGACGCCACTGGGCACCGGCGGTTTTCTGCATTTCAACCTATGATTATGCTGTTGAATACAGACCGGGCCTGAACCATATTAATGCTGACGCCCTATCACGAAGGCCCACTTCCAAGAGTGATTGGGTCAGGCTATCTGAACCTGACATTTGAGCATTGTGTCAAAAGTTTGATAGAGATGAACAGATGTCTGTGGACACAATAGACTGTTTAGTAGATTGCTTGGGCCCTTCTGACACCTGCATACCAGCTGCTTATTGCCACTTCTCTGCTCTAGATTTTAGTGCACTACCTCAATTTGACAATGACAGCATTCAGTGGGCTCAATCCCAAGATCCTATGATTGGCCAGCACTCGATGCCCTGCATGCAGGGAAAGATGTGTCTAAGTTACATTCCACTGACTTGTGAACTGCTTTATTGTTTAAAGAAGGCCCCAGATTGAAGTTGCTCAATCAGTTGTTGCATAGAGAGACAGTAGATCATAGTAGCAAAGTAGACAAGAAACAATTGGTCCTGCCCATGGCCTTTAAAGATTTGGTACTGAGGTCCCACCACAATCACATGGGACACCTCGGTATTGACAGAACCCTTGACCTGGTACAATCTTGCTTCTACTGGCCCAAAATGGGGGCTGATGTTGAGCACCATGTAAAGACTTGTAGTCGCTGCTTGCAAAGAAAAGCCCTGCCTCAGAGGGCTGCCACTCTTGTTAATATTACTACTGGCACCCCCATGGAACTAGTCTGCATAGACCTCTTGTGTTTAGAACCTGATCAGTGGAACACTGGCAATGTGTTAGTGGTTACGGATAATTTCACAAGGTGTGCACAAGCTTTTCCCACCAAAGATCAAAAGGCATCTACCATAGCCAATGTGCTAGTGGATAATTTCTTTGTCCACTGTGGTGCTCACCAGCGGATCCACTCTGACCAGGACAGAGACTTTGAGAGTCGACTAATCTAAGAAATGCTCTCTCTCCATGGGGGGTGCAAAAGTCAAGAACCACCCCCTATCACCCGCAGGGAGACCCTCAACCAGAACATTTTAACCGCACCCTTCTAGACATGCTGGGCACCCTCTACCCAAAAGACAAGCATAAATGGAGCCAGCAGGTCAGCGCCTTGGTACACGCATACAATTGCATGAAAAATGATGCTACTAGGTTCTCCCCCTACTGCCTCATGTTCGGGAGAGAGGCCTGGCTGCCAGTTGATGTCTGTTTTGGGGTCTCTCCAGATGGTGTCCAAGCCAAAAACTACTTACAATATGTACAAAAACTGAAAGCTCAATTGAACCATGCCTATCAATTGGCCCAGACGATGGCCACCAAGAGAAATCTAGCCAACAAAGAGAAGCATGATAAAAAAGTAAAGGCTCAAGAGTTTCGACCTGGAGATTGTGTGTTGTTATGTAATTTAGGACTGCATGGTAAACACAAAATTGCTGATCAGTGGCACCATCTTCCCTATGTAGTAGTTGGAAAGTTGGATGATTTACCTGTGTACAAGGTGCACCCGGAGAACAACTCCAAAGCTGTCAAGACCATGCATCATAACCACTTGCTACCTATTGTCCAAGTCATAATTGAGGCTGAACAATCAGCGATTGATTCCCCTTGGCTGGTGACTTGTGCTGCTGCAAGAAAGGGACAGAGTCAACTTACCCCAGTGGTTACAAGTTTAAGGTTTCCCCCGCAGCAGGTCCAGAATGATAGCGACTGTCAGTGCACCTCAGACGAAAGTGAATGTGACAATGCCTATTACCCCTCTTATGAACTGAGTCAGCTGTTTCGAGGTAACCCTATGACTAATTGTGGGGATAAAGCTGGGCCTTCTGGAATGCCTTACCCCCCAGCTTCATCCTTGGAGCCAATGCTCCCAGAAAGTGAAGTGCAAAGTATCACATATGAAGATGCTGAGTCTCTGTGTATTGTGGAACTGTATGATTTGCCTGAAAGAAGGGCTGATGGTTTGAGTCTTTCTGGTGACATACCAGAATTTGAAGAACACCATGAGAGTGTGGACAACCCCCCTTCAGTGCCTCAAAGTTTGAGTGTGCCTGAGCCTTCGCAACATGAGTCAATGTTATAGAAACACAGCCTGCAGAGCAGGGAGCCGACAGTGCCCCAAGTTTGGACGTTCCCATCCAGGCAGAGGCACCCCCTCATAAGTGATGAAAGCCCCAAGACTGTTGCTGAAAGTACAGAGGCTGTGGTTGTCCCTCCCAGAAAGACTGGCCGAGCTGTCAAGCCAGTATTGCGTTTCAGCTATGATTCTCTGGGGAGGCCTGTGGACTTGCCTCTCCATGTAGTTCACAAAGGTGTTCATGTTTCACCAAGCTCACTGCCCAAATTGAGCTTGATGGCCCATTCCAGGTTACTTGTTCTGCCCTCTCACCATGGTACCCCTGCCCCATCCAGCCCCAAGTTAGCTGATAGGGAAGGGCCCCTTCTTGCATTGTTCAAGGTACAAGAAGTTATTATCTGATTGAGTATAGTAATGTTCAACTGACTTGTGTGAAATATGCCCAACGTATTGTCAGAATGGACAAAGTTTTGGGAAATGAAGTGAATATGTATAGTAAAGTAATAAGTGTCTGTTAACTGATGCATGATGGTACAGACTTGACGTGGACACCAGGTTTTCTCCAGGCAGGGAAGGGTATAACCCCCCTACAAATGGGGGTTCCAGAAAAGTCTTCCTCAAGCTTGCCTAAATGCTCACTGAAAGGCTGATGTCCTGAGTTTTAGCAGTTTAAATGTGATTGCCAGAGAGTGCCTGTATAGCCTCTGTGTACTATCTCTTTAAGAGCTACCTGGATTGCAGTCATAAGTAATCAGAGAGGGAGATCTGTTGAAAGACGTAACTATTTTCTGAAAATCATTTAGAGTGATAATGATAATGTAGTTTGTCTAACCTGCCTTCTTTGCAGCAAGGGCTGTTTTGTTTATCTCCACTATCTTGGCCCGGGACTTTGAATTGGACCAATCAATACTGGTGGGACCTAAAATAAAGCCAGACTGCAGGAGCTGTCTGGAGTCAAAATCTGTAGGAATTCTAGTTTGGGGCATTTTGCTCCTTTTTGCACCTGAAGGGGGAGCCTTTGTTGTGACTGACAGACAGATGAGCCAACCAAACCTTTTGGATTATGGGGAAAGTCCCAGGCTTGCTGGCAGTTGAGTCAGATCTAAGTTGGGAGCTGAAGAAGCAACAGCTTGAGACAGTCAAGCAGCTGTCTGAGTAGTTTTGTGTGGGAGAACTGTGGAAAGGCCTGAGTTGTGGCCTGCATGTTTGCCTGCTGCCCCTGAGAGGGAGAGAAGAGAATTATTTCAGACTAAATCCAAGTTTGTGAGAACGCAGTAAGCCACTGATTTTTTACCAGGCTCATACCTGAAGAAGACCGAAGATTTTGTTGAATGCGATCGGCCTGTCAGGATTTCCTGTTGCTTTTGAATCCCCCAGTTTGTGCAGAGACTCTGCGATCATGACCGGAGAGCGGTTTGCCTGGTACAGTAGAATTTCTTTACATGTAAATGTGCTGTGAGTTGTTAGTGGGTCGTGATTTGGTTCCCCACTGTGTGAACTGTGTTCTGCTGGCTGGAAGCTGTATTCAGTCCAAAACGGACTGTATCCGAATTTGTCTCCATTTGGCTGGGGCCTTACCACACTGGCCCAGCCAGACTACCCCGCTGCACAGAGAAAGCCATCGATGAGAGACCTGCCTGGGGATCAGCCCACTGCTCCACGCTTGAACAGGAATGACACCTCTGCGATTCGTGTGGGCCCTGCTTTTCCTGGCACTCCAGATTAACCACTTGCTGTCTCGATGTTCGTCCAGCCTGTGTCCAGTCATGGGTATCTTGAGTAATCATCGGGGTAGCTCCCTGCAACAACAGCCTACTCTAAAAGTGTGTCATCTGATTGTCTTGTTGTTTTCTTTTCACGAACTGAGCCCTCCAGCTCCGGATTACAAATAGTGTGTGTTGTGCAAGTTGTTTTCATCCATCACAGGGCCCCAACCAGCTGCAACGTTCCTGGCTAGCTAACATTCTCCATCTGGGTACCCAGAGTGCGTGTGTTTATGGACCCTGAAGTGCATGTATAACTGTTTGATTGATACAGCCTTTGAGCAAATTAACCTGATTACGCCCCTCCCTTGTTCAAGTGCCTTAAATAAATCAGATCTAACTCTTTTTTGCATTTACCCTGACTGTGGTTCCAGTTTGTGCAAGAATACTGTACTGCTGTTATTTGTTTTGTAAAACCTTGTTTTACAGGGGTCCCCAGGGCCAGGCCAGAGGAAAGCCATGGTGGTAAGTGTAAACAGTGTGGGTACTTGTGTGGTGTATCAGGGGTATTGTGAAAGTGATTATTGTGTATTGTTCTGGACACTAGTAAGGAAAGAGGGGGGTTACAGTGTCCGGGAGGGCTGTGCCCAGGTTAGCTTGACCACTACCAACCCTGACCTCCTGGTGGAGGCACTTGTTTCAGAACTCAGGCCCCTTAATCTTCTACTAGCCAAGCAGGCAGAGGTAGTAGCCCTTTGGATAGCACCACCTAGGGGTTACACATGGGCCTTCAGTGCACCCAGGGATGCCAAGGATTCTAATATTATTTCAACATCCCTAATTCTCCTGCTCATCTACCTACTTTCATAAGCGTCAGATCTATCACTTGTGTTCCCTGAGGTGCTGCATGATCATCTGGTGGGCATTGTCCAAGTCTGCAATGCATTGTTCAGATGTGTTCATGCTATTGGTGAAGGAGCGGATATTTTTTGCAGTGCTGGCCACTGAGGTCTTGAGGACAGCCATGTCAGTCACTAGTGTTTCAAGCAACATGACTTTTTATGCCAGGGACGGATTTTTGGTTTCTGGAGACTGAACCACCAGCTACCTGCCACTGCTACTGAGGGGAGACACCACACAAGCTTCACTCATGCTGAAAACACCACAAGAGATAACTGCTGACTCCCAGAGATTTGGGGCCAAGCAACTTATAGGGGAGATACCCAACGCTGATGGACATCTGTTCCCATTTTGGAGAAACCACTCAGAGAACTTGGTAAGGATAAAAATATACATATTACTGATGGCTGGGGCAGAGCAAGAGGTTTAAATGGCCATCTTTGCTGGTTCCCAGGTCATGCCCCCCCCCCAGCAGGTGGGGTTTCTTGTGGGAATAAGTCAGGAGGTGGGCAGGAACTGAGCAATAAAACAGACTTCTTGTGACCTATTATTAGGTATAATTAATGATGCCAACATTTAGGGGAGACAGCACAAGTGCCACAGAGCAGGTTCGGTGGTGAGTAGGCACAGAGAAGTGGGAAGGACTTTTTCTGTGAATGAGCAAAGTGGTTGGGAGGCTAGTGGGAACAGAGCAGTGAGAGAGATTTATTATGGGAATGGGTCAGGAGCTAAGTAGAAATGAGCAATGGGTTGGCTTTTTGTGGGGCCTGGGATAGAGTCAGGTGGTGGGTGAGAACTAAACAGCAGAAGGGACTTCTTGTGGCCTGTTATCGGGTGCAACCAGTGATGCCGATGTTCAGTGGGAGACAGTACAGGTGTTACATAGCAGGTCAGGAGGCAAATTGTAACAGAGCCACAGTAAGGACTTCTTATGTAACCTGGCCATGGGTTGGCAGGCAGGTGTAAACAAAGTATCTGGAGGGATTTTTTGTGGGAATGGTTTGGCAGGCAGGCAGAACTGAGCAATGAGTGGGATTTTGTACATGGCTGGGGAATGGGTCAAAAAGAAGTGCAAACAGAGCAGTGGGAGCGACTTCTTTTAGCCCCTTAATGGGTGTAACTAGTGACTGGCATTCAGGGGAGACACCACAAGTGCTGCAGAGTGGCTGGACAAAGAGGGGCATGGGGGGGTCAGTACAAAGTGCAGGTGGCAGATATGCACACAGGCAACACCATTTCAAGCAGGAAGTGAGGCAGGAGAAAGTCAAACTGTGACAGTATTGGCTAAGTCAAAATTAGAGATGCAATCAATTAAAACTTTGCCAGCAAAGTTGGGAACTTCAAAGTACATTTAGTGGTGTGATGTTTTCTCGACTTCATCCAACTTCCCCAGGTCAATTTTTTTTTTTCCTAATCATAATGCAACAGTCCCCATTAAGTCATTGCTGCCACCAAACAGGCCGGTTTTTCATTTGCAACCTTTTTTTCTGTTTGTTCTTTTCCCAATTTAAAGGGAGTTTTTGCTTTGTAGTTCTGTCTAAGCTACTGTTAGAATAAATATGAACTGTGTATCTTGTTAAAGCTATAAAAATTAGAGCTCTTGTCTTGTCTGGTTTTAAACCTATGATCTCCTAATTATCAGCCTGTTAACATGTCTTCTGTGCACAGCAGTGAATGCAGATTCTTCTGTAATTTAGTGTTTAATTCACATGGGTGCAGACAAAGAAGAGGACAAGTTACTTTTCTAAACATTCCTCCACCCCTTCCCAGCTGGGCCACCTCCCAGGCAGGCTGACATGATCTACCTGGTTCTTCTTGGTCAATTTCCTGAAGATCCAGGCTAGAATCCAAACTGGGTCACAGTTTCCGCATGCATTCCTAATCTAAACATGAACTTTTTTTCCAGTCTGTGTGCAAATTCCTCATCTTCACCTTTGTTTTTAGATAGATCTGCAAAATCACAAAATTGGGATATCCAATTTTTGATTAAGATAAAAACTAGAGGCAAGAGCCTCTCCACTCAATCCTTTTCTTGACATATTTTTTTCATATGGGAGGACCCAGAAACTACACCCCAAACACTGTATGTTAACTGGGATCCTGTTTCTGTGAGAACATTTTGTTATTCTAACCAGTAGGTCTAATACTGACTTAAAAATACACACACATTTAATTGCATTTTAGAGCCCTTACGTAGCCAATGCAAATTCCAACTGGATAGAATCTTAGATAAGAAAATGAGCCGATTGCACCCATTAACTTATCAAAAGGCTTCCAAATATGCTAATAATAGAAATAATGAAACTTTGAACTTCTCAGTCCTTAGCACGTAAAAATTAAAAGCACATCAGCTCACGGCAAGGTTATGGCAAATTTGCTTTTTGTTTTTCAAGGGGAGAAAGAGTGTAGTGTTGAAATCCAAATGCCGCAGCTTCTGGTAATGGCCATGTAATGTGTCTTATAATCACAGTCAACTCGAGGTAAATTGCAATGTTTAAACCTGGCTTATTACTGGGCATTTGGGTTACTAATATACTGATTTGCATGCTCAGTTTCTTCTGCTCGTGAATCAGCCAGCGTGCTTTATTGCTTGATTCCAAGTAGATAGAGGGTATTGAGGAGTCCTTTTTTATAACTGTAGCTAATAGGAATGGTATGGCCATACATGCCTTATCCTTTTTATCACGGCAATATAAACCAGGCTGTGAAAGGCTGGACTCTGTTAATTCCCTCTTCCCCTTCCCCCGCATCTTTTCTGGCTGTGCCCATTTGTTCTGCTTCACAAGAGAAGATAAATAGAAAGATAAGTCTCATGAGTGACAAAACAGCCAAGTTTGTTCTTAAAGTAGACGTGTTCTTTATTTTTCAGATTGCCAATTAGCTAATATATAAACAGAAAATTACACTCTATTCCACTGGACAGAAGAAAGCTTCACCCTTCCAGACTGTCCATCCATTTACTCCTTGGTCATTCTAAATTCCTTTGTTTTTTAAGGTATCCATCTAGCTTTGTCTTCAATGCATCTGTACTCATCTCAAAATATATTCTAAGAGATTTGGGTGTCTTAAGATGCTTTGGCTCTGCAACTTTTTAAAACCACTACTTCAATAGCAGAGTGCTTGAAATATTCTTGAATGTCAAGTAGCCAGCATTCCTGTTTGATAGCCAAAGGAGTTTAATACAGAATGGCAAGGGTATAGTTTAGGGGTTGCCAGGGGCTGCAGTTCAGAACCTTATGATTTCCATTGCAACTCTATATGGTGGTCCTTGCAACCTCTTTAAACCCCTTTAAAAAGATTTTGCAGCCAGCCCGGTGGTGCAGAGGGATGAGGCGTTGGACGCCTTACCTCGCGCTACGCTGGCGACCCAGGTTCAAGAACAACCTTGGGTCATCGGGGTGCCGGGAGGGGGCAGAGCAGGATTGAGCATGCCGACAGGCAGCTCTTCTTTCCAGAGGGTGGTGAGGGTGGGTTGGCACCCCCCTGTAGTTCTGTTTCCACTGGGTGGAGGGCCGGTAGGTAGCGTAGGCAGAGAGGGGGTGGCAAAAGTATCGGGAGGTGGAAGGGGCTGAGCTGGCACCACAGGGGGCGATGCGTGCCTCCATGCGCTTGCACGGCTGTGTGCCAGGGCCTGGGGGGTTGGGGAGAAAATCGGCAAAATGCATATGTGTCCCTGCTGCCAGTTGGTGGGAGGAGGTGACAGGGACCAAACAGCTAGATACATTATTGAAGGAAGATCTTTAAAGTGATTTTTCTAGTCTAATGCAGAACAATTACAGTTGGCATCACAGGGCTAAAATCTCATGACATTCAAAAACAAGCATTTGTCACTATTGAACATGTTTACTTGCATGCTGTTACAAGTTAGGACAACAGTATCTTGAGGCTATGGGCAAACCTTTCCTTATCTCCAGTAGCCACTGTCTTCTGGCGTTTGTGTTCCACCAGGGTAAGGCATACATGACCCCATATTCAGTGCCCCGCTGTGTGCAGTGCACTGAGAAGAAGAGCACTGTGCAGCAGTTAGTGCATGGCTGGCCCAGGGGCAATATTCAGACAATTAGCACGTTCCAATGGAACATGCTGTTTGAATATGGGGCCATGTCGGCACACTTCACAGTAACTATGTGCTGCTCTGACCCAGTTCCAGACTGAATATGGGCCACAGGAGCCCAATGGATATAACACCGCACAAACAGGATAGTGCCAGGGCTCCTGTGGACCATATTCAGCCCTAACATGCTAGATTCATAGCTACATAGAAAACAATGGCAGAAGGAGACTGAGGGTCTATCGAGTCTGCCCATGAGATACCCCAGGACCGGTTAATGATCCTGAGAGCTACCTCCCATCCTGATTGCATTGCTTGTACCTAACTTTATCACCCCTTAATTGGGCCTTGTATCTATCCCTCCCATGTTTGAAAGTTGTCACGGTCCTTGGTCCTACCCCCTCCACCAACAGACCATTCCATGACTCCACCACTCTCTCGGTGAAGTAATGCTTCCTTAAATCCATTCTGAAACTTCCCCTTTCAGTTTCCACTCATGTCCCCTAGTCATTGAGTTGGTGTTCCTATAGAATAGCTCCTCTGTGTCTGGCATCTTGTTTATGCCTTTTAGGAACTTAAATGTCTCTTTCCTCCTTCCTTGTTTCCAGGGAGTACATATTTAATGATGCAAGCAAATCCTCATAGGTGACTCGCTGTAGGCCTTGGATCAGTTTTGTTGCTCTCCTCTGGACCACCTCCAGTCTGTCCTTGTCCTTCTTCAGGTGTGTCCTCTAAAACTGAACACAGTACTCCAGGAGTGGTCTCACCAGAGATCTATAGAGGTGGATGATCACTTCTTTATTCCTGCTATCGATCCCTCTGCGTATGCATCCCAGCATTCTGTTCGCCTTGCTGCATGCTTTACTGCATCGGCTAGTTTGTTTCATGGTGTCAGCAATGATGACCCCCAGGCCCCTCTCCTCCATGGAGGTACTCAGCCTAACCCCATTCAGCCAGTATTCCCTCCTAGGGTTCCCTTTTCCCAGGTGCATAAACTTGCACATGTTGCATTAAATTTCAGCTGCCACAGATTAGACCATCTCTCTAAGTTTTGGAGATCCTTTTGCAGGTCCCTAGCCGCTTCCTGACTGCCCACTCACTCTCCCAGCTTGGTGTCATCTGTGAACAGAGCAATCTTGCCCTAGATGCCATCACTGATGTCTCCAATAAATATGCTGAACAGGACAGTGCCCAACACCGAACCCTTAGGGACTCCACTTGTGACCTCTCCTTCATTTGATCTCACCCTGTTTATCATTACCCCTTGTTTCCTGTTTCTGAGAGAGTTACTCACCCATCTGACAATGTTCTTCATGGCCCCTATGTCCTCCAACTTTTTCGGCAGTTGTCTGTGCAGCACCGAATCAAACGCCTTGCTGAAACTGAATGCTAATGAGCCCATTGGGCATGCATGGGGACTATGGGCCATTTGCATGTCCTTTGTGGGCTTAGTAGCAAGCATGTGCCTACCTAAGCACCCCTGCTGTAGCCATCTTGAATATTTCTGGTCGTTTTAGTGGTCCTTCCACCCCCTAATAAGTCTTCCTGTAGCTGCCTTCAATATTTCTGGTTGGGTAGTTGTTCCCCCCACCCCAACTGACCATCCTGTAACTGTTTTGCATATTTCTGGTGATCTAGTTTCCCCCCATAAGGGTATTCTACCCTTTCCCGATCTGGCTCCTCAGGACCCTCCTCCCCACACCCTCTCCTCCCCCCTTCCTGGTCACTGAAGCTGAACTATGTGTGGCACAGCCCTCTGCTTGCCACCTTGGCTGGCTGCTGTCTGACTGCCAGTGAGCAATCATGAGTACTGTAGAAATAGCTGTTTCTGCAATACTCATGATTGCTCACTGACAGTCAGACAACTGAGGTGGTGAGCAAAGGGCTGTCCCAGACACTATCATTACTGCATAGTTCAGCTTAGGTGACTGGGCCAAGGGGGATGTGGGGAGGAGGGTTCTGAGCGGGTAGTTGAGAAGGGATCTGATACACTTAGGGGAGAGGGGACCACTGAAAAAATAGAAATATTCAAGACAGGTAAAGGACTGGCAATCAGAACATGGGGAACACTAGACCACTAGCAAGATTTAAGACAGCTACCAGACAGCTGATGGGGGGGGGGGGGAGTGAGGGAATCACTAGACTACCAGGAATATGCAAGGCAGCAGCAGGACAGGTGACTGGAGATCACTGTGTATGGACATAAGGGCAGAGTTTAGGGTATAGCCCTGTTAAACGGGGACTAAACAACCCATTAGTCACACTTAACCTCACTGCTTACACACATCTGCCTTCTGCTTTTTCTAAATAAATCCTTCTCACCAAGCCCCATACCCTTCTTTCTATCTTATCTTTCTCCCCCTCCTTTCTCTGTTCCCCCTCCCCCAGGCCTACTCCCATACCTCTCACCCCCTCTTACTTCTCTACCCCCTCCTCTACCTTCAACTCACCCTCCTCACCTCTCCCTCCTCTTCCCTCCCCCTTTCCTTCCGCTCCTTTACCTCTTCCATCCAACCTGGACTTCTTTATACTCACTCTATAAACCTTGAATTTCAACAGTACTTTATTGTATTTTCCAACAAGTACAACTAGAATGAAATACATAACATACTAATACCCATCAATATTAGGAGTTAGTCCCAAACATCAAACATTAACCACCTTTATGCCTGGGGTACAAATTAATAAGAATTAATAGCTGACAAAATTAAACAGTATATTAAACACTGACAGAAAATTAAAAAACCCACAGAGAGTACTGGCTGTTCTATACCTTACCATTTATCTACCTACGACATCTCAGTTGTTAAGTAAGATGTTGCATTTCTTCATCGGGTCTATCTCTCATTTCCACTCCCCCCACCCTTCTCACTATCCCCACCCCCCACCCCCGTACAAGACGGCAGAAGTCTCACTCCATTCTTTTTCTCCTTTGTTCCTCCTCCTTCTTGCTTTTGATGTTGAACCCAACCCTTCCCCCCTCCTTCTTCTCCCCCTACTATACCCAAAGGCCTCAGCTTCGTCAACCTCAGTGAAAGAAGCCTCCTCCCCAAGCACAGCTTCCTTAAAGTATGGATCTCCCAGCATTCTCCTGACCTTTTGTGCATTACCAAAGCCTGGCTTTCCTCTAGAATACTTGACTCCAGCTTAGCCATCCCTGACTTCCACCTCTTTTGTCAGGACCGAGGCAAAAGTGTTGGTAGGATTGCCTTATACATCCATCAAAACCTTATCCTGGTCCATCTCTTTTTGTGAGGCACTCCCTTCCTTTCACAAGCTCCTGCTAGTAAAGCTGTCCATACCTTCCATCCTCACCATCTTTGTTGGTGTTTTCTATGCCTCGCCTAAGATATCTTCCTCTTCCCTGGTCAACTCCCTCTTATCTCTTGTCTCCCACTGTGCTTCCAGTGAGCTCATCCTCCTTGGGGATGTCAACTAAAATTGGCATCCTCTACTTCCAGGCCCACTCTCCACAAGATTGAGTCCTTGAACCTCTCTTAGTTAATCACAGAACTCACCCAACTCAATCCTCCCTCCCCTAACTCCCTCCTGGACTGGGTACTTCTCATCTCACCCTCACTGCATCATTGCTGCAGGCATTCTTCTGGATGCTTTTAGTGGTCACTGCCTAACCTACTGCATCAGGAAATAGTATCCCCCTCAGTCAGCTCACAAATACCATTGGTATAGGCCTCTCAGTGTTACTTGACACTGATGCCCTCTTAAATAAGCTTGCCTACTCTGATTGGTCCCCCGTTTACTCAGCCCCACACATTGATACAGCCCTTTCACTCTACATTGCCATCTTTAGCAATACCTGAAATACTCATGCCCCCCCTTAGAAAGTCCATGGTTAAATGCTGCCACCATCCCTGGATTACATCTGATCTTATTGAGCTGTGCAAATCCCAGGACCTTGCTTGGGCAGTTTACAAGTCCTCCCATTCCATGTCTGACATCCTATACTACAGGTCACTCAGGAAATCCTGTATGAAAGGTGACTACATTGCAAAGGCCCACTACTTCCAATCCAACCTCCAGTCCAATCTATTCTCACCATCAAAATTCAGGAAGGTCATCTACTCCCTATTTTATCCTCTAGACTACTCATTTTAACAAATTCTTCACAATCTGTGCACTATCCTGTCATCCCTCTCCTAATCACACTGGTTTTCCTACACCTACTCACCAGAAGGTTTTCACTTCCCTCCTGTCTCACCCCTGGAAGTCTTACCACTCTGGTTTTATGAAGAACCACTCTACCATCTCTTTCTTACTGCGTGTAACTGATTTTATCTTCACTGGGATGGATCAGGGACATCTCACCATAGCTATATTCATCAATCTAGCCAAAGGTTTTGACTTGGTGTCCCACCCGCTCCCCCTAGACAAGCTGAACTCTGCTGGCCTTACAGCATCAGCTGTGGACTGGTTCCACTCATACCTTATGGGGTGTCAACAGTCAGAACAGGTGGGCAGTGTTCTGTCCCCTCCCATCTCTATCCTAGCAGGGGGTTCCACAGGGCTCCACCATGAGTCCAATACTATTCTCAGTTTTCCTAAATGACCTCCCCTCTCCCTGTTTCTCTTCACATATCCACATGAATGTAGATGACATGGTCATCTATACTTCTGGCCCTTCAACCTCAGCTGTGGAGGTCCCACTCCAGCGTGACTTCCACAATGTCTTGTACTGGTTCCATGCCAATCAGCTCAGGGTTAACACCAAGAGACTGTTTCCATGACCTTTGGTACCAGCCAGAAACTAACAAGGCTCTCACCTTCTCCTGTCTTCTCCTCCTTGGATGGCACCCACTTGGACCTGGTCCTCGCTTTCAAATACCTTGGCGTGTGGCTGGATAGAAAGCTTGACTTCTCTGTCCAAATTGACACCATCCATGCCAAACTTCATCCCAAGATCAGTGCCTTAACAAGAATTGCCTCTCCCTCAGGTCTGCCTGGAGCTGGTAACCAAAATGGTGCTCCCAGTTTTTGACAGTGTGGATGTGGTCTATCGCACTGCTCCCTCCTCTTCCCTTGCCAGATTGGACACCCTGTGTAATGATTTCTGTTGTTTTGCTGCCAACTCTCTACTCCGTGCTCACCATTGCTCCCTCTATTCCTCCCATTCCATCCTCCCAGTACCCTCTTGTCGCTAGTCCCGCTGCTCCACCTTTATTGCCAAATACTGGTTTGGCTCCTTTCCCTCCTACTGTATCTCTCCTCACTCCTTTCCCCCATGCCCTTCTCTTCCTACTCTCTACACTCCAGAGATTCCCATACCTTCTCCTTTCACCATCCTCGCTCATGTGTTGGGCAAGCTGCATTCTCCTACCATCTCCCCTCCCTCGGGAACCAGCTCCCCTCTTCCCTTCATCTCTCCCCCTCTCTCCATGCCTTTAGATGCCTGCTAAGGCAAATTCATGGCTGCTCCCCCCTGTACTTCTCACTCCTTCTCTTGAATCTGCCATTCTCATTCTTACAGTTTCTCCTTTTCCCCTCGCCTGCCTATGACTCCTTAAAACTGAACTTACTGTGCTCCTGGCCCTCAGTCTGCTCTCTATTCAGTGAAAGGTTTATTTAAGCACTCTAGTACACATTGATCAGTGTATCCATATATGGAATCCATGTGCTGTTAATTGTATTCGTGTATAATTTCATATTGTTGTTATTTCATGTGGGGCTTCTTACTTAATCTCCTCATTTGGACTGCTTATGTATTTTGCACTTTGTAGTTTTGCACTACAGAAGTTCGTAATGCAAAGAAAGAAAGAAAGAAAATCCTGTCCAAAAGGTGATTTTGCAGAGTGATTGTGAAAACGTGTTTTGAAGGAGATTTGAGAAATGACAACCATCATGAAACATAGAAACATAGACTTTGACAGCAGATAAGGACCGCTTGACCCACCTAGTCTGCCCATTTCCCTACCTACAGGATAAACCGCAGATCCTAGTTAACCAACAGCCTATTTCTTCCTACCCCTCACAAGAATTGCCTTATGTCTGTCCCATGTATTCTTGAATTCTTCTCTTTGTGTATCAATCCTGTTGCAGATCTTTGTGTCATCTACAAAGAAGCATACTTTTCCTTCCAGTACCTCTGCAATGTCACTTATAAAGACGTTAAAAAGGACTGGACCCAGTACTGAACCCTGCGGTACCCCACTAGTAACCCCTCTTTCTTCAGAGTGGATTCCATTTACAATTACCTTCTGTGTCCTGTTGTCCAGCCAATGTTTTACCCAGGCTACCACCCTGGGACCCACTCCCAGGCTGGTTAATTTGACTATTAATCTTTTGTGTGGGATTGTGTCAAATGCCTTGCTAAAGTCTAGGTAGTCCATGTCCACAGCCCCTCCCTGGTCTGCTACTACTTTGGTCACCCAGTCAAAAGAAATCAATTGACATGACCTTCCCACTGTGAACCCATGCTGCCTTGGGTCCTGTGCCCCACTGGCCTCTAGGTACTCAACAATTCTTTCCTTCAGAAGTGATTCCATCACTTTCCCTACGACAGAGGTCAAACTGACAGGTCTGTAGTTTCCTGCCTCTGTCTTGGTCCCACTTTTGTGAAGGGGAATCACATCCGCCTTCCTCCAGTCCTCGGGTACCACACCATCCTCCCATGATTTGTTAAAAAGGGTAGTCAGTGGTTTCACTAGTTCTCCCCTTAATTCTTTTATTTATTTATTGAATTTTGCTGACCCGGTTGGCCCACTGGGACAGGAAGTCCCTTTTTCAGGGGTGACCGGTGGGAGGGATACAGATGGTAAGCAACTGAAATTGAACCAGATTAAGCTGTTGGTGGTATTTTTAGTGAATGGGGGAAATTTGGCCAGGACACCGGGGAAATCCCCTACTCTTTTTTGATAAGTGCCATGGGATCTTTAACATCCACCTGAACTACTACCAATCCAGGCAGATGGGACCTCGGTTTAACGTCTCATCTGAAAGACGGCACCTCAGACGTGCGGCACCCCCCTCATGCTGCACTACAGTGTCAGTATTTTAGAATTCTGGCATGAATTCCATCAGGCCCCATTGCTTTGTCCACCTTCAGTTTTAGGAGTTCTTTCAGAACCCTTTTTTCTGTGAAAGGACTGGGATCGACCCCCCTATCCAGAGTGCTTCTGTTAATTGGATTAGGCACCTCCCCCTCCTCTTTTGTGAATACTGAGCAGAAATATTCATTCAGTATCCCTGCTTTTTCACTATCCCTCTCTGCCCACCCACCGTTCATTCTATTCAGCCTCACTATCCCTCCCTTTGTCTTTCTACGCTCCCTGATGTACCTATAAAAGGTGTTATCCCTCTTCTTAACCGAGTTGGCTATCCTTTCCTCAGTTTGGGCCTTTACTATTCTGACTTCCCTCCCTGCTTCCTTCTGCCTTAACTGGTACAGCTCTCTGTCCTGCTCCTTCTGTGTTTCCTTATACTTCCTGAATGCTATCTTTTTCTCCCTGACTTTCCCCACCACCTCTTTTGAGAACCATACTGAGCTTTTTCTTTCGTTTGATTGTTTATTTGCTTCACACAAAGGCTTGTTGCCTCTGTGATGGCAGTTTTGATGATTCCCCATTGTTGCTCCACCCCTCCTTCTAGCCTGTTTGCTAGTGCTTTTCTGAGGCACTCTCCCATCTTGCCAAAGTCAGCCCTCCTGAAGTCCAGTACCCTCACTTTTGTATGGCTTGACTCTGTAGCTGAGTTTAATGTGAACCACACTGTTTGATGGGCACTTGTTCCCAGATGGCAACCCACTTCTAGATCTGAGATCCTCTCACTGTCCCCATTTGAGAGTACAAGGCCTAAGATTGCTTCCTCATGAGTGAGTTCCGAAACTAGCTGTCTGAGGCATGCCACCTGTAGGGCATCAAGTATGGCCCTGCTCTTGGATGTGGCTGCAGCAAGTGTGCACCAGTTAACATCTGGCATATTCAGGTCTCCCATCAACAGTATCTCCCCTTTCTCTGCCATCCTAAGAATGCCTTCTATCATATCCTTGTCCATTCTCTCCCCTGACCTGGGGGTCTGTATATAACCCCTGTGCGGATTGTGGTGCCACTTTCAGTCTCCAAGGTGACCCACAGTGCCTCCTCTCCTCCCTGTTTACTCTTTTGTTCAGTTGCTTTTATCCCTTCCTTTACATAGAGAGCTACTCCTCCCCCTCTTCTCCCCTCCCTGTCTCTTCTGGAGGTTACGTACCCTTGTACGTTAACATCCCAGTCATGATTCTCTGTGACTGCTACGATATCCAGGTATCCCTCTTCCATCAAGGCCACCAATTCAGGGAGCTTGTTGCCCAGGCTACGGGCATTGGTACTCATTATCCTCCATTTCCTGATGGCCTTACTCCTTTTTGCCCCATCCCTGTCCTTCTTGCCTTTGTCACTTTCTCCATTTACCCCTGCCCCTCTCCCTATCGACATCTCTATGTTGGTATTTACTGCACTTACTACTGTGACTTTTTTGGGGGGCCTAGGATTTCCCTACTCCTTTCCAGTGCCTCCCCCCTTAGCTAGTTTAAATACTTGCCAATGAAGCATTTAAACTTATCACCTAGGATTCTGGTTCCCCTCCTGGACAGATGCAGCCCATCATGCCAGTATAGGCTTGCATCACTCCAGGTGGACCCCCAGTCCCCAGTGAAGCCAAATCCTTGAGCTCTGCACCAGTTTTTCAACCACTGATTGAATCCCATGGTGTTGAGCACCCTAGCCTCTCATATGCCATAGACAGGCAGCACCTCCGAGAAGGTTACTGTGCATGCTACTTGTCTAAGGCCCCTCCCCAATTCCACAAACTCTTCTTGCACTGCTCTAATCCCTTTTTTTAGCCAGGTCATTTGTTCCCAACGTGAACAGTGACATCCAGCTCCCTCCCCTGTGCAGCTGCTCTGGCTATCCTGAGGATTCGCTCCCTGTCTGTCCAAGCCATGGCGCCAGGCAGGCACCTTACCTCCCTCTCCCCTTCCTCCCCCAGTTCTACCTTCCTAACAATGGAGTCCCCCACCAGGAGTTGTTTCCTTCCCCTGTGGGGTCCCATGCCACCCTCCTGTGGGTCTCCTTTGTGGAGGTTCCCAGCATCCTCCTTGGTCTCCACTGTGGGTGCCTCCATAGAGGAACCACACTTTGCCAGAATGGCATAGGAATTGTGGAGAGGTACAACTGGAAGGATGCACCTCTGTTCCACCACCCTCACCCTCCCTGAGCCCACTGTGGTCTAACCACTCCTCTTTCTTAGCAACCTCTGAGGCAACGGCAGTGGCCCTGGTGGTCCCTGGATGGAAGAGGAGGTCCCACAAATCTTGGCCAACTCAGCCTGGAGATGAGCAACCTCCCCCCTCAGCCCAGAGAGGTGCCTGTAGATGGGACAACACTGCATCCTCCAGAACATCTCCCGGAAGACTGCTGCTCCACAGCCACTGCACTTCACCACTCCCATCATGTCTTATTTCTGGCCCCTTTACTATTGTTTGGAATCCTTACTCTTTCCTCTGTTTTTTTTTTTTTTCCTTCTCTCTCTACTTACTTACTGCCTCTGTGCCCTTTAAGCTGCTCATTGTCCTGTTCTGAGACAAGAAGATCCTATATCTCTCAGTAGACCCCTTACTTGCTTAGAGGCAGACCTCCAGCAGCTAGAGGGGGTGGAGAGCTACTCTTGCCCTTCTAGGATGGTGTGTCTTTAGTGGCTCTGTGATCACTCACTTTCTGCTCCCATACAGGAAGTTCCTGTTGTCAGTCAAATCCTGTGCCTATAAAAGTAGAACTAGCTTTGGGTGGGAGGGTGGAGGGGAGATAAGGTGGGCAATAAAGTTTGTTAGAAGAGTGTAGAGAGTAGAAGAGTTCTACTTCTTTAGTCCCAGTAGAGAAGTCCAGTCACACAGCACTCCTTCCTTCCTTCTGGTGTCCTCTGCCAAGCCTCAGATTGGGTAACAAAAGAGCTATGTTGCGTATTTGGGGCCAAAATCTGCACAAATCACAAAATTATGAGTAAACAATAAAAGAAAAATCAACGTTTCTTCATAAGTTTGTTGTTTTTTGGCATTTTGAGCCCACATCCCAAATTTACAACATAAAAAGTATTTTTTATAACCCCACCTTATTATCCATACAGGTGCAATTTTTCAAATCCTTGTTCCTGAGGTGGGGTTGCAAAAAGAATATGCTGAAAATTTGGGCCAAAACTGTTACAAAATGACAAAGTTATGAGTAAAAGTTCAAAACGCATTAAAAAGCCATTAAACAAACTTAGCTTGTGTTCAGTTTATGGTTGCACGCCAGAGCAGCAGGATGTTCCAGTCATCGGAGGAGGACCAAATAGGTAAGTGTGTGTGTGTGTGGGGGGGGGGGCTTTGGGTGCTGAGAGGGGGTTGGGTGGGGGTCGGAACAGGGGCACACAAAACTTTTTTTCCAGGTTAAAAAAACCAAAAGACTATGAAGGATGGTTTGACTACAAAGGATGTTTTCCTTTATTTGAGGTCCTGACACTGGAGACTGGGCACTCCAGTGTCAGTTTGTTGTTTTGTGGTACCAGGTTTGGGCACCATGGTGTCACATTCTCCTTCTGGGAGTCATGGATTACCGGTAGCTGGCACCAGCGGTGGGCAGCCTGGTGTCAGACTGCATGAGTTCATGTCAGAGGGTGGTGTTGAAAGCTGGGTCGGGGGGGGGATGACAGGCTGCCGGTGATGTGGTGGCAGTGCTACATAGCTGTGTTGGGAGGAAAGAGGGGCACTGCTTTGTTGCCTCTTGGTAGCACTATGAAAGGATTCAGTCACAGTGTGATAGGCACAGCTGCATGCTTTCATATGTGAGAAGTTTATGCCCATCAGCTGCAGAAAACTTGCCTCCACAGCAGCCTTGCCAGGACTGGCAGTGCATGTGCACACCTCCTGCAGGCACAGCTGCATTGGTCACTTGCAGCACACACGTCCCCAGCCTCTACACTGTCAGACCATGTCAAAATGTTTGCTTTGTGCATGCGCACAAGCAAACAAAAACAAGCATTTGTCAATGCCAAATGTTTGCTTGCTGGCATTGGCATTAGTGTAGGTGTTACAGAGCTGCATAATAGGAATGGCAGTGAAGTATTGAACTGAAGCCGACCCCATCACCACCCTGCAGATAGTGACAGGCATTGGGGTGTGCCTTTGGATCATCAGGCATAACGGCCATGCCATTTCACCACACCCTACCATGCAGACACCGACAAGTTTCACAGTGTGCCTTGGGGTCTTTGGCCCTTATGCGCACCCCATTCCATCAGGAAATATTGTGAGATGGGTGCGGTATAGGAAAATGGGGTGAACTTTGGGGCTGAAGAGTCCAAGGCACACCTTGATGCCTCTCAGTGGCTGCAGGGTGTGGGTGGGGTGGGGGTGGAATGGTATGAGCATTGCAGGTGACAATCCCAGTCACAGCCCTGATGCCTATCATTCTCTACAGGGTGGGGCGTTATGGTCGGAAACCCTAACGCCTCAGGCATTCGTTGGTATTTTCACTCCAAATTTTCAACATGGGTTTTTTGTGACCCCCACCTCATGAACAGTGGCAATATCAGTTTGTTAGCTGAAAGCTGCTTTTGCACAGTGACTACGGCATTTGTCACCACAGGTGCAAAAACACATTCTGAACAGGATGTGAAAAATGACAGCGGTACTGTTCATGGGAAGGTGTAAATAATGGCAATGTTGAAAATCTGCAGTGAAAATATTTAAAAAACTGGTGAAGTCACGAGCGTGCGTAGAAACTGTGCAACGTGCACCCGTAATGTAATTAGTTTGGGAATTGTTTACAGCAGATTGTCAACACAGGCATTTTGGGACCTCCGATCATGAACAGTGTCAGTGTGATTTTCATTATCTGTCCCGAACAATGATTTCCCACAGTGACCACGCATTTCTGTGCTGAAAGTGTGAAAACACATTTCGGCCATGTGAAAAATGACAGCTGTACTGTTCATAAGGAAGAGTGGAAAAATGCCACTGGTGCAAATCTGGACTGAAAATATTACAAATTCATGAACTTACGAGGGTGCGTGGAAATTGCGCAATGCTCACTTGTAACACAGTCATTTTTAGGAATTTTTTCACCAAATTTTCAAAATAGCCATTTTAAGACCTCTGCTTATGAACAGTGTCACTGTGATTTTCTTAATGTGTCCCATACATTGATTTCGCACACTGACTGCGCCATTGTGTGCTACATGGGCGGAAACATGTTTTGGGTGAGATATGAAAAATGACAGCTGTACTGCTCACAAGGAGGTATGGTAAAATGACAATGTTGAAAATCTGGAGTGAAAATATTGAAAATTTGCGAACTTATGAGCGTGCATAGGATCAGGGCAACAAACGCTCGTAAAACAGTCATTTTGGGGAATTTTTTCACCAAATTTTTAACATAGCCATTTTAACACTTCTGCTCATGAACAGTGTGACTGTGATTTTCTTAATGTGTCCCATACATTGAGTTCGCACACCAACTGCTCCATTGTGCGCTACATGCGCGGAAACACATTTTGGGTAAGAAGTGAGAAATGACAGCTGTACTGCTCATAAGAAGATGTGGTAAAATGGCAATGTTGAAAATCTGGAGTGAAAATATTGAAAATTCGCAAACTTACGAGCGTGCATAGGAACAGCACAACGCATGCTCGTAAAATAGTCATTTTTGGGAATTTTTTCACCAAATTTTTAACATAGCCATTTTAACACCTCTGCTCATTAACAGTGTCACTGTGATTTTCTAATGTGTCCCAAACATTGATTTACTTTTACCGACTATGATTGTCGCTACATGCATGAAACACATTTTGGGTGAGATGTGAAAAATGACAGCTGTACTACTCATAAGGAAGTGTTGTCAAATGGCAATGTTGAAAATCCAGGGTGAAAATATTGAAAATTCGGGAACCTACGTGCGTGCGTAGGAACAGCACAACGCACGCTCTTAAAACAGTCATTTTTAGAAATTTTTTCACCAAATTTTCAACATAGGCTTTTTGAGAGTCCACCTTATGAACACTGGCACTGTCATTTCATTAATCAGTCCCAAAAGGTGATTTTGCACAGTGACCACGAAATCACCCTTCGGGCCCGATTAACGCCATGACAGTGACAGAATTCATGAGGAGGGGTCCCAAAAACCCCGTGTTGAAAATTTGGTGCTGAAATTCCAAAAAATGCCTGAGATATGCAGCAAAGTTGAAAAAACCCTGTTCATTACATTATACAGCTTACCGGCATTTCCTCAGTTCGCGGTCTGCTTTGAAGAGTGCAGACGTGTTCCTGGTCCACCGAAGATCATCACGCCGGGCGCTCGGAGGTAAGTATGGGGTGAGTGGGGTGTGGGGAGGTAGGGTGCGCAGTGGGTGGGCGGGTGGGAGGGGTGAAGACAGCAGCGAGGGAAAGGATTTTTCTTTCAGGTTTTTTGTTTGGACTACGTGGGGCGTTTGCCACACTGGGGTGGGCTCCCAGCGTAGGCAGCTGGAAGAACTGTTGAGGCAGTGGAGCCGATGGGGAGTTGAGTACCCCCGTGTCGGCCCTTAGGACTTATTGCCGCGCTGGGTTTGGGCTCCCAGCGTGGCACCCAATAGTCTGGGCGGGGAACAGTAGAGCCGGCAGGATTGGGCACCCGTCAGCCACACAGACTGCGGGGGACAGTAGAGCTGACGGGGATTGGGCACCCCGTCAGCCATACAATGTGTGCGTGGGGAGGTAGGAGACATGAGCATGCAATGCATGTGCTCGTGCATGTGTGGGGAGGGGGAGTGCTGCTTACTCAAACGGTGCTCTCCCTTTCAACTGTACGGCACTGCATTTTGGATCGTCGCACTATGTTTCTTGCAAATGCATGCAAGCAAACATAAAAATGGGAATTTTAGGACATTCCATTCTTTAACACTAAAACATGTATGAAAACAGGATCTTTGCCCCTTAGGCTTTATATTTCCTGCAGCCTTTTCTATGTCGTAGTCATAATCTTCGGCTCGTGACATAACAATAATTTCCATGGCAGGAAGGCACTTGACTCTACTGAACATGGCTGACATATAATATTTTGACTCCACTCTCCTCTCCCGAGTAAGCTAAAATTAAAAGTTGTATAACCATGTGCAAGTGGGCTATTTAAGCAATAAGGCATGACAGGGTGTGTGTTATTGTGTAATAATTACTGACTAGCACTTTTTTCCATAGGGAAACACAGCTATAATTTGCCATTATAGCCAGCTGGTTATAATGGCAAACACGCGCCGGATTTCTCTGTTACCACGTACACGCCAGTCACTGGTCTTCCTTAACTGTACAGCCACAGACCTCACCAACACCAGCCCTCTCTGTTGGTGGTAACTTGATTTTTTTTATTAAAAAAAAGAAAAGAAGAATGTCCACAGATCCAAAACCAAAAGGGAAACATTACCAACATGTGAGTTTCCCTGTCTGCATACATGTGCCAGCAGATCTCCAGACCTCTTCAAGCCAGAATGACACCACAGAGGCCACTTGGCAGTAAGTTTAATGAAAAAAAAAAGACAAATACAAACAAAAATCATTTTTCTTCGAACAAGTGGAGCACTGTTAACTTGGCAGACTACGGATCATGCAGAATCCCAACTGGTCTGCGGCTGCCTGAAAACCAGTCTATTTGCTTATTTTCTTTAATTGCTAAGGCGAAAAAGTGCATGCCAGCAATTATAAAAAATAAAATATGGGGTGGCCTATGTAAAACTCGATTTTACACACACCCTTGTTGTAAGGTGCTATTCACAAACCCCTCTGGCTTTGCCCTCTGGGTTTATGTAGCATCCCACAACTTGGGTGTGTATAAAATCTCATTGCACATGCCATCCCATTTATTATTCTCTATATAACTTCACTCCTGGGTTGGATTGAAGCACAAGGCTGACCGAGTGCTTCCGCCACTGGGAGTAGCGTTCAACTCCCTGTCGCCACACACCCTGGTGTGCCGACTATTATACAATGGCTTGTTGTGAAAAAAATAAAAATAGTTTTAAGGAGTGTGTTTTTTTTTACTTTTCTATTCCATTTTTTCCCTGTGGGAGGCATATATGGTGAAACAAGGAAAAGTAGTCCCCAGTAGGTGGTGCTGGTGCTGCATGCTCCCAAATGCTCCTGTCTGTTTCTCGTAGGTGCTGAGCGCTTATTTTTGTATAGGTGTCTCTGTCACCCCCCCGCGATACTAACACAATTATTATGCCCATATAGTTTAGATCCGCTGGTTTCTGTGACACTTGTAATAGCGAGCAAAGAAAGGAGCAGCGCTGAGGATGTTACGAACAGTGAACAGCATTTTGAAACTAAAGCCGTGTCACCGCTCATACTGCTCGTCTCTTCGATTTACAATCAGCAGTTGTTCATTTGTCCTTCTGATTCTCCCGGTACTACTGGCATATACCGGGAGAAGATCCGTAACAGTTGTGATAGCGAGCAGAGAAGAGAGTGCGTGATGAGGCAGTCATGAACAGTGAACGGCATTTTGAAACTAAAGTCGTGTCACCGCTTGTCTCTTAGATTTTGAAGCAGCAGTTGTTTGTTTCATTGAGTGAAGGAGTGAAGCAGGCAGAGAACGTGTGTTTGGTTGGGAGGGGGAGCTGGTCTAAGTTGTGACAGCTTCACGGACTGTTGGTGGCTTGCGTGGGCAGGGAGGAATTTTTCACTGCTGTCCGGTCACTTGTGTGCCTGGACTTAATACAGTGATATTATAGCTTAATATCATCACTGTCCGAGGCACACAGTGACCAATCAGAGAACAGAATTTTTCTTGCCATTGTATAATTTACAATATCTGCACTGCAAAGATACCAGGAGACATTGATCAGGACACTCTGTTTCCCTTCAACCATTCAGACATGTCACAAAGGGAATCCTCCATCACTGCAGGAGATAAACAATCAACTAGGGCCTTCACAGTTCAGAAGAGAGACCATGATGGCAGGCCTCTAACGCAGCAGTGAGAAAATAGCAGTGCATATATTGAAGATGGCTTCCAAACCAATGAAGGTAAAAAAAAAATTTGCAGACCTTGACAATAAATTAGAGGACTTTTTCCACAGAAATGAGGAAGTGAAAGAATGTCTCTGTGATCAAAGAAACAGTGTCTAGGCACACCCTTCACCTGGACTGACTGGAACAGAAAAAACAGCTGCATTGGGAGTGTGTAGAAAGTCTTGAGAACCAGTCCTGCCAAAGTAACCTTTGGTTAATAGGAATCCCTGAAGGTGCTAAGGGCTCACAACCTTGGAAATTCCTGCTAGAAATATTCAGGTATTTGTCAAAAATCCTGGATGGAGTGCGAATGGAAATGAACATACTTCACTGAAACCTGACCAAGCAAAAGCTACTGTCACAACCTGGGGACCTCCCAAGGCTTATCCTGGTGCGATTTCTTCACTACACTGACAGAGAGGAAATCCTCTTTCAAGCAAAGGAAAATCAAACCTTGACATTGAATGGACATTGCATCAGAATGTATGCAGATGCTATCAAAGCATTGGCAAACCAACAGAAATATTACTTAACAATTTGTGAGGAGCTCTACTACACCGGAATAAAAACATAACGTGCTTTCCCTACCACCCTCTGCCTCTGCTTTGATCATAAAGAGGAGTACAAAACCTTTCCCAAATGTTATGGAAGTTGAAGCCTTCACCAGGGACAAGCTACTCTCAAACAGACAATCAGACAGGGAAAGCTGGAGTCCAGTGAATTAAGTGAACACAACCCTGACTACTTAAGCAAAGACATGAATTACTGACTACTTAGAATCCTTATAATAAACAAATCATCCATTATGAATGTTTCATTGCATAGCTTTGAGCCACATGGGATTCTGAAAAACTTTTGTTGACATGATGCTCTAAACCAGCTCAAATGACAAATGGTGTGTAGCTCAGACTTTTGGAACAAGTGACTGATCTGGGAACGGGGGGGGGGGTGGCAGCTTAATGTTGCTGCTGGAGTCATCTTTCCTTGCCCTTTTACTCCTTTCCATGTGCAGCTCACCCCCCCCGCCCCAAAGGGAATAACTACAGCATGACAATAGGACACAGTGTTGACTACGTGGGGCCACTGGAATCTGACATTGCACAATGGGCAGGAGCTATCAAACCATACCATACCCCTTCCTGAGCTATTTAAGCCATCTCCCACCAGCCTAATTCGGAAGCACTATTTCTTTTTTGCTGCAGCCAGAGAGTCTGCTATGGCTCTCCCCCCCCCCAACCTTTTCTTCCCATGTTTCTCTGCCACTATCCCTTTGTGCCTTTGGGTGTTCTGTTTGTTTTTTTGCCCTCAGTGACTTTCTAGGTCAGTATTTTATTTTTCTAACTTTCCTGGCCATAGCTTGTGCTACCTTATTTGTCTTGGTCAGCTATTCCTGCTGCATTACTGTCCTCATGCAGCTCCTGTGTTTTTTTCTGTTTTGGTTCTTGGTGTGCTATTAGTTTCCACAGTCCATCCTGCATGTCTTTCTGCTGTTTTGGCTTGTGCTATTTCAAGCTTTTCCATTTTTCTGTTCATTCTAGGCTACTTGCTACCTTCTAGTTGAACTGCATTCCTGCCCAATTGCCATCACCTGGCTTCCTAGCAAGACAACTGCTCTTATTTCTGTTCTGTTCTTTTAGTTAGTGTACTCAGTCAGTCTGCTCAACATTCACCAGCCCTAGTCCTAGCATGTACTATATACAGCTTCCAGCCCTTCCTGATGAGGCTGGGTTTTATCTCTCATTTTGACCTTGATGCACATTGAATTTCAATGCTTTTCAGTTGTTGTACTTTCCATCAGTATCAGTCATTTCATTCAGCAGTCATTATTCAGTTAGAATCTTGCCCCCTGGGTTTTTTCTGTGGGTAGATAGCTTTGCTTCCCTTAAAGTTCACATATTGAGGGTGAGTTCCTTGTTTTAGGTAGGTGTCCTTGTCTGTAGGCCGCTTGTCTCCTGTGGCATCTCCCAGCAGCTCCACTGGGTGGTAAGGTCCAATGCTCCCCAGTAAACTTCAGTTGGCTGCACCTCAATGTGTAGTATTTAAGACTGCAGCTGCTGGATGGTGGGGCCTTAAGCCTATACAGGTTCATTTAGCTCTGCAGACCATGTTGGCAGCACCTCTGGAAGCTATTCTCCATGCATCTGCCCAAGGTCCTCTTAGTCTCATTTGGTATCTCCTTTGTTTAGTTTCCATTCAAGGATTCAACGACAGGCCTTCTCACAGTCTCTCAGCTGGGGGATAGCCTTTCAGAAGTCACTGCTTTCCTCATTTCATGCTTTGATAGGCGGGCCTCCTTCGGAGGGAATTTTCTTTAGCTGCAGAGATAGACTCGCGGCACCCCACAGCTTTATCCCGTTAGAAGGATTTTTTTATCACATATTTTATTGAATTTATCTCATTAGAAGGATAGAGAGTTATCCCAGAAAAAACTCCCTTTGAATTCTGAACTCCAAATTAGCATTCTGAGCTGCCGTAATAACAAGTTCCCATGTCAGGAGACATGGCGGCTGAGGCAATGGATCTCCATAAATTTCCTCCACAGGGTTTTTTCTGTCCTGAGTGCCAAAGGCAATAATGTAGTGTAAGTATTTAAGTATAGCCTTTTCCCTAGTACTAGTTTCCATTGCAAGTTGGGGTTGGATGGTAGCTGTCTTATCCTTCAGTCCTGCCATTCCCTCTCTCCTTACAGAAGTCATGCATCTGTCTGCTATCTGTTACCAGCTGCTGTCAGTCACTGCTCTAATCAGTCTGTCTGTTGTCTGTCATCACCAGTTGCTGCCAGTCAGCACTCCACTAAGTCTTTGTGTTTCACCACCTGCTGTGCAGCACTTTTGGGCTCATTCCTAAGGTACCTTCAGCCTAACAAAATTATGTTCCTGTGGTACCTCTAGGGGTAGAACCCTCCTCAAGAGGGTTCTTTTGCCTTCATGGTACCCTGACAGGGTGGTAATCCCCCATGGGACAGAGAGTGTGAACGACAAAGTATCCACATATAACAGTCAAACAACACATTAATTCAGCTACGTTAAGACTATCAACAATGTTGCCAAGGCACAACTTCTCAAAAGTCATGTACACCCATTGAACAAAAAATGGTACCCTCTCTATGTACTAAAGGTTGATTCTTTCATGCCAGCAAAGGTTTTGCCTGATAGCAGGGTCCTATGAGGAGAGGGGTGGTTCCAGGAAGGGTAAATCTGATAAGATTGCCAAGGATTTAATGGGGGAGGGGAAATGCCTTTTTGGTACAGTAGGTCTGGAGGGAGTTGTACTTTATTAACAACTGTTTCATTCTGGCCCATTGTATAGCAGTATGGCTAGCTGTGTTTGTAAATTTTCAAGTCCCTAATCCAGGACTGTGCTCTCCACCTGGTGGCAGCTGGTGGGGCTCTTGCCCTCTGGAGCCTTTAAGGAGCAACTTGCTGAAACTTGTACTCTGTGGGTAGTGGTGTGTGAAGTTGGAAAAATTCACTTTGCAAATTAATTCACAAATTTGCAGCAACTTGTGAAGTTAATCCATCTTGCAAAAGGCTGATTCACAGTATAGAGATAACATCGCAGATTGCAAATTTAGAAACTTCGCTGATGAAGGGGGGTCCACAGGTAAAGTTCACAGTGTACTATGGGATTGGAGATCACGCAGTACTGAAACGAGCTCTGTGTCATGAAGAAGCTGCCTTCAGTGCTGTCTTCTGAAGAAAGGAAGTCTTTCTATGCTTGTCTGAGCAGAAAAACAAAAACCCTTAAAATCCTTTTTGAAACAGAGTCTATTGAATCCAACTCGCTTAATATTGTTCTAGAGGGCTTTGTGCTGCTAGATTGGTGCTGTTTGTTTCTATTTGAGCTGATTATTTAGTTTAAAATAGTGGTTTGGTTTTATCTATAAGGAAGAACTGTTGTGGGGAAGGGATGTATATTCACTTAGTAAGGCAGCCCAGAAAGATCAGGAGTCTCTTTCTTTCTTTCTTTCTTTCTTTCTTTCTTTCTTTCTTTCTTTCTTTCTTTCTTTCTTTCTTTCTTTCTTCCTTCCTTCCTTCCTTCCTTTCTTTCTTTCTTTCCTTCCTTCCTCCCTTCCTACCAGTGGGTACACTAGACAAATAAATGCCTATTTTCAGGGATGACCTAAGAGAGATCAAAAGAAAACATCACAATTAATCAGGAATTACAAGCAAAGCAAGGTGGGATAAAATTACAGGTACGGTCGAGCATAATAAGACTACCAGCAACAAATTAGAACACAATAAGACGAAATCTAACAATATGTAGCAGACAATAGCAGTCACAAATAGCAATTTGCTAGCCTAGAATGAGAATAAATACAGCACTAGGCAGCCAATAATAGGCCGTAATAAATCACAGTTAGCCAGCCTTGGATGAGAACATCATTACAACATGAGTGGCAGATAGTTCCTTAGGAACACTTACAAGTAGAAGAAGCCTGTACATGTTTTCTCAGGGCACCTCTGAAGAGGGTGTAGGAGGAAGTACTTTGTTTTTGACTGAGCACTGTGAGCAGCAGATCTGTTATTTTTTATGTTTGCTTGCATGCATGTGCAAGAAACATAGTGCCACCATACGAGTTTTCGTAGGTGTGCCTCCCCCACTTCCAATTTCCTGTTCCCATTTGCAGGTGCGGCTGCACTCTGCCAATGAATGTCTAAGCTGTCTATGACAACCTTTCAGATGCAGAGGTGTACAGTTCTAAGAAAAACACCACCACAATCAGCAGGCAATTTGCATACTGCCGTCGGTAGTATGCAAATTGCTTACATCGGCACTGCATCTGAACTGTCATAGACAGTCCTCCCCCCCACAAACACATACATGCACGCTGGGAGCCGACTCCAGCGTGCTCATGCACTCCCTCACGTACACCGTATGGCCAACGGGGGTGCCCAATCCCCCATCGGCTCCACTGCCCTCCCAAACACACTTCCAGGTGCCACGCTGGGAGCCCACCCCAGTGTGGCAAATGTCCATCTGCTGCCCCCCCCAAACACACTTCCAGGTGCCACACTGGGAGCCCACCCCAGCATGGCAAATGTCCGTATGGCGATGGGGGTGCCCAATCCACCGTCGGCTCCACTGTCCCCTGCCCCCCCCACAAAAAAAAACATGGCTTCCAGTTGCCATGCTGGGAGCTTACCCCAGCGTGACAAATGTCCATATGTCCGACAGGGGTGCCCAATCCCCCGTCGGCTCCACTGTGCCCCAAAAAAATAACCTTCCAGCTGCCACACTGGGAGCCCACCCAGGCATGGCAAAAAATCCTGCGTCATCTTCTTCAAAGAAAAAAACCATCTAGAAACAAAAAAAGGTACCTCATTGACTATCTTGTCCCCTCCCCCAACCCGCGTCCACCCTCTGCACACCCACCTTCCCACACCCCCACCTCACCCCATACTTACCTCTGGAGCCCAGCATGATGATCTTCGGTGGACCGGGAACACGTCTGCATTCTTCAAAGCAGACCACGAACTGAAGAAATGCCGGTAAGCTGTATAATGGCATAAATTTTTTTTTTTAAACTTTGGTGCATATCTCGGCCATTTTGGGGAATATTTTCACCAAATTTTCAACATGGAGGTTTTGCGGCCCCACCTCATGAACTCAGTCACTGTCTTTTTATTATTCGGTCCCGAAAGGTGATTTCGCGGTCACTGTGCGGAACCACCTTTCGGGACCGAGTAACAAAACAACAGTGTCACAGTTCATGAGGTAGGCCCCCAAAACCCTACATTGAAAATTTGGTGAAAAGATTCCCAAAAATGACTGTTTCACGAGCTTGCATTGCGCCAGTTCCTACGCACGCTCGTAACTTCATGAATGTTTACTATTTTCACTCCAGATTTTCAACATTGCCATTTTACCACACCTCCTTATGAGCAGTGCAGCTGTCATTTTTCACATCTCTCCCAAAATGTGTTTTCGTGCATGCAGCGCCCAATGGCGCAGTCGGTGTGCGAAATCAATGTTCAGGACAGATTAAGAAAATCACAGTGACACTGTTCATGAACAGATGTCTTAAAATGGCTATATTGAAAATTTAGTGACAAAAGTCCATAAAATGACTGTGTTAAGGGCGTGCATTGCGCAGTTTCCATGCACCCTCGTAAGTTCACGAATTTGTAAAATTTTCAGTCCAGATTTTCAACACTGGCATTTTTCCACACCTCCTTATGAACAGTACAGCTGTCATTTTTCACACCTTGGCCAAAATGTGTTTTTGCACTTCCGGCACAGAAATGCGTGGTCGCTGTGGGAAATCAGTGTTCAGGACAGATTAAGAAAATCACATTGACACTGTCCATGACCGGAGGTCCCAAAATGCCTGTGTTGATAATCTGCTGTAAAAAAATCCCCAAACTAATTACATTATGGGTGTGCGTTGCGCAGTTTCTACACTCGTGACTTCACCAGTTTTTTTATATTTTCACTCCAGATTTTCAACATTGCCATTTTTTACACCTCCCCATGAACAGTACAGCTGTCATTTTTCACATCCTGTTTGAAATGTGTTTTCACACCATTGGTGCCAAATGGCGTAGTCACTGTGCAAAATCAGCTTTCCACTAATGAACTGATATTGCCACTGTTCATGAGGTGGGTGTCACAAAAATCCCATGTTTAAAATTTGGAGTGAAAATGCCAATGAACATTTGGGACGTTAGGGTTTCCGACCATAATGCCACACCCTGTAGCAACTGACAGGCATCAGGGGTGTGACTTGGGATTGTTGCTGGTAATACTCCTGCCATTCCACCCCCACCCGCACTCTGCAGCCAGTGACAGGCATTGAAGTGTGCCTTGGACTCTTTGACCCCAAAGTTCACCCCATTCTGCTATACTGCACCCATCTCACCATATTTCTCATGAAATGGGGTAAGCATAATGCCCAAAGACTCCAAGGCACACTGTGACACTTGTCGGTGTCTGCAGGATAGGGTGTGGTGAAATGGCATGGCCGTTATGTCTGACGACCCAAAGGCACACCCTAATGCCTGTTATTCTCTGCAGGGTGGTGGTGGGGTTGGCTTCAGTTGAATACTTTACTGCCATTCCTATTATGCATCTCTCTAACTCCTACACTACCAATGCCAATGCCAGCAAGCAAACGTTCGGCATTGATGAATGCTTGTTTTTCTGTGTTTCTGGTTAATTATTTTTGGTGTGTAGTCTGTGATTTCTCAGTCTATTTCTGTAGTTTTGTTAAAGTAAAGTATTTTGTCAGTATCTTTCTACATTAGTTTTAGTTATTTAGTTCTTAAAGTGACAATGTTCTATCACTTCGTTGTACTAACTTGTCAATTACCCTTGTATGAGTGTAGTTTTAATTAAGCATGGGCTAACCACATGGTAGCTGGGTAGGGTCGTGTGGGTATCACCTAATTTCAGCCGAATAGGGTAGTTCAGGTAATGTACTACCCTACTGGACATAACAGTGTAATTCTCTGGTTTGGTGATTTGACAAGGGTAATGGGTAAAGGACTTAGAAACAGGCATTAAGGGCAGCCTGTGGGGACCTTCACAGATCTTATAGCAGAATCACAGCACATGACACCAGACTGACACCTGATTGGTCAGTGTTTCTAAAGGGCTGCACTGTGTCTTCTGTGAGCCTGTGTGGTGCAGAATCGAGTTGTCAGCAGTCTTGAAATCAGCTCCATGGGTGCTCACTATGTAGCACAGATAACGACCCAAAAGAGTTGACTTGTCTTCAAAATTTGATCAAAATTAAACCTACACTAACACTACATGAAGGAGCAAAGGGAGAAATAGTGTAGGGGGCACTGAAACAATCTCAGCCAGGGGGAGGCGGGATCAGCCTCAGTTAAGGAGGTGGTGGTACTGGGGAAGGAACAGAGAAGGAGCAAGGTAGGGGAAAAGACAAAGACAAAAACAGAAGGCAGCTGGTTTGAAATTAAGTATTACACTGTTTGTTAGGTGCCCCTGATCCCTGCTATTAATTACTGTGACATAGTCTCAGCTACACTGTCTGTCTCTGCAGCAAAGTGAAATCCTTAGAAGGAGCAAGTTTGGGGAAAACACATAGACAAAAACAGGAGGCAGCTGGTTTGAAATTAAGTATTACACTGTTTGTTAGGTGCCACTTAGCCCTGTCATTTATTATTGTGACATGGTCAGCTACACTGTCTGTCTACTCTCTGCAACATAGTGAAATTCTTTTATGTCTGTATTACACTGTTTGTGAGGTGACCCCCATGAGGCCCAAGCTCTGTTATTTATTACTGTGACAGTCAGTTACACTGTCTCTGCAGCATAGTGAAATCCTTTCACGGCTGTATTACACTTTTTGTGAGATGCTCCTGCTGCCCGAACCCTGTCATTTATTACCTTGACATAGTCAGTTACACTGTCTGTCTCTGCAGCATAGTGAAATAGTGAAATCCTTTTATGACTGTATTACACTGTTTGTGAGGTGCCCTCAAGGCCTGAGCCCTGTCATTTATTATTGTGTCATAGTCAGCTACACTGCCTGTATCTCTACCATAGTGAAATCCTTTTACTGCTGTTTTACACTGTTTGTGAAGTACCCCCAAGGTCTGAGCCCTGTCATTTATTACTGTGACATAGTCAGATACACTGTATGTCTCTGCAGAATATTTATTTATTTAAGATTCAGATTAATACCTTTGAGCCAGAGGCTCATTTACAAAGGTTCCAAGTCAGGTGACACAATACAGAGCCATTGAGTTACATTAGTGAAAACATTGTACAGAGACAAGAACAAGGGTAACACTAGACAACAATAAAAATACAAAGGTGAAACAGCTGGTGGCTACATAAAAAATACAGGTTACTAAGTGCAATTAACAGGTTTCTAAGTGCAATTGGGCAGAAACAGGCAGAGCAATTAGAGAGTGCATGGCAAAGCAACCACTTGTCTGTGGTAGTGAGGAATTGCCACGTAGCGGAATTAGAGGGTCTAGACAGATCCAGGATGAGGACGATGTAAGTTGTGGGGTGCAGCCAGGAAGGCATTGTCAGGTGGGTGGGTGAGGTGGGTGGGAGAAGTTTAGGGGGGAGCTTTTCAGGGCAGTAGGGGTGCTAGGGAATGTGGAAGACCCTCAGGTGGCATTGATAAGGGCTAACAGTTGCAGGTAGTCTTACGTGCCAGCAGGTTGTGGAGTCTGGATTTGAAATGGCTGATTTTGTTGGACCCAAGGAGTTCAGTAGGTAGGTCATTAAGCCATTTAGGGCCCCTGTAGAAGAGGGATCATTGTGCAAGTGTGGTATGCTTAAAAGGCACTAGGAACACTCCTTTGGTAGCACTTCTGGTGTTCACAGTTGGTTGGGTGTAGTTGTATAGTCTGGAGGTGGAGTCAGGCATAAGGCCAAGCAATGCTTTTTTCCCAAGTAGACAAGCCTGGTATTTGATTCTGTGATGGAGGGGAAGCCAACCGGTGTCTGAATACAAGGTGCATGTATGCATCTGATAGTCAACACCCAGGACCAGGTGGCAGACCTTGCTGAGGAGGGTTATGATCCTCTTCAGGGTGGTGTCAGAGCCAGCACCATAGATCACTAGACCACAGTCAATGGTAGATAACACAGAGCTACATATAACCAGTTTAAGAGCCTCCAGGGGCATAGAGTGTCTATGTCAGTAGAGAACTCCCAGTTTGGTGTTCACTGTTTTGACGACGTGTTCAGTGTGTTGTGAAGGAAAGCGTGTCATCAAGGTATACTCCAAGATATTTGAAGGTGCTGACCTGCTCTAGCAGCTCACCTTTTTGACTTGTTTTGTGTAGGAGCCCATGCTTTTTCCTGTCTTGTGGCACCATGAAGAGCATACACTTGTTTTTTTTTGTAGCTGGGTAACAGTTTATGATGGAAGAACCAAGATTCTAGCCATTTAAAACTGGCCTGTAGGTCAGTGGTTATAGTGGTGATGTCCCCACCAGATGCAGAAATGACCGCATCATTAGCATAAAGCACCATATGGTGGTGAAATCCTTTTATGGCTGTACTACACTGTTTGTGTTAGGTGCCCCTGAGGCCCAAACCCTGTTATTTATTATCATGACATAGTCAGCGACACTGTGTGTCTCTGCAGCATTGTGAAATCCTTTTACGGCTGTATTACATGTTTTAGTGAGGTGCCCATGAGGCCAGACCCCCGTCATTTATTACTGTGACATACTTTAGCAACACTGTCTGTCTCTGCAGCAGTTATTGAAACACTATCCTGTCATAGCTGTGTCTACTATGTCTTGTATTTCCCAGTCTAAGTCTACTGAAAAGAAGCACAGTGCTGCTGCATGTACAACTGTTAATGATATGGACATTGACAATATGAATCTGTATCCTGTGAAAACAGCGAAGCAATATGGGCAAGTCAATAAGAGCGAGTGAAAAATAGCAAATGCATTTTGGGCAACTTGCATTTTGTAGCGAGTGGTTATCTGAGTGAGGTACTAACAGAAGAAAGGAATGTAGTTTGCCATCTCTGCTGTTTAGTGAGTAGTAAAATATGTTGCTGTTGGGTGAGCTGTCAAGCTGCCACTGTGGTGTAGTGGTTAGAGCTGTTAGCTGTGTGCATGGTAGGTGTCCTCGACCTGAGTTCTGGGCTGGTTGTTTCTGTTTTCCTTTTTTTTTTAAGTTACATAGAAACATAGACTTTGATGGCAGATGAGGACCACTTGGCCCACCCAGTCTGCCCATTTCCCTACCTATTGGATAAGCTGCAGATCCTAGTTAACCAACAGCCTACTTCTTCCTAACCCCCACCAGAATTGCCTTGTGTTTATCCCATGCATTCTTGAATTCCTCCACTGTTTTTGACCCCACGACCACCTCAGGACGGTCATTCCATGAGTCCACCATCCTCTCCATGAAAAAATACTTCCTTACATTGCCCTTGAGCCATCTTCCTTCTATCTTCAAATTGTGCTTGCTTGTTCTTGCACATCTCTTTTTCTGAAAGATGCTATCCTCTTGGACTTTGTTGATTTCCTTGAAGTACTTGAAAGTTTCTATCATGTCCCCCCTCTCCCTTCTTTCCTCAAGGGTATACATATTAAGCTCTTTTAGTCTCTCTTCACATGGCTTCTGGTGCAGACCTTGCACCATTTTAGTTGCCCTCCTCTGGACTGCCTCCATCCTGTCTATGTCCTTGCGGAGATGGGGTCTCCAGAACCACATGCAGTACACCAGATGTGGTCTCACCAACTGTCTGTATGGTGGGATAACAACTTCCTGTTTTTTACTGGTGATGCTGCTTCCTGTACATCCCAGTATCCCCCCAACCCTTCTTATTGCCTTCTTACATTGCTTGCCAAACTTTAGGTCATCTGATATGACTACTCCAGGTCCCTTTCCATTTTTATTGTTGTTAGTACTTCCTCACCCCCCCCCCCATTGTGTACTCTTCCCCTGGATTTTTGTTTACCAGGTGCATTACTTGTACTTCCTTGCATTGAATCTAAGCTGCCATACTTTTGACCATTCCTCCAACCTTGCCAAGTCCCTTCTCATCCTTTCCTCCCCCCTTGTGTATAAACCCTATTGCAGATCTTTGTGTCATCTGCAAAGAGGCATACTTTTCCTTCTAGTACCTCTGCAATGTCACTTATAAAGACATTCAAAAGGACTGGACCCAGTACTGAACCCTGCAGTACCCTGCTAGTAACCCCCTTTTCTTTAGAGTGGACTCCATTTACTATTATCCTCTGTGTCCTTTTGTTCAGCCAGTTTTTTACCCAGGCTACCACCCTGGGACCCACTCCCAGGCTGGCCAATTTGTTTATTAACCTTTTGTGTGGGACTGTGTCAAATGCCTTGCTAAAAGCTTGGCAGGACATATCCACAGTCCCTCCCTGGTCTACTACTTTGGTCAGCCAGTCAAAGAAATCTATTACATTCATCTGACATGACCGTCCCACTGTGAATCTATGCTACCTTGGGTCCTGTGCCCCGCTGGCCTCTAGGTACTCAATAATTTTTTCTTTCATATGTGATTCCATCATTTTCCCTACTGCTGAGGTCAAACTAACAGGTCTGTAGTTTCCTGCCTCTGCTTTGCTACCACTTTTGTGAAGGGGAATCACATCACATCTGCCCTCCTCCAGTCCTTAGGTACCACACCATCCTCCCATGATTTGTTAAAAAGGGTAGTCAGTGGTGTCACTAGTTCTCCCCTTAGTTCTTTTAGAATTCTGAAGTGAATCCCATCAGGGCCCATTGCTTTGTCCACCTTCAATTTCAGGAGTTCTTTCAGAACCTTTTCTTTTGTGAATGGACTGGTATCAACCCCCCTATACAGAGTGCTTCTATTGATTGCATTAGGTAACTCCCCCTCCTTTCCTTTTGTGAATATTGAGCAGAAGTATTTGTTCAGTATCCCTGTTTTTTCACTGTCACCCTCTGCCAACCCACCCTCCCCTTTATTAAGCCTCTCTATCCCTCCCTCCATCTTTCTTTTGCTCCCTAATGTACCTATAAAAGGTTTTATCCCCTTTCTTAACTGAGTTGGCTATCTTTTCCTCAGTTTGGGCCTTTGCTATTCTGACTGCCTTCCCTGCTTCCTTCTGCTTTAACTGGTACAGTTCTCTGTCCTGCTCCTTCTGTGTTTCCTTATACTTCCTGAAAGCTATCTTTTTCTCCCTAACCTTCCCCATCACCTCTTTTGAGAACCATAGTGTTTTTTCCTTCGTTTTGATTTGTTTATTTGCTTCACACAAAGGCTTGTTGCCTCTGTGATGACAGTTTTGATGTTTCCCCATTGTTCCTCCACCCCTCCTTCTTGCCCATTTGCTACTGCTCTTCTAAGACACGCTCCCATTTTGACAAAGTCAGCCCTCCCAAAGTCCACTACCCTCACTTTTGTATGGCTTTATTCTACGGCTGTGTTTACCATGAGCTACACTGTTCGGTGGTCACTTGTTCCCAGATGGCTACCCACTTCTAAATTTGAGATCCTCTCTCCATCCCCGTTTGAGAGTACCAAGTCTAAAAGTGCTCCCTCCTGAGTGGGTTCCAACACTAGCTGTCTGAGGCATGCCCCCCTGCAGGGCATCGAGAATGACCCTGCTCTTGGATGTGGCTGCACCAAAGGTGCTCCAGTTAACATCTGGCATATTCAGGTCCCCCCGTCAACAATATCTCCCCTTTTTCTGCCATCCTAAGGATGCCTTCTATGATTTTCTAGTCCATTTCCTCCGCCTGAGACAGGGGGTCTGTATACAACACCCGTGCAGATTGTTGTGCCATTTCCAGTCTCCACGGTGACCCACAGTGCCTTCTCTCTCCTCCCTGTTTACCCTTTAGTTCTGTTGCTTTGATCCCTTCCCTTACATAGAGAGCTACTCCTCCTCCCTCCTCTAGACTGTATAGCCTGGTATGTTGACCTCCCAGTCATGGTTATCTGTGTACCATGTTCTGTGCCTACCACGATATCCAGGTGTCCCTCTTCCATCAAAGCCATTAGTTCAGGGAGCTTGTTACCTAGACTATGGGCATTGGTATTCATTGTCCTCCATTGTTTAATGGGCTTACTCCTTTTATCCCCATCTCTGTCCTTACTGCCTTTGCCTATTTCTCCATTTACCCCTGCCTTTCACACTATCAACTTCTCTATCTTGGTCTTTACCTCACTAACTACTCTGTTTGTTTGGGGGGGGGGCTGGGATTTCCCCTGCTCCTTTTCATTGCCTCCTCCCTTGGCTAGTTTAAATGCTTTTGCCAATGAAGCATTTAAACCTATCACCTAGGATCCTGGTTCCCTTCCTGGACAGATGCAGACCATTGCACCAGTATTAGCCTGTATCCCTCCAGGTGGACCTCCAGTCCCCAGTGAAGCTAAAACCCTGAGCTCTGCACCAGTTTTTCAACCATTGATTGAATCCCATGCTGTGGAGCTAGGGTGCCTCACCCATACCATAGACAGGCAGCACCTCCAAGAAGGTTACCGTGCATGCTACTTGTCTAATGCCCCTTCCCAACTCCACAGACTCCTCCTGCACTGCTCTTATCCTATTCCTAGCCAGGTCATTTGTTCCTAGGTGGACAATGACATCCAGCTCCTTTCCCTGTGCAGCTGCTCCAGTGATCCTGAGGATTCGCTCTCTGTCCCTTCAAGCCATGGTACTGGGTAGGCACCTTACCTCCCTCTCCTCTCCTTCCCCCAGTTCTTCCCCCTAACAATGGAGTTCCCCACCAAGAGTTGTTTCCTTCTGGTGCACTGGTGACATCACTGACTGGGATGCAAGGGTAAAACCTAACTCTGCTGATCCTGGGCTAAAAACAGACTCTCACAAATAAAACGCAAAAAGAATCAAAAATGAATATCAGGGAGAGCCACAGCATTGAATGGGAGGCAAAAAAATGACCGTTCGCACCCCCAGAAGCAAGGATTCGACAGGATTCTCTCACCCTTCATTAATCTCTGCAGAGATTCAACTAGACATGGTGGCTCCAAATGGGGCCTCCTCTCAACAACCCAGCAATGCTACCATTCTAGTAGAGTTGCAGGAATTCAGGACTGAGGTTTGTACTTTCCAGTCAGAATTAACTATAGAAATCAGTAAACTTCCATCTCGTGCTACTGAGGTTGAAGCACAACATACTGAATTAGATGATCAAACTGACAGGCTGGAACGCATGGTAGTGCACTTGCTAGATGAGCAGCATGCTTTAAAAGAGAAATGTGAGAATTTGGAAAACAGATCACGCAGGAATAATTTGAGAATACATGGGATTCTGGAGAACGAAGAAAGGAGAGATATTTTAAAATTTGTGGAGGAGCTCCTCCGTGACTCTCTGCAATTAGACCCAGCTTTTAAATTCGACATAGAACGAGTCCATCATGCTTTATCGCCGAAACCAACTCAGCCAGACAGACGACCTCGCTCCATCATAATGACGTTTTTAAACTATACTACTAAACAAACTATCCTTGCCAGAGTCTGGAGAATGAGGGATACTAAGTATAAAGGAAAGTGCATTTATTTTCACAACGATTATTCCCCATCTATTTCAGCCAAGAGCAGGGCCTACGCTCCAATACTCCATCTTTTAAAGCAACAACAACAAAAATTACTACTCCATACTCTGCTCGACTAGTCATCATGTTTCCAGATGGCCCCCAAACCTTTGAGACACCATATGAAGCAACGAAAGCCCTTCAACTCAGGGGCCTGGTTCAATCCACCCAGGAAGATTCCTGACTCAGGAAAACACAGCAAGGCCTTCACGATACTGTTTGGGACACTGCTAGGGAGCCAGGTTCCAGAAAGAGACAGAGTCAAGCAACCCTAGAGGATGTGAAAAAACTTTTACAAAGATTTCAGCAACCTGCACTGGAGTAAGTGGCGAGAGAGGTCCTGCAGAGACTTAAAACTGGTAACTTGATGTGGAGGTGACTGCATACAGGACTACACAATGCAACTCGGGGAAGTCTGTTTGGGGTGGGGACATTGGGAAATGGAAATCCTGTTTATATTCCCAAGCTTATAGATGGGGAAAAAGGTTAGTGAATCAGAAGGATGTTTCTGAATTTACCTTGGATTTTCTCCCCCCCCCGAAGCTTGCTGATGGTCCTCCCATAGTTATTGTTTAATTATGCCATAGCCCAGGAAAGGAGACATGACTTATTGCATTTTTTGCAGCACTACATGCCCACCTGACCATTATATGGTCAGAAATCCATCCCTAAACAGTCGACATATCCATAAGGCCTTACTGCAGATGAGGAACACAGGGACCATTTCCTGGGGGTCTCTGTTCCTCATTTTTATTTCCAGTGTGGCCTGCTGCACCACTATGTAGCAGGGAAACAGTGGTGCTGGGGGCCCTTGGCGTTGCCTTGACACTCCCCCTCAGGGCACATACATCTGCCCCTTCAAAGGAGAGGTATCTGTCCTCTCCCTACCTTGGTAGCTGCTTAAATTTTCTGCCAGGTTTAGATACCTGTTACAGCAGTTACAATTTGCTGGTACAAAAAGTTGATGCCCTGTTGGCATTTGGTTATTTTGGCAGGCCTAAAAGTAATGAGCGTCATGTATAATGTTAAAATGCAACAGGCCTGCCCATGTTTAGTTGTTATAGGCCTAGTGCCGAATTTTCTAGATCCTTGTGTACTTTTAAACACTTGGACAGTATTATGGTGTTTGAATAGAACAACAGGCAGACATTATAATTTGCTTATATCAGTGACAGCACATAAAGCAATTAATAATACAACATTATTGAGCAAAGGGGTGAAAAGGCATAAGTACGGTAGGAAGGGGATATATTGTTCTTTTAACATGCAGGAACTATGCATACAAGGACTGATCAGAAGTAGAGATGGCTAAGTCAACTTTGATTTTATCTTTAAATGTGAATGGGATTGGTAATCCGATAAAGCGCTCTCAATTATTTCAATTATTCAGAAAGAGAGACCGGGGCTTATTATGCTGCAGGAAACCCACATGTCCTTGGACGAACATAAAAAATTTCAGAGGTGTGGGTATTCTGTAGTAACTGAATCATCCTATAGGGGTGGGAAAAGGAGAGGGGTGATGATTCTACTCTCCCAGGAGGCGCCCTTTGAAAAATAAAGTGAGATTAGTGACCCGGAGGGCCGCTAAGCCATAGTGTTGGGCAAGCTGTACTCAAGACCTGTTATCTTGGCATCTGTCTATTTCCCTCCTGGGTCAGAGAAGCCCTTAGCAGTAAAATTCTTTGTGGATTTAATGTCCCTGATAGAGGGACAATTGCTGCTGGGGGGAGACTTGAATATCACTTTAAACCCCCTCTTTGGATGCTGATACCCCTCTGGCCCATAGATCTATCGCTCGGCAAAAATACACAAAACTAACCATCACTTCTCTGGGCTTGGTGGATACCTGGAGACATTTTTTTCCTACAACTAAAGAATACACCCACTGGGCCCCGCACGTGGGAAGTGGGGCTCGACTGGACTACTTTACAACCACAGTCGAGCATTTAGACTCCATTTGTGATGTATGGCATGGGATCACCTTCTTATCAGATCATGCTCTCTTATATCTCAGGGTGGACTTAGGGGCCCAGTATAAGCAAACCAATTGGTGCCTGAACCTTGCCCATCTTAAGGACCCAGAGTTCCTTGAATTGGTCCAGGAGGCTGTACCTGGAATTAACAAGAAAACATGCAACATGCAGTTGCCCCCACAATTCTGTGGGATACTTTAAAAGTAGTATTAAGAGGAGAGATCATACAATTTTCTGTCATTAAAAAATGGCAGAGGGAAAAAACACATAAAGACCTGAAGGAGGAGCTATTACATTTACAGCATTGGCCAGACCAAAAGGACCCCACAATATGACAACAATTAAGAATTGTAAAACAAAAGCTACAAAAAATAGTAGACCAATCGGTACAACAAAAACTATTTTATCCAAAGTTAAGACATCATGAGGGAAGACCTAAGGCCTCCAGAAATTTAGCAAGAAAATTGAGAGAACAGAGAACCAAAGCGAACATAATCAGCATGGTAGATCCTAAAACAGGGATATTAGCAAAAAGAACCCAGGAAATTAGACTTATTCTACAGCGGTTTTACCAGGAGTTGTACACTAAAGAAGAGGAAATTCCCCTAGACAACATCAAATCATATTTACAGAGTTTACTAAGACCACGAATCAGCCCACTACAGGCTGAAGCCTTGCTGGCGCCAATCAAAAAGGGAGAACTACTCCAAGTTCTAAAAAAGCTCAGACCCAGAAGGCGCAGGTCCAGATGAGTATCCCTCTGAATTTTATAACAAATTCAAAAAGCTGCTACTACCCATATTACTCCCGGCTTTACATGCGGTCCAGGAGGGAGAACCCCCTCCTCCACCCACAAGGCAATATGCCACCATATCAGCCATGCTTAAACTCCATAAAGATGCTAAACACCCCATCTCACCTCACCCCATTTCAATGCTAAATTATGATTACAAAATGTTCATGTCAGCCACGGCCTCTAGAATAGACCATTTACTACCAGTTATTATTGACCCTGATCAAGTGGGCTTTATTAAGGGCAGACAGGCCCACGATGCCATAAGGCGTGAACATTTCTTAGTAGATTATGCCATAGAAAGACAAATCCCTTTAGTGTTACTGGGGTTAGATGCTGACAAGGCGTTCAACTGGGTCAGCTGGTCTTTTTTATGGCAGACTCTGGAACACTTTGGATTCCCAGAACAACTTACAAAACAATTACAAAATATTTATGCCTCCCCTAAAGCAAATGTTAAGGTGGATGGAGCTCTTTCAGATACATTCCAACTCTCTAGGGGCACCCACCAGGGATGCTCAGTGTCCCCAGTGTTGTTTGTTCTATATCTCGAACCCCTGGCCATTGGCATCAGATCTTCTCGGGACATAGAGGGCCTTCTATTGGGAGGTTGCCCACACAAGATATCACTATTTGTGGACAATATTCTGCTGGCTCTTACCGAACCTGAACAATCCATCCCAGAGGTATGGAAACAGCTACAAACATTTGGTAAGCTAGCAGGATATAAAATTAAAAAAATAAAAAAGAGGTATTGACGTAAAATTACCTCCCTGTTTCCCACTTCAAAAAAGACTTCCCCTTTAAGTGGCACAGACAAGAGATGAGATACTTGGGAATAAAGCTCACAAGAAACCCCATTCATGCAGAGCTCTCAGATCTTGAACCTTTAACCCTAAAATTGACAGAAGATCTATCTCGATGGTCACGTCTCCCCCTAAGCTTTTTGAGTAGGATAGATACAATTAAGAAGAATGTATTTCCCCGCATATTGTTCTTTCTTCAGACACTGCCCTTCACCCTGGCTAAAACATATTTCAATGCATGGGGCAGAATGATATCCCGCTTTATTTGGAGCAGAAAGCACCCCAGAATTAGATATTCTGTTCTGCAACTGGCCAGAGAGAGAGAGGTGGCCTTAACCTCCCTGACCTCAAAAAGTATGCGATGGCAGCACAGTTAAGGGTAGTCCTAAACTGGCTAAATAAACAGTATGATGCACACTGGAAACAATTAGAAGTAACCTGGGGAGACCTATACAACACTCAGGAGCTCCTTTTTGGGACACCTCCCCCCCAAGTGCCAAGGGATAATGAATTATCCGAAGTTCACCAGGGAACCCTTAAAAATATGGCTTAAAGTCAGTAATGATTATTGTACATTCCCTGAAAAATTGTTCTAGGGAACACTGAAGTATAACGCAAATTTGACATCAGGTCCCTCAGGTCCCTGTGTAGTTCAATGGCAGAGATATGGCATTTTATTCATTTTCCGGTTAGTGGGAGGAACAGGTCTCCTTCCCTTTGTCTCCCTTCAGAAGAAATATCACTTGCCCCATAAATATTTTCTTACTTACATTTTAAATCATACCTTCAGCCATATGAACGGTCCCTCACTGCCCTAAGTGAAAACCATACCCAAATAATACAACTGTTACAAGCTCATATCAGAGGAACGACCTCAGATCACCTGATTAGTAAGATAAATAAGGCCTTAAATGAAAGACAGGGAGACTCAACCAACTCAGTCAGGTTTAGATGGGAACAAGAACTACAGGTATCAATCAGTGAGCAGGACTGGAATGACTGCTCTACCAACTATAAAAATCTTTTTCTCACCATACTGGCGTGAATACATGAGGAAACTCCATTCTTGTTTCTTCTGCACACCAGCCTTGCTGGCTAGTATGGGAGAATTAAGGGAGTGACAGTGTTGGAGAGAATGTGGGGATGGTAGAGCAAATCAGAGCCATGTTCTTTGGTCATGTCCTAAGCTATCCAAGTTTTGGAAGGAGATCCTCGAAGAGCTGAGTGCAATTTATGACACCACTGATTTATTCACTCCCATATTTATATTGACTTTTATTAAACCAAAAGGTCTGCGAATTGACAAAAACTTGCTGAAACAAATTTTAAAATTTATAACAGCAGCTCACAAAATTATCACTAGACTGTGGATTACAAATAAAATACCTGCTAAAAAGCCTGGATTGTTTTGTCCAGGGAGATATATATGCCCTTGAGCGACTCTCAGCCAAGATGATGGACAAAGTTCAAAAATTTGATGTAAAATGGCAAAAGTGGATATCATACCAACTAAATCATTGTAATGATTTTGTACCTTAAGCTATGTACTGAACATGTAATTTTGCTCTTCTTTTGCACTGAAAAGATACTTGGGACATGATCTGTGATGCTCCTTGAATTTTAATGGGAATAAAATCTGGGCGGGATAGGGGAGGGTTCACCGTGCTATGCCTAATTTGATTTTAATGGATCACAGATTGAACTTAAAATGAGTAATTATGATTCTATGGATACTGAAGCAATAAGATGTTAATTTATTTTCCCCTAATATGACTGCTACAAGTATACATGTAATGTATTGTGATGTTATCAACTGGTATTAATAAGTGATGAATTGCTGCCTGTAAAATTGTTGCATTTATAAATTAAATAAAAAGACTAAAGTAAAAAAAAAGAGTTGTTTCCTTCCCCTGTGGGGCCCCATGCCACCCTTCTGTGGGTCTCCTTTGTGGAGGTTCCCAGAATCCTCCTTGGTCTCCACTGCGGGTGCTTCCATAGAGGAACCACGCCCTGCTAGAATGGCGTATGAATTGTGGAGAGGTACAACTGGAGGGATGTTCCTCTGTTCCTCCACCCTCACCCTCCCTGAACCCATCATGGTCCAACTGTTCCTCTTCCTTGCCAACCTCTGAGGCAGCGGTGATGGCCCTGGTGGTCCCTGGGTGGGAGAGTTAAAATGTGTTCTGCTGTGGTTAATGTTCGTCCACCCCCTCAGTTTCTCATCCCCCCGGATCCTGAATTTGTAGTTGCCCGCTTCTCCTGACTTGCTCCCCCTTCCCGAGTTGCTTCCCCCAGTGTATTCCCCCCTCCCAAGTTTCCTTCTGTTCCCTGACTTGAGTCCCACTTGGAGATTATGGGGGTGCGGGATCAAAGCCCCCCAAGAAAGTCAATGCAGCAATGTTGTTATGATCTGTGATGATCACTGTTTTGTGCAGTTTCTGTATGTGTAGGCGCTATTTTGCACTCACTGTTTTTACTGTCACTGTTTGTTTGTTTTTCGCTATTATTACATAGAACCTATGGATCACAGCACTAATGAAGAACATAGCAACATTAATAATAACATCATCAGGACTGGCACTAAATATCCTGAACCAAAAAGCATGTTAGCAATGAAATGATAGTAGACTTTCAGAAAGAACTGACTGGAGTTACTCGCAGAGGTACTGAATGTTTTGCCACATGTGCCAGGATACTTCCAGCAACTGAAGAACATGCAAGGAGGCATCCTCCTCAAATATAAGCTCAGATGCTAAAGGAGAGAATGCTGATAGAGATGGTGGTGATAGTGGGGACTGGGAATGGGATAGCCCAGGCTATGTCCCACATAATGATGACAGCGCTTCCAGTTCTTCTGAATCTTGTGGCGATGAGGTCGGCAATTTCAACGAGGGGGTAGGAGATGATGCTGCTGTAAGGCATGAGAGGCAAGTGCAGAAAAAATAATCACATGCTAAATGTAAGAATAAGAATAAGAGGAGTTTCTGGCACCTTATTTTGGTTTAAACTAGTGAGGGAGGGATCACATATCAAGCATTCAGTGGCTAGGACCAGTGGTGGGCCATTGCCTACCCTGCTGGGTGGAAATGTAGGGCATTGGGAAGATACAGCTGGAGGGTATGAGGAAAAGATTAGAGGGGACGGGGGGTCATGGGAAAGGATGGGTGGTTGTTTCCATGAATGCGAAGTGCCTAGGTAGCAGGATGCCAGAGCTCCAAGCACTTTTGGTGGAAGGGGAGTAGATATTGCCGCCATCATTGAAACGTGGGCAAATCAGGATGAGAATGGGACTTAATAATACCAGGCTTTAGATTGTTTAGGAGGGATAGGGAAACTGGTAGGGGAGGAGGGGTGGCTGTCTACATGAGGGAGGGGATAGACTGTCATAGGGAGGGAGGGAGGAAGGGGGGAAGGGAATACGGAATACTTGTGGATTAGGTTATGTAAGTCAAAAGCCAAGAGGGTCCAGCTAGGGGTGGTGTATAGACCACCATCCCAGGTAGAGGAGAAGGACAGGGAGTTAATTGGTGTTATACAGCGGAACTGTAGAAGGGGCAGCACAGTGGTAGTTGGAGATTTCAACCTTCCGGATTGGGCCACCATGTCATCTAATAGCAGCAGGGAGTAAGTTATCCTGGATGCATTTCAGGATGTGTTCCTGTTTCAGCTGGTAAGGTATCCTACAAGAAAGGCAACATCTTAGACCTTGTTTTGTCAAATGGAGATCAAGTAAGGGAAGTGATGGTGGAGGCTCCCATAGCAGGGAGTTTGCTTTTGAGTTGGACAGTGAGGAGGCAAGTACCACCACAAAGGTTATTGATTTTAGGAGGGCTGATTTCAGTAGGATGGCAGCAGTACTAGGGAAGCATGTGGCTAGTATAAAACCTGACATTGACACCACCCAGAAATGGGACATCATAAGGTTGGGACTGGTGGAGGCCAATAACTCTTGTACTGTGTAGAGAAGTAAGAAGGCAAGGTCTAATAAACCAAGCTAGTAGACCAGAGAAGTGTAGATGAGGGTGAGGGCAAAAAGAGAGGCTTTTAAAAATTGTAAGAGGACCTGTAAAGAAGCAGATAAGGAGAATTATATCAGGAGTTCCAGGGAGGTGACCAGGGTGATAAGGGCAGCCAAGCCTGAGAAGGAAATATGGCTTGCTCAAGGGATTAGGCAGAGTGAAAAGGGGTTCTTCAAATATATCAGGGAGAGAAGGAAGTGCAGGGAGCAGATCTTCAGAATTAAGACAGATGAGGGATGGGTAGATAAGGGGGATAAAAGGCAGAGGTATTTAATGAATATTTCTGTTTAGTTTTTACAAGGGAGAGGGGGTTACCTAGTCATCATAGGCAGAGCAACAAGGGGAATGTTGAGGGAGCAAGGATGGTGGACAAGGAGATCCCTAGGCAGAGAGGATCTAAGGGCTCTACGAATGGATAAAGCATCAGGACCAGACGGTATTACCCAAGGATTTTGAGGGAACTTGAGGAGGTGCTGATGGAGCCTCTGACAGACGTTTTCAACACGTCCCTTTAAACAGGATGTGTGCCCTAGGATTGGAGCATGGTGCATGTGGTGCCCATCCACAAAGGGGGCTCTTGGGATGATCCAGGGAACTACAGGCTGGTTAATTTTATGCCAATTGTGTGTAAATTATTGGAGAGACTATCCTGAGGGAAAAAATAATGGCATTTTTGGAGGAGAATTGTCTCTTAGATGAACAGCAACACGGGTTCACACAGGGAAGGTCTTGTCAGACCAACCTTGTGGATTTTTATGACTGGGTGACTAGGGCTCTGGATGATGGTAAGGCAGTGGTTGTCCTGTACTTGGACTTCAGCAAGGCCTTTTACTCAGTGCTACACAGGGGACTGATAGGCAAGCTGAGGGACCTGGGGGTTAGTGATAGGATGGTCAGATGGATTGAGAGCTGACTGGAAAAGAGGCAGCAAACAGAGGTGGTAACGGGGGAAATATCAACACCATTGGAGGTCATCAGTGGGGTCCCACAGGGCTCAGTGCTGGGCCCAATGTTATTCGGCATCTATGTAGCAGATATGGCAGTTGGAGTTCAGAATCGGATAAGTATGTTTGCTGATGATAGCAAACTGGGAGCAGTGGTGGATGGGGAGGAGGGGGAGTGCTACAGAAGGACCTAGAAACCTTAGAGGGGTGGTCAAGTACCTGGCAGTTGGTCTTCAATGTTAAGAAGTGCAGGATTATGCACTTTGGTAATAGGAATCCTGGATTCAGTTATAAGCTGGGAAGTGTGCAGTTATTGGTATCTGATGAGGAAAAAGATCTGGGTGTGCTAGTCAAACCTACCGAGTCAATATGTCATATGCTTTACAGTGGATGACATAACTGCGTAATAGGAACAGCGCAGTAGGGAAGAGCAAGAGGGTGCAGGACCTTGAAAGGATGTATGCGCGGTAGTGCACCCTCTCACTCTTCCCAGGTACAAGATAAGAATCCTGCTGGGACAAGAGACCGGCGAGCAGCTGCCGTGGCTCGATGGAATGAGCCACAGGCAGCAAGGGAGGCAGTGCGTCTGTGGACTGGGTTTCGATTCCTGGTCCCAGGTGCATGGATTTTTTTTAATTTTCACACTTTGTGCGAATTTACATGTTAACCCCCCCCCCAGAGTTAGTTGTTTTAGTTGGGTGGGTTCAGAGGGCACAGCCCCCCACAAAACAAAGACTTATGCCTCTGGCAATATATTGCGCTGTATTGGCAGCGTGATATATTGATGCAACATAATGTCTTGCGGCATTATGACCCCGTGCCCTAGTCCCAGGCCATATGAATCACTCTGCACAGTGTAGGAAAGCATCTGCAAAGGCTAATAAGATGCTGGGGTGTATAACAAGGTGAATCATCTCAAGGAGTGAAGAGGTGATCCTGCCGCTGTACAGGGCATTGGTGCAGTCTCACTTGGAGTACTGCATGCAGTTCTGGCATCCCTACTTAAAAAGGGAAATCAGACTGTTGGAAGGGTACAGAAAAGAGCAACCAAGATGCTGAGTGGGATGAGGGAAAAGCCCTACGAGGTTAGGTTACAGATGCTCAATATGTACTCGCTTGAGGACAGAAAGGACTGGGGGATATGACTGAGACCTTCAAATACTTTAAGAGCATTAATATGGTAAGCCATGAGAGCCTGTTTCAATTTAGAAGGGAAGGGATCACAAGCGGGCATAGTCTAAAATTGGAGGGGGGTTCAGAAGGGAGATGAGGAGGCACTTTCTTACTGAGAGGATGGTGACAGCATGGAATGCCCTGCCTGAGGAACTGGTTTCGAAGGCATCGGGGGGGATTTAAGGGGGATGGGATAAAGGTATGGGCAAAATCAAAATGGGGAACGGGGAGATGGTAAAACAGAGGGATCAGTTGGGTGGAAGGGGGGGAGAGAGGTGTGGAGGGGTCAGCATCAGTGCCCAACACTGAAAGCTGCACACTCGGGCAGACTCGGTAGACTGTTAGGCCTTTATCTGCTGGCTTCATCATATGTTCACAAGAAAATGAGTATGAATGAGAAGAATTCATCTCAACAAGAAAATGACAGTGTAGGACATCCTCCAGGTCCCTTGACTGTACAAGGAATAGTGCCAGGCACTGTGGCACAAAGCAAAAAAGGTAACTCTTTAGTGTGGAATTTATTTTATATTGACCCTGCAGACAACTCTCGAGCTGTATGCAGTCTGTGCAAAAAAAGCATCAGTTGTGGTGGCAAACTGGTAAATTTTTAACATCAGTAATGATGCGACATGCAAAGACAAAACACCCAATTGAATGGGGGTAGGGCAAGGGGCAGTGTGGTTGGTATGGGCAGTAGTGGAGGTGGTGGTGGTGACCATAGTGACAATGAACTGGAAGCAGGAAGTGACACTGAATTACTTGATCTGTCCTTGCAGTCTTCCCAGGCAAACATAGACTGTTTTCTGATATCATCAAGTACTGCAAAACCCCAAAGGAGTACTCCATGAGAAAAAGCATGAAAAATACATTCCCCATAAAATTAAAAATATCTCAACTAACATTAAAAGAAAGTGTTGCAAGGAGATCAAAATTTACCCACCAGTATCCAACAGTGCCAGCTGTTAAATAGAGCCATTGCAGAGCTGTTGGCACAGCTCATTGGGCAAGTTTTCAGTCAGAAAACAATAATTATAATCCTGCTCTACCCTGCTGTACCATAAGCAGTAGGAAGCAGGCTGTATTATGTGTCACACTTTTGAGAAAAACCACACTGCTGTGAATATTTAGCAGGAACAACAATTCTAGAAATGACTTACTCCATAATCCTTATCTCCAAGGTTCATAGTATCAGATAATGGTGCCAACATAGTCAAAGCTGTAAGAGATGGCAACTACCAACACATACCTGGTTTTGCACATTGTGTAAATCTTTTAATCCATTATTTTTTATATGGAAACAGAAATGTTGAAAACCTGTTAAGTCTTGCTAGGAAAATATGTGGGTATTACAGTTACTCTGTGAAAGCACAAAAAAACCCTGAAGGGGCTGCAGAGGTCAAACAACTTACCACTGCATACATTAAAGCAGGAATTTCTAGCCTGCTGGAATTCAACATTTTACATGTTAAAAATGCTTCTTGAACAGAAGAAAACTGTACATGACTATACAGCATCAAATAGGTAAAGTTCATGCTCAGTTCCAGCACTTGGAGTCTACTTGAATCTTCAGTCACCGTATTGGAGTCATTTGAGGCTGCCACACGATGTCAGTTTGGAAAGTGCAACTCTGAGTCAAATTCTTCCTCAGATAAGATTTCTTCATATTTTCCTTGATATTTTTAAAGAAAGACTTTCAGTCAAAAGAAGATGCCACTGCTATTATGCTGGCAGATGATTTGAGTCTCAGACTGTTGACTGATCAGAGAATAAATGCCATGTTTAAGAATGACACCTATGTGTTGGCCACATTGCTAGATCCCCACTTTAAGGGAACATTGAAGCCATCCTTCCTGCAGGGGAACACACTGAGTACTGGAGAGATCTTCTGCTAACCAAATGTGACATTGCCCCACCACCATTAGCTGATGTACAGCAGTCAAACTCTGCAGAACCATTAGACTACACCTCTGGCACAGGCAATAGCGCATCTATAAATTTTTCACAATCACCAGTGTCATCAGCAAGGAAAAGGACATCGACAGCAGCTACTTCTCGGGCATCCTATGTCCAGGGTCAGAAAGGAAAATCAATTCTGAGTCACCTGCAACAACATGGACTAATATCTTGTAAAGAAAGTGCAACTGGTTCATCTGCCAGACTGGTAACTGTCTCACATAGCACAATGATCTACCAGTATTTTGCAGACTAAACTGTGATTGGTCTCAAGGATGATCCATTACTCTGTTGGAAGTAAATGAGAATAATATGGCCAAGATCTAGCAAATCTTGCAATAATGTACCTCAGTTGTCCATCTTCAAGCATATATTCAGTACACATATTCAGTGCAGCTGGAGGAATAGTCACTGACCAAAGAACATTGCTAATTCCTGTAAATGTGGAATGGCTTACATTTATCAAAATGAAAGCTGACAATTTCCCAATTGTCCCAAACACTGAGTTATGCAGTTCTGACCCTGAACACAAACAACGGCCTACAAATAGTGATACTGACTATGATGAGTAGGTTGTGTACGAAACAAATAGAAAATCCCGTGTAGAGTGGCATACTGCCAAATTTGGTAACTTAACATTGCTAACACATCTCATTCTCAACAGTTGCAACTGTCCCTCTGACATTAATCCTGCCATGGTCACAGACAGTTCATGTCAGACATGTTTGTCATTTTTCTGACATTGTTGGCACAATTATTTAAATTTGAATTCAGTTACTTTTTTAATTTTAAATTTTCTCATCATACGCGTGCTACATGTCACATACTGTTCCAGTCCTGCTCTTTATGAGCACTACACAAATTCTGGAAGGGCTCTTGCTAATAACTTACAGGCCTTATGTCATAGTTGGTACTAAAGTTTCTTCCATTGGCATAACTTTCCCTCAGTTTTACTCTCATTCTCCTTAGACACGTACTACTGACAGCATGCATCATCACCACTGCCACCATGCCAGCTACATGTGCCACACTGCTCTTAGTTTTGTCAATCATCAATTTATTATGTTTGATGTCTGCCATGGGTATAATATTTGGAAACAGAAGCAGCCTCACTCAGAGCACCTGCACCTCTCACATCTGCCTCATCAATGCCTGCCATGGATATAATCTTTAGAAACCGCAGCAGGCTCAGTCAGAACAGCTGTGCCTCTCATACTTACCTCAGCAATGTCCTCCATGGGTATAATTTTTTTGAAACACCAGCAGGCTCACTCAGAGCAACTGCGCCTCTCGTACCTGCCTCACTAATGCTCGCCAGCAGTATACGTTTTGGAAGCAGTAGCAGGCTCAATCAGAGCAGCTGAGCTTCCTGTGCCTACCTCATCAATGCCCACCATGGGTATAATTTTTGGAAACAGTAGCAGGCTCACTCACAGCAGCTGTGCCTGTCATACCTGCCTCAGTTATGCCCACCATGGGTATAATTTTTGGAAACAGCAGCAGGCTCGCTAAGAGCAGCTGCACCTCTTGTACCTACTTCAGCAATGCCCACCAATGGTATAATTTTTGAAAACAGCATCAGGTTCACACAGGGCACCTGCACCTCTTGTACCTTCCTCAGCAATGCCCGCCACGGGTATAATTTTTGGAAACAGCAGCAGGCTCAATCAAAGAAGCTGTGCCACTCATACCTGCCTCATAAATGACAGGACTTGGGACACCTAACAAACAGAGTAATAGTATACAGCCTACAGTCAAAAACTGTCTTTCACATTTTTGTTACGGTCAGGGTAGGGTAGGATGTTGCCAAGTTTAAATCCACCAGTGAAGTTCCCACGAAGTCATCAAATTCGCCCTGTGAAAAACTTTGCAGAAAATGACCTCTCTGATGCTAAATCTTTGCAAGGAAACTTTGTCAGTTAACTTCAACTTTTTTTAGTAACTTTTAAGGCAATGGTCTTAATCTGGTGCCAAAACTTCACCAATTAACTTCGAAGGCAACTTCAACTTTGTTAGTAACTTGGAAGTTAATGAAAAACATGGTTTGTCACATGATTCACTTACTGCATGTCACATGGGAGACTCCAGGCAGGTAGAAAGTGGATGTTTCACTTTCATTTCGGCTTGTAGTTGAATGAGAGTGGACAGTAGACAGTGTGACTGAGGAGAGTAGAGAGAGCATTTTATATATGATTCTTTAGAGTTTTTAAACTAGAGTTGAATATTTTACTCCTTTTTTAGTTTTAATCCTATCTTTCTTTACTATACTTTCTGATTTTATAATTTTTTTTGTTTATACTTCTTTTTTCTGAGTTCTTACTGTCTTTTTCTTTCATTTCTTTACATTTCCGTTTGTGATGGAGGGGCAGCATCAGGACTCTGCTGAGTCCAGACCGGGTGGTGCTGGAACACCAGGAAGGCACCCATGCCTTAGCAGGCATGTTTTTCAAAAGGGTCTGCGGCCCCTTCCCAGCTCAGGAAGGGAGTTCAGCAACAAGAAAAAGATAAACAGCAGGAACAACAGCAGCAGCAGCAGCCACAAATTCCTCCCCCCCCCCAGCAGGAGCCTGCCACCTCCTCTTCTGGTGCTCCCCCAGTCACACAGTGCTCTGTGGTGTGGGATATTTTTGATATGCACCCTGCAGATGAGACAGTGGCCATCTGCAAGGTGTGTGGGTGGTGTGTGATGCGTGGCAAAAAAGGGAGCCATATTGGGACCAGCAGCCAGAGGACACACCTCTACATCCACCATCTCACTGAGTGGAGGGCCAAAGAGTGTGATGTGGCTGCATCACATAATGGTGGTGGTGAGGGCACTGAGGGAAATGTGGTGCAGCATGAGGTCAGCGGTGCTGCTGCAGCACCAGCAGTGAGTCAGCGATGGTGTGGCAGGCATGATGTGCACTGCAGCAGTACTCCTCATGTACCTTAGCAATGCCATTATGACAGTGGCAGTAATGATGACCCCATGGCACCTGCCACAAATGATCATCTTGTTTTGTGGGCTGAGGTGAATGATCTGCGCCAAGAATTCAACACCTTCCGGCAGGAGGTGATGGATCAGCTGGACAGTGTTATGTTCAGCTATGAGAGGATCCTCACTCTCCTATCCGAGCTGCGTGGTGGTAGTGGGCATGGCTCATCTTCTGGCAGTGCTGGTGGGACGGTCTGAGTTGTTCTGGTTCAAGTTTTATTTTAGTTTATATGTAGTTATTCTGTCATCTGTGTTCTTAATTTCTCCACTTTCTAGTTCCCCCCTATTAAAAATAAAAAAATATATATATATATAAAAAGTAAAAAATAAAAGACCTTTTTTTTTAAGGTCTGTTTTCTCTGTCCTCTTTTTTAGTATTGTTTCGTTAATGTGGATGTCCCTTACTTGTCCAGTTCTGTTATTTCTTTAATCTTTTTCACACATGATGAACCACATTCCTTCCTTTCATTTTTGTCACTGGTTCATCATGTGTACTCACTCCTTCTATCCACAAATGTCAAGTAGTTGCCACATTACATAAATTGTGTCTCCATGGTATGTGATGGTGCGTAACTGGTAGCTGTGTTGTGTGCAACCGCCAGCCACCCAAAGAAGTGCAAACCATAACACACACATGAGCTATTCTACTGAGAAGTTAAACATAAATCTGTTTTAAGCACTTAATATGTTTACTGTGTTTGCCAGAAATGTGAAGTTGTGTCCCCAGACATTAATTGCTTCCCTTCACTGAAATACGGTTGCCGCACACACCAGGGAAGGCGGTGCAAAGCATATGTGAAGTTTGCAAAAGAGCATAAACATATTTATCATGCTAAGCACTTTTGGGCCTGCAACCCCATTACCACCACCAGCACTTTGCCAGAAGTATGAAGTTGTGTCTCCAGAGAGAAAATGCATCTTTTCAGTCAAATATTGTTGCCGCACACACCAGAGAAGGCAGTGCAAAGCATATGTGAAGCTTGCAAGAGAACATGAACATATTTATCTTACTAAGCATTTTTGGGCCTGCCACCCCCCCCCACCACCACCACCAGCACTTTGCCAGAAATGTGAGAAACAGTGGTTGGGGTGACCTTCTCCTTGGTGGTTTTAGCAGTTAAGGCAACAGGAAAGACACACTCTGTAACACCTGTTTTGCCCTTTTCTTTTCTTTTCTGGCTCCCATGAGGGATCCATGTTGTCTGACACATCATTATCATCCACAACATAGTCTGGAAAAAAGCTGGCAGTCTGTCTGCCTCAGTAGCAAGTGCCACAGACTCTGTAACATGCACCTCCTCTTCATGACTGTTGTCCACATGTTGTTCCATATGTACCACCACCTCACCCTCACTCACTGGACATGGGCACTGATCATCCGGCTCTGCCACCGACCTACCATCATCATCAACAGCACCACTTTCAAAATGCACTTCAGCACCAGCAGCCTCCAAGCCCACAGTTGTTTGTTTGCTGGTGGTGCTGCTGCTTCCTCTCACTGTGTCACTTGACATTGAGACATCCATCAACATGTCTGCCACAGATTCTGCAGAGAAAAACTTAACTGCAGGAAAGCCAATACCAGAGCCATATACTTTGCTACTACTGCTACTGCCTGCCACAGAGTCATCTGAATGCTGTCCCTGTGCTCTCACAGACACGTTTCTGGTTCCTGTACCACTATTAGGATTAGTATAAGGAACTACAAATTGGGAAATGTTCTTTGTGGCAGCTCCCTGGCCTCTCCCTTTAGTTGCCCTTTTCTTCCCAGTCATTCTTCAGCATACGTAGGGACACAACAATCACTCTTATTAAATCGCTGTCTGGAGAACAGTAATTTTTTTTCTAAATACAGGTGTGTACGCAGGAACACAGCAATCACTCGGTTAAATTGCTGTCTGGAGAACAGTGATTTTTTTTCCTAAATACAGGTGTGTACGCGGGACACAATAATCACTCAGGTTAAATCACTGTCTGGAGAGCAGTGATTTTTTTCCTAAATACAGGTGTGCACGCAGTCACACAACAATCACTTGGATAAATAGCTGTCTGGAGAACAGTGATTTTTTTCCTAAATGCAAGTGTGTACACAGGGACACAACAATCACTTGGGTTAAATCGCTGTCTGGAGAACAGTGATTTTGTTCCTAAATAAAGGTGTGTACGCAGCAGCACAACGATCACTCGGGTTAAATCACTGTCTGGAGAACAGTGATTTTTTTCCTAAATACAAGTGTGTACACAGGGACACAACAATCACTTGGGTTAAATCGCTGTCTTGAGAACAGTGATTTTTTTTCCTAAATACAGGTGTGTATGCAGTCACACAACAATCACTCAGGTTAAATCACAGTTAGGAGGACAGTGATTTTTTTTCTTAAGAAAAGACAGGGCACTTGCCCACTGATTTTGTTCAGAAGAAAACTGTGCCTTCTAAACTGCTCCTACCCTCCCCCAGCCCACACAAGCCACAAAACCACAACTTCTAACAGAAAACTAAATACTGTAAATAAACAATACAGGATGGAGAAAAACAACACAAAAAATCACTGTGTGTGCAAAGAGCACTCACAGTAACAGTTCTGAAGCAATCTGAGAGACAAAATGCTCTTTTATATAATGATTTTAGATTTGACTCTAAGCTGCAGCACAAGCTCTGTTCTCTAAGTCTCTCTCAAACACACTACACTCACAGAATGAGAAAACTAGCTTCTCACTGGCTAAGTAACATATGACCTCCTATCCCATGGTTCATTGCAAACTTCAACTCTTATGCTGAACTTCAATGGCGAAGTTCAAGCTTCACGGATCTGGGACACCTGTACCATTGACTGTAACAGGAATCAAAGTTTTTGACTTCAAAATTTCGCGAATCCACCCAAAAACACTTTGAAACAAGACTTCGAAGGGCAGAAAGCTTCTCAGAATAGTTGAAATCTGCTAAATTTTACACGGATCAAATTTTAACAACTTTGCACACTCCTAGTAGGGTAATAGGGTAGTAGAATTGGATAATTACAGTACTACCCGACCCAAACCAACTACCTATAGAGTATTACTGCTCTATTTTCATACTCGGGACCCTGGCAGAATTTCAAAAAAGACTAGTTCATAATCAGCTCTTAGCCTATATTGAATTTAATTCTCTTGTCGCAGATGTCCAGCATGGTTTTCATAAGTATCACGGAACTGATACTGCACTTATGCACCTTACCACAGATATACTATAGGCCACAGATGATGGAAAACCCACAGGAACAGTATTCATTGATCTAGCCAAGGCTTTTGACCTGGTGGATCATGAATTCCTCCTGACCAAACTAATGAACTTGGGCCTTGAACTCCTCTCTTGCCAATGGTTCAATAGCTACCTCAAGGGCTGAAATTAGTCAGTCAAGTGGGGAGCCTTTCTCTCCTCCCATTGTGAGATCTCAGATGGAATGCCAGAAGGCTCTATCCTGGGACCCATTATCATTTCTCTGTTCATAAATGAGTTCCTCTCCAACTGTGGTGGAGCCAAAGTGCTTGTTCACACAGACAAAGCAGTGTTTTATAGAGCCAACTCCAATCCCTATGTCATCAATTCTGGACTGAACAAGGACTTTAGACAACTTGAAACATGGCTCAGCTTTAACTGTCTTGCTCTTAACACACACACACATGCACGTGCACACACACACACACGCACGCATGCACGTGCACACACACACACAAACACACAAGCACAACCCCCCCCAAAAAAAAAACAAAGGCCATGCTATTCGGACAAGCTATTTGGCTCTGACTGAAGTGCACTTCTGCAGATCACTACCTCTAAGGGTATCCCTTAGACACCATAAAGTACCTTGGTGTATGGCTCAACCAGGACCTTTCCTTCAAATCACAAACCAAATGAGTAACTAAGCTCCTTACACAGAAGCTGGGCATACTTTATAGACTCGAGTCCTATCTCACTAGTGAAGCCCGACTGTCTGTAACTGCCAGTGTCCTGATCTCCACACTCCTGTATGGGGTCCCCATTCTTTCCCCTCTGAAAGGCACTGAACTTAAAAAGCTGAAGTTATTGTACCATAGACTTGGCAGATTTTCTCTGGGCACCAGAAATAAAGAACACTACTTCAATGTCCTTGCCTCCCTCAACTACCCCCCCCCCCCAGAAGAGAGAGACTCAACACTCTACCCTCTGCTTGGCTACACAATGCTAAGTAGCTACATCCCTAGTCTTGGAGATGTCATGCTTCATAATCCCCAAAGAAGGCACCTCAACTGGAGGTCCACAGCCTCCCAGCTCTGAAACGAGCTCCCCCTTCCCATCCAGGAAAGCATACACTTTGTCTTTCGAATAACAGCTCAAATAGCGTCCCCCTCCTAAATACAGCTGTACCTGTCTCTGCTGTTTCCTGTTAAGACATTAACATTACCCTCACCTTCTCCTGCCCTTCATACCCCCTCATTCATCCAGCCACTTTCAGCCTGTCCCAAGTCATTCCATTGTGTCTTACCTGCATATGTTTGTAAATATTGTATATACTGCTAATGTACTAGCAATCTACTGTCACATTGTATTATACTGTTTATATTATGTTATGCCTGTATCTCTCCCTCTTCTCTTTCCCCCCAGGATGCATCTGGAAACGAGCTAATATAGGCTCAGTATGTCTTTCCTGGTGAAATGCTTTAATAAATAAATAAAATCATTTTATGATGCTGAAAGTCATAATATGCTGTGTCTGAGCTGTGTCTTATTTTGTCCGAGTCATATTGATTCTCTGTTTTTGAGAGCATGAATCTGTTACTACCATTGTTGCTATTGTAGCTTTTCATTTCATAAGATGTTCCTTGTTGTGCTCAGAACCTTACTAGGTCCAATTTCTGTTTGAATGTACATATTAATATGTCCCACTGAGCCACTCATTGGAGTATAAGAGTGATTTTATGCGCGTTCTGGCAGAGAGAGAGAACTGTGAAGTGAAGCTGAGCTGTTCTGACCCAAGCAGAATGCAAGTCAACTCACTCTTACACTGCAGTGAGTGGCGACGTGGGACATACTGATATATTATAGATCAATGGATCACTGTTAGTATTTTTTTATTTTATTTTTTTATGCTCACGGCCCCTTCACTCTACAGCTTGCCTTTTTCTCGGGGAATTTCATGGTGGGGGCCTGCCTAAGTCCCGGAGCTTGGTTCTCCTGGCCCCCATCATGCTGCAGATCACCCCTTGGGCAGGGAATCAGGAGGTTCAGTAGCCTCCCCACTTGCTCCGTATGCATTGGGCCTCCAACTAATGCTCTGGGACCATACCACACCCCCACCATGGCCCATCAAATGGTAAGCTACAGGGCCATTTTTTGATTTCTCCCCATCTCCCCTGAGGATGTTGGTGGCCAAGGAGGTCCGAGAAGGCAAGCGCATGTTGAGATATGCCCCTCCAGACCCCAGCTGACGTCCTCCCCTTCCATGTGGTGCCCTCCGTTACACCTCCACCTGTGTACACCAAGATGGCAGTGTTGCAGCGGCAGCAGCATCCCTCCTTCCATGGAGGAGGAGAGTGCCCCAGGATGCTCAAGCCTCCTCCCTCCCTCCCAGCTGACCCTCCAATAACCCAGGCTTGTTCCTGAACCCTGGCCACCAGTGCTACAACTACTGTCCCCACGGGCCAGCGAGTTACTATTTTTTTGCTTTTAAACTGTCCTGGAATTTGTCCATTTACAGGACATCTGCACGTGAGATGCTCTTCAGAGAATAAGTGTCTCACGAAGGGGCAAGGAGTGCTCTGATTGGTCAGGAGCGCTTCCTTGATCTATAATAAGTAATCTGTGTCACTCCTGAAAAGGGACACATGTGTCTGTGAGCCTACCCAATTAAGAAAATCTAATAAATAAAATAAGTTAATAAAAAGGAATATTCACATTTGGGAATGTCACCTATTGTTTCAATTTCTCATATTAGGAGTCACATTTAGGTGTATCATCATTTTATTTATTGGATCTCACACACCAGGATAATCACATTTAAGTGCTTTACCTATTTAATGAATTTCTATTTATTTTTATTCATTTATAGAATTTTTACACAGCAGAATAATCACTTTAGGTTTTTGCATTTAGATGTAACACATATTTATGCATTGAACTTTGCACACAAGGATCATTTCATTTAGATGTAACACCTGTTTATTTACTGAAAGTCACACACGGGAGAGTTACATTTATGAGCAACACCTTTTTATTGACTTTCACGCACTACAATAATCATGTTTACTGTGGGTATGACACTTTTTTGTTTAATGAATGTCTCATACCATAAGAATCACATTTAGATGTATCACCCATTTAAAGGAGTAGTACACTTTCATACCTTGCAAATGTTATTTGTTTCCATGTCTACAGACAACTCTTTGTAGCTCTGTAACTCTGAAGCTGTTGGGGATGTAAGTGTTTTCTTTAGTTTGTTTTTACTGTTCACACCAGCTTCTGTAACTAGCCTGGGGGTCTCCATTTTCTGGTTGCTGGAATTTCATTGTACCTGAGAGCTGCATTAGCATATGAAAACATGATGTGTCCACACCTTTTAGACTCTACAGTATGCCTGTCTGCTTACTTGGAATTTAACAAAAAATTTGCAGCAAGTTGTGAAATATCACATTTGCCTTCAGTTAACTTTACAAACTATCTTAAATGTGAAGCACATTTTTTTTCTTTAAACTGCATTCAATCTCTGTGTTTCCAGAGAGGTTTTTTTAGGCTATGTGTACTTTAACATAGAGATGCATGGTGTAAATGAGTGCTGTGACACCATGTTCTCATATGCTAAAGCAGCTCTCAAAGACAATGAGATTTCAACAACCAGAAAATGAAGACCCCCTTCCTCCCCCGGTTAGTTATAGGGGCCGGTGTGAACACTGAAAACAAACTAAAGACAACACATGTATCCCCAACAACTACACAAAAAGAGTTGTCTTTTGACAAGGAAGCAGAAAACATTTACAAGATAACTGATTTTCTAAACTCCACTGACTTTCTTTCCCCTTTCCAATCTGGTTTTAGAGCTAACCACTAAACAGTCACCTCTCTCCTTCAAGTCATAAACTCTATCCTCTCCAGCATGGACCAGGGCCATATAACTGCGGCCATCTTCATAGATCTAGCCAAGGCTTTTGACTCTGTTTCTCATCCCCTCTTACTTACAAGCTCAGTTTTGCTGGACTCTCCACCTCATTTGTTAACTAATGTAAATACTACCTCTCCTGCTGCTCTTGAGTCCTAGTAGGTGCTGCCCTCCCCCCCATCCAAGCTGGAGTCCCACAAGGCTCCATCTTGGGCCTGATATTGCTCTTTAGTTTTCTAAATGGCCTTCCATCAGCCTGCTCTGTAGCTAGCATACAGATGTACACTGATGATGTAGGGGTTGTAGCACAGAAGATCAAAGAAAGCCAGGGGGGAGATGGCTCCTCCCACTAGGTGATGAACTGAGCTGTTGAAGGAGAACCAGCTCCATGCCTCCCCCCAGGTATGTGTTAGCATGCTATGGCATCCTGACTGCCAGACCGAATGAGCATTTCTGAAAACTCAGAGGAGCTATCTCAGAACAAAATTGTTAAATCTCAAAAAACTTAAAACAATTTGGGCTTAAGCTGCCACTGAAGAAAAAGACAAATACTACAAACCCACCTGCAAAATCCTTGAGGCAACTGAAGATACAAACAAGGCTATAGGGTGGCTTCTTTACTGAAAAGCAACTTAAAGATTACAAACTGAATGAAGTTAGTGAGCAGGTCAAAATGAGTCTACCCCTGCAAATTGCGTCGGTGTCAACTGTAGATAACCCCCTGCACAGCAATAATTTACTTTACCTGCATTATTGGAAAAGAACGTTCTGACAGCACCAATCTTTAGAAAGAGGGACTCGATTTCTACACTTCAAATAAATAAGACCGAACCGGTGGTGAAGATGAGTGATTTGACAGAGAAAATGGACCAAGGAATGGATAAGGACATAAGTGTCCCAATGTCTAAAAAATCTTTGAACATGGTAGAAACCAGCCACCAAGGCAAAAAGCTACCTTCACAGGACTCGGAGAGATCAAAAGAGAATGATGACATCTTCAACAAAATGGCGATTAGCATGGCAGAGAGGAGAACAGAGAATGGAGGTTTTGGACCAAAGCATACAGGTACAAGACCTAAATCTTAATAAAGTAATAGTCAATGTTTTACCTGATTGTGACTTTGAATAACAAACTGAAAAGCCTCATATGAGCATAAATCAACAGACTGAAGCAGTAGTAAGTCCACCAGTGGAAGATACTACTAATACAAACACTACAAATAATACCAAACTGACAGAGGAAGATGGAATAAGTACAGCATTACAAACTCAGGTTGACCAAACTAAAAATGCAGAGGGCCTTCAGATGCAGGGGGTAGAAAGTGAGTCTATGGCTACAGCTTATACAAATAAAAGGAATGCAATCTCATCTAGCCCCACAAAAAATGAGACAGATCAACCTTTTAATTCAGATCTGCCCTTCAGACTTTAATTCTGTCTCAGAATATTCTGATGTGCAGTCTGACACAGATGAGGATGACTCGACTTCATCAAATTGGGCAAAACAAATATTGGCACAGTTAGCAAACCTGAATGAAGGACTGCAAAAGATGGCACGGAAAATAAAATCGATAACATTCAAACTACAGTCAACATACTTGTGCCAGAAAATTCGCAAATGAACCAAAGCATTAACACCTTGCAATGAAGAGTTCAAATTTAGGAGATATGCCTGACCCTTACAAAGACATATCCAAGACCTAGAACAACTAAATAAGGAGTTTTAAAGCAAATTAACAGACTTTGATGCCCAGGCCAGAAGGAAAATTATTCCTGTATTAAGTGTTCCAGAGGCCTGGGAAACTGTCAAAGTGCTAAAGGAGTCATTACAACAAGTTTTGCTGCATATTTAGAAACTGACAATGGAAATGTTCAAATGGAAATTGATAGAGCACACCGAACATTCCTACCAAATATAAACTCATCTGTGCAACAGGTACCCAGATCAAATCAGAAGACGAGGAAACTTTAATGTCACAGTTGTACAAAAAAATGCATTTCCTTGATGGGAGGAAACATCTCCATTTTTAACGATTTTCCAGTAGAGATTGTTCAGGAAAGGAAAAAGTTTGACTTCATAAGAAATAAACTTTGGACAAAGGGGTACAAAACTACAATGATATATCCTGCAAAGATGATAGTGGTCATAGAAGGAGTTCACTTGGTATATAATACAGTTGAGGAAGCAGAAAGAGATCTAAGAAATAAAGGACCAAACTTACATGACTAAACCAAATGAAGAATGTTACAAGATTATTTCAGTCACACTGGTGCTCTTTTATGCTGTTTTCTTTTCTATTTGGTGTTTTTCTCTTTTGAGATAGCATAATCTAAGGGTCCAGGAAGATTGCCGGGGGGGGGGGGGTTCAACAGGAGCATGATCAATGAGTTATAGGATAAATCCAGTTGGATTTCAGGATATGAGAAATAACCAACACGAATTGTTAGGTGATTTGATGGGCGGGGCAAACAGATCAGACTGACGTTAGGAGATTTAATTCATTAGTTATTAACAAATCTGTAAGAAAGGTATGGTGCTGGCTCTTAGACATTTAAAATGGGTAAAGAATATTTTAAATGCATTTCCTTAAATCTAAACAGAATTCATTCCCCCATTAAGCGATCACAGCTATTGAACTATATTAAAAAAACAAAAGCTCAATGCATTGCATTACAAGAGACTCATTTAAGTACTGGGTCAATATAGAGTGGAGAGAATTGTGCATGAAATGCAGTGCTGTAAGAAGAGCTAATGGTTCTATGGTGACAGGGTTTTTTTCAGCGTGCGGTAAGAACTGCTACCCTGTCACTGTAGGCTGCCAGTAGGAAAGGTGAAGGGTGCCTGGCTGATTCACTCCTGTGGTGGAGTGGCTAGAGCACCTACCTCCAGCAGCATTGGGAAGCTGGGGCTGCAGTTCAGTTCTTCCAAAGTCCCACTCTACTGCAACATTTTTTTTTTTTTATGTTCCTGGTCTGATTTTTTTCCCCCTGATGTTCACGACCCCCAGGAGTTGATTATAATTAGTCTGGGGGTGTGAGAGCAAAGTTCTTCAAGTCAGGGAGTGTGGGAGCTGGAGCCCTCCTAAAAAACTAAGCTATTCCTCTGCTGTATGCTTTATTTGTGGTGGTCAGCATGTTGTACCGACATGATTTTGCAGCACGCTGCTTTGTGTGCGGCATTGTTGATATGCATGGTTTTGATTGCTGCATTATGACTGTGTGCCCTCATTTTGACAACTGAAATTATGAAGCTTAAACAGAAATGGATACCACATCTTTTCTTTTCAGAGGGATCATGAAAAAGTGCTGTTGTGGCAGTTTTACTCAGAAAAAAGAAACCTTTTCTGTTCTGCAAAACTTCTCTGATAAAATTGGAAGAATTCGTTTAGTAAAAATTAAGGTGAAAAGTACTGTTCTAACATTAGGTTCAATATATGCCCCATTCACAGAGTATGGAGATTTTTTAGCAGAAGTCACAAGAGCACTTACGACTATCCAAGCACAGAATATAGTTATAATGGGTGACTTCAATACATTAATAAATCTAGTGTTGGACAAAACATTAAAAATAATTCCCTCAGATAAATACCAAGCTAAACGTATTAATAATTTGTTTATAAATGCATGATTTGTTGGATGTTTGGAGATTATAGCACCCCAAAGAATATGAATATACACATCATTATGAAAAATGGCAGCTTCTCCAGAATTGACTATATTTTTACATCCAAATCATTATTGTCTAGCATACAGAATCTTACAATTAACTCAATTGTACTTTCTGATTGTGCATTAATTCAAGTAGATATAGGGCCAGAAGACCCAAATAGAACCTATACAAGGCAATGGAGATTTAACAACAATCTTTTGGCAGATCCTGAGTTTAGAAAATTGGTAAAAAAAACACCATCAAAGAGTATTGGTTCTTTATTTATTTATTTATTTGTATTTTAGTAACTGGGTAAGCCCACTGAGACCAGAGGTCCTTTTTTCAGGGGCGACCCGGAATTAGTTACAGGGAGAGACAATACAAATGCATTCTTTACAGAGGAGGACTCATACTAACATTCCATACAGTAGTTACAATAATTAACACCAATATTAGCAAGGGACGACCCAGCTATGTTACAGAGTAAGACACATAATAGCATTCATTACAGAGCAAAGACACATAACAGCAATCTTAACTGTAGTTACAATAATTATTCAGAGCCATAGGGGTAGTAAGCTTTTGTCAGCAGTACATGATGTCAGATTTCACATTCCGTTTAGTCTGCAATGTGAGACAGTCAGAAAGATGTCATATTAGATACATCTAGGAGGAAGGAGGGGTCAAGGCAGTGCGAGCATAAGGAGAAGTGGGCTTGGGAGCTAACGGTTACAGCCACAAAGGCTGAGGTTGCGGAGATATACTTTAAGCCTGGACTTGAATTGGCTAATGGTGGATGCGCCAGTTAAGCTGGCTGGTAAGGAGTTCCAAAGGTAGGAAACAGCAAACTTGAAAGAGCGTTTGCCTTGGTTTGAGCGACACCGAGGGATGTCCAGTGGGTAATTTTCAGATGATCGCAGGGTTCTGCATTGTGTTTTGGTAGAGAGAAGTCCATTTAGATGAGGGGTGGACCTGTGCTAGAGAACTTGAATGCAAGGCAGGCGACAGCGTAGGCTAGTTTGTGCCGGAGAGAAGGCCAGTTCAGTTCCTTAAGTGCCTCACAGTGATGCCTCCTTAGGGAGGATTTTGAGGCGAAACGGGCCACCCTGTTATAGAGGACAGAAAGTTTGTTGAATTCTGTCTCTGAGTGACTGTAGTAGAGGATCCCATACAGAAAGGAAGTGAGTAGATTGAGCTTGCAATTGCTTCGCTGTATGACGCAAGATAGTGAGTTCCCAGACGATAGAGGAGACCAAGCTTTGATGGATGGTCCTGGTTATGGAGTCAATATGAGGTCTGTAGGTCATCTCTTGGTCAAGATGGATCCCAAGGTACTTGAAACTGGACGTGACCTCAACAGATTTCCCTTGGTTTGTGTTGATCTGGAACAGCTGACTTCTGTCATGGCCCGGACGTCTGGAGCCAAACAGGACGGCTTTTGGTTTTTCCACATTTAGCTTCAGGGAGTTTGTGGAGAACCAGGACTCCAGAGTTGAGAGACTATCCTGCAGTTTTGCGTTGATTACACTAGGTTGAGGGTCACTGTAGTAGATAACTGTGTCATCCGCATACAAAATGAGTTTGCTGAGGGAACAGTTACTCTCAATATTATTGAGGAAGAGTGAGAAAAGTAAGGGGCCCAGGACAGAGCCCTTGGGCACCCCCATAGTGACTGGCCTAAGTCCAGACTGTGTACCCTTCCAGCGGACTTTTTGGAAACGTTTGCTAAGATAGCTCTCGAACCATGAGAGAGAGTGGTCATCTAGGCCTTGGAGCTGTAGTTTAGTGAGCAGGAGATTGTGATTGACAAGGTCGAAGGCCCTCGATAGATCAATGAAGAGAGCACCCATTGGGGATCCTTGATCCATGGAGGCAAGGATGTCAGTTGTGAGCCGGATAAGAGCAGTGTCTGTACCGTGACCCTTCCTAAAACCATGCTGCACAGCTGCCATAAGTAGGTGCTGCTCCAGGTAGCCCTGCAGCTGTTTATATACTAGCCTTTCCTAGATTTTTCCAAGAGGACTGAGCAGGGAGATAGGTCTGTAGTTTCACGGCTTGTCACAGGACCCACTTTTGTAGATGGGGCCCATGGTCACAACCTTCCACATTGTTGGGACTATTCCTTCCTGGAGTGACATATTTATGAGGAGGGTGACAGGATGGGCAATCGCAGGGGCAGCATCCCTCAGTAGGCAGGGTTCAAGCCAATCATGGCCTAGAGAGGCAGTAGGATTAATTTTTTGCAGAAGAGGTAGCACCTCAGACTGAGTGACCAGCTTTAGGTGAAACTGAGGTCTGGGGTGGTCCCACACCCCTCCCTGGAAAGGGTCGGGCCTGAGGAGAGCCGGGAAGGGGGTCCCGTTTGGGACAGAGAAGGAGGCACAGAGGGCCTCAGCAGCCTTGGACGGTTCATTAGTCAGTGAATCACCTACTAGGATAAAGTCAGTTTGCTTACCTGCGGATCTCTTGAGGAGCATGTCCCCAGAATTTTTTGGAATCACGTAGGTGCCTAGTTTGGAGGTCATGTAAGTACTGAGCTTTGACCTGTTTTGAGGATTTTTTACATAGATTTCTCAGCTTCATATACTTCTCCCACTCTGCAGAGTGTCCAGAGGACTTGTAGGTGCCCCATGCTTTGTCCCGGAGGAGCATTTTTTGTTTGAGGATAGGGTTTAGCCATTTATGGCATTTGCCCTGCACTCTAAGCTTTTTTATTGGGGCATGCCTGTTTGAGACGGACAAGAAGGCCTGTGTGAAATATTCAAGGACCTCATCCAGAGAGGGGAGCGAGGCAATAGGGGCCCAGTCCATTTTCCTCAGGTTAGAGCAGAAGTCGGCCACCTTGAACCTGCTGTAATTTCTTGCTTCAATGACCTTAGCAGAGATTTTTGGAGGCTTATTGGACCAGATGCAGAATATCGGCGAGTGGTCACTCAGGGAGTCAGCCATAATCCCAGCCAACAAGATATGGCCCGGGCAGGAGACAAGGATCCAGTCAATGAGAGAGTGGTTTCCAGTCTTGGGGTTATGTCTTGTGGGGCGATCATGACCTGAATAAATGGAGAGCCTAGTAGAGGATTTTTTGTAGTGGAGGAGAGAAAGGATGGCCAGTGGAGATTGAAATCCCCTAGGAGTATGGTCTTCCCCCAAGGGAAGTCCTCTAGGTTATCCATTAAAGATTCCAGAGAGGAGGCAGCATTTTGAGGCGGGAGTTAAATTCCCCCTATGGTAAGGGGTTTGGTATTACCAAGGAGGATTTTGACAAATAGTGTTTCCACTAGGGAATCACTGAGAGAGGGGAAATTCAGCTCCGAAGCTTGGAGGGCCGTGCTGACATAGACAATAACTCCACCTCCTCTTTTCGCTACTCTATCTTTTCTGAAGGTAAGGTAGCCCACAAGATCCACCTCATGGGGGAGGATCTGTGGTTTAAGCCAGGTTTCTGTTATGGCTAGTACATCTGGTTTATAGAGTGCCGTCCATGCCTCAAGCTCATGGAATTTGTGCCTTAGACTGCAATTGTTCATATGAGCAAGTTTGAGCCCATATGAGGCAACCCACAAGGGGTCATAGGGATTGTTGAGGAAGAGATTAGGGGAGTAGGGGCTTGGATTTGGTTCTACATCCCCCCCTAAGGTGAGAAGTGTCCTACCGAGGTGAGCAGGGTGAGATAGGGAGGGGGTTGAGACCACCGCCCATTACACCCCCACAGAAGAGAGGCTTGAGAACCCACTGATACCTCGGAGGTGGGAACTAGCAGAAGTAATTTAAGGTGAGGCCAATATGAGTGGATCCTGTTGTCCATCATAGCTGTGAGGGGCCCCAAATTATGAGTGACCTAGTCTTCAAGCCAGTAGGGATTGAGTGGCTTGGATATTGAGATGGAGATACTTCTCTGAATATTTATTCGCCCCAAAAACGACAGGGGATCACTAAGAGGAGAGGTAGTGATGCTTAATTGCTGGTGAGGTGAGCCTGCCAGCATGTAATTCTAGTAAAGCTTTGCTTAAGCAATCAAAGATTATCCCAGTAAATACAGGGAAACCCCTACGGCGATTTGTTATAGCTTGCTGATGGCAAAGTGAGCTGATAAGTAAATTCAGCTCACATGACCATCCAATCGCCTATAAAGGGGAGTGTCAACCAAAGGTGGTGGTGGGGGTGGCGGGGCAGCTGGCAAAGCTGGCAGGGTAGAGCCTTCTCCTCCAGCAGCCATGCTGCCTACTCATCCGCCCACAGGACGCACCCGGAGCGAGCTACCAGAAGCAATCCAGTAGGTCCTTTAAACACTTTCCTTTTCCCTTACGGTCTGTTCTTTACCTTGTTTGTGAATGCTGATTCCATTTTTTTTATTTTTTTTTTCTTGTCGTTGCTGCCTCCACCGCCACTTGGGGAGGAGGAGGAAGCGAGCCGAGACCCTCACGACCTAATCCAGCGGAGACCTTGTTTTGCTAATGCTGATTCTGTTTTTTTTTTTTTCTTGTCCAGCCGCCACCGCCGCCACTTGGGGGCGGAGAGAGGGAGCGAAGTAGCTGGAGACCTCACGCCCACTAATCCAGCGGAATTGTCGAGATATAAACCGCCTCCCAACCAAGGCTTCTCACTATTCAATCCTGCAATAGCTACTTAAAGTCTCTTTTTGAGTGTGGATAGGAAGGCTAGGAATATAAAAAGCAGTTGCTCAATCTATCTAAACGTGTACAACAAAGTGGCTAAGGGAAATTAAGAAAAGAATGTTTTGCACTGATAGATGGGGAGAGGGGAGACTTGGGAGAGTGTTTGGTATCCTGCATGTGGAAGGGTTGGGGGTCGCTGGTGGGCAGCGATAGCAATGGGTAGGGTGGTAGGCTGCAACAACTGCGGTGCACCAGTCTTTCTAAAAATTGCCTGGAGTGTGGGAAGATGTTTAGTGTGCAACCACATAGAGATACTTAGAAAGGAGATTGAGGGTCTGCAGGAGAAACTAAGACAGGCAAGGCAGACTGGGGGAGGGTTTAGCCCAATACTGGAGGGAGGAAGAATGGGAGATGAGGGAGGGCGATTTAAGCCAACAATGGTGAGGAGAGGGTCAGAAGAAGTGAAACAGGGACAAGGGAGCCCAGGCCAGGAAGAACGATTGCCGGAGAAACCAGGTCAGGAGACAAAAGACAAATGGAAGGAGGAGATAGGGACTTGTGAGGGGAGGCGAAGAAGTGTCAAAAGTCATGGAGTGGAAAGGAGAGAACAGGTTACTATGAAGAGAGAGGGAGCGGGCATTTGTGAAGGGCCTTCAGAAAATAGTTTTGCACTGCTAGAGAGGAAGAAGGTGGAGGAGGGAAATTAGAGGAGTAATTGATAAATGCCTGGACCAAACCGGAGCAGGGAGAAGTTCTGCTGGGAGAATTGCAACAGGGGCAAAAGGGGGAAATAATGTGCAGGAGGAAGAAGAGGAGCCAGAAATGAGAGAGGGAGATGAATGGAAGCAAGCAGGGAGTAAGAGTGGTGGAATCTTAGTGCTGGGGGACTCAATACTAAGAGGAGCCAGGTGGGATAGCAAGGGGGAGAGGCATAGTCGCATTTGGGTGCAGGCCATGCCAGGAATGACAGCAGAAAGGGTGGGACAGTCTGTTCTGAAATATGATAGAAGGGGTAGAGACAAGCCTCATTGAGTCATACATCTTGGGACGAATGACCTGGTTGACAAGACAGTAGATATAGTCCAGAGGAGGGTTGAGGAACTAGGGCAATTATGTGAGAGGGCAGGAAGATCAGTAACTTTTTTGGAGATACTTCAGTGCCCAAGGCAAGCACACCAAGAAAGCTGAGAGTAGAGGAATTTAACGGATGGCTAAGAACCTGGTGTTGTGCTAAAGGGTATGGGCTGTTGGAGGGGTGGGGAGGGACCTGGGAGGACAGTAGTCTCTATGCCAAGGACAGACTACACTTGAGTGAGGAGGGAAAGAAAGTGTTGAAACAGAGGATGGAGGAGTACATAGAGGAAGTAGGGAATTTAAACTAGGAGCGGGGGTGGCAATTGGGCAAGAGACATGCAGAGACCACAGGTTGGGAAACCATATGAGCTTACCCCCAAAACAGTGACAAAGGACAAATGGCAAGTACTATTAGTGATGCTAGTAAAGGAGGGCAGGATGGGGGGGGGAGGGTGGAAGGTGGTTACCCTTAATGCTAACAGCCTTGGGAGGAAAACTGCAGAATTACAGGTGCACATGGAAGAGGGAGACATGGAAATTGCAGCCATCACATAAACATGGGCCACTCAATACAATGACTGGGACCTGTCTGTACCAGGGTACAGGTTATTTCATAGGGACAGGGTGATTGGGAAAGGAGGGGATGTGGCACTATATGTGAAGGAAGGACTGAAGTGTGTAAGGGAGGAAGGGGAGGAGGGTAGTACGGAGTCACTTTGGATGCAAATCCAGGATTCCAAGAATAGGATTCTTAGAATGGGAGTGGTGTACAGGCCACCATCTCAGATGGAGGAGTTAGACAGGGAACTAGCGGGACAGATCAGGAGGACCTGCGAGAAGGGTAGTGTGGTGATTGTGGGGACTTCAACATGCCAGGAGTGGACTGGAGTACCCCAACAACCAGGAACAGAAGGAGCAGGTACTGCTGGATGCCTTCCAGGACAGCTTCCTGCTGCAAATGGTCAGTGAACCAACCAGGTTGGGAATACTCTTGACCTTGTGCTGGCAAATGGGATTTGTGAGAGAACTTACAGTGGAGGAACCGCTGTCAGGGAGTGACCACCACTCAGTATGGCTCACATTGGATATGGGCAAGGAAGGAGTGGAATCTGGCACAAGAGTGCTGGACTTCAGAAGGCTGACTTTGGGAGGATGGGGAAGTGGTAAAAGGGTACCTGGCCAGAATTCAATCTAGTATGGACACTAACCAGAGGCGGGAGCTCATGAAGCTGGGAATAGTGGAGGCAACCAAAACCTGCTGCAAGGCCCAGAGCAAGAAGGCTAGGGCTAAGAAACTGAGCTGGTTGAGCAAGGGAGGAGTACTTGACGGAATCGAAGGAGGTGACAAGGGCAGTAAGGGGAGCCAATGCATCTACGGAACTCAGGCTGGCACAAGGCATTAAGAAGGGGGAGAAGGACTTCTTTAGGTACATCAGGAGAAAAGGAGCTGAAAGGACCACATAGTAAGGATTAGAAAGGAGGGGTTGGGTGGAAGCAGAGTGCGATAAGGCAGAAGCACTAAATGAGTACTTCTGCTCAGTATTTACTAAAGAGAAGAGGGAGGTGACACCCAAGGGGGGAGAAATGGCAGAAACAGGGGGAGAGGGGCTGACAGATGGAGGAGATCATGGATGGCAGAGTTCAGAAGGGTTTGAAGGCACTGAGGGTGGATAAGGTGCCAGACCCAGATGGCATCCACCCCAGTGTACTGCAGGAGCTGGCAGAGGTCCTTGCAGGACCTTTGGCAGACCTATTTAATGCCTCACTACATTCGGGTGTGTACTTCAGGACTGGAGCATGGCTCATGTGGTGCCCCTCCACAAGAGTGGCCCCAAGGATGAACCGGGAAACTACAGACCAGTGAGCCTCACATCAATCGTGGGTAAGCTAATGGAGACTATCCTGAAGGAGAGGCTGGTGGCCCTCCTAGAGGCCAAAGGACTACAGGACAGCAGACAGCATGGCTTCATATGGGCCAGATCCTGCCAAACCAACCTGGTGGAGTTCTGTGACTAGGTAACTAGGCAACTGGACAGGGGCCATGCAGTGGATGTCCTGTATCTGGACTTCAGTAAGGCATTCGACTCGGTGCCGCATGGAAGGCTGGGAAGTAAGTTAGTAGGCACAGGGGCAGGGGCAAAGCTGGTGAGATGGGTAGGGAACTGGCTTCAGGGAAGGCAACAGAGGGTGGTGGTGGTGGGTGGGGAGCTCTCACACCCAAGGGTAGTGACGAGCGGTGTTCCACAGGGCTTGGTGTTTGGACCAGTGTTGTTTGGAATATTCATTGCAGACATATTATTGGACATCAAGAGCAAGATCAGTCTGTTTGCTGATGATACCAAGGTTGGAGCGGTGGTGGATGACCTAGGGGGATGGCAGGGGTTGCAGGATGATCTGGCAAAGCTTGAAACCTGGTCAGACACCTGGCAACTAGGGTTTAATGCCAAAAGTGCAAGGTGCTGCATTTGGGATGAAGAACCCAAGGAGGAGTTATCAGCTGGGGGGAGTGCAGCTAGCCCAGACAGAGAAGGAGAAGGATCTGGGTGTGCTCATTACAGGGTCAATGAACAACTCAGCACAATGTAGAAAGGCAGCTGCAAAGGCCAACAAAATGCTGGGTTGTACTGCAAGGGGTATATCCTCAAGGAGGGAGGAGGTGATTATGCCACTGTATAGGTCATTAGTTAGACCGCACCTAGAGTACTGCGTGCAGTACTAGCGCCCGTATCTGAAGAGGGACATTAAGTTACTGGAGGGGGTGCAGTGCAGGGTGACAAAGATGATCAAGGGGCTGGGGGACTTATCATACGAGAGGAGGCTGAGGAAGTTGAACATATACTCACTGGAGGAGAGGAGGAATGGGGGACATGACTGAAACCTTTAAGTACATGAAAGGAATAAACAAGACAGGTACAGAGGGGCTGTTCAAAGTAAGGGAGGGGAGGGACACCACAGGCCATGATATGAGACTGGAGCGAGGAAGGCTCAGGAGGGAGATGAGGAGACACTTTTTTACAGAGAGGGTGGTGGCTGGGTGGAATGCGTTACCTGCAGAAGTGGTATCCAGTAGAACAGTGAACTGCTTCAAAAGGGCATGGGACAGGACAAGGGGGAGGGTCAATGAAGGGGAAGGGTGGAAGGGAGGGACAACTGCAGAATAAGGGGTGCTAGCTGCACATTCAAGCAGACGACAGACCTCTAGGCCTTTATCTGCTGGCAAATTTCGTATGTTCATAATTGGAAACAATCTTGTTCTTAATGCAAGCAAAATACACTCCATGCTTTTCGGCTCTCCAGCCAGACTCAAATCGACTTGCAACTCCTTTCAAATTTTGTGTGCCAGTGGTTCCCCGGTAGTTAGCACCAGCTCTTTCAAATACCTGGGTATCCTCCTTGATGAATCCCTGGATTTTGACCTCCATATCACCACCACCTGCAAATCAATCAACGCAAAAATCAGAGGTGCCTACCGTACAAGCTATGCCCTCACGCCATCTGCCAGGCTTGCTGTGGCTCAAGGCCTACTGCTTCTGGCCCTGGCTTATGGCTCGATCACATACCTAGGAGCTTCTAAGGCCTTGCTCCATAGATGGGACACCACCTACAATAGCATCTGCCGCTATGCCTCCGGATCGCCACATTTCAAACATCACTGTCAGCTTTACATAGACTTAAAATGACCCAGCACCTCTGCCCACCGGCTACTAGCCCTTGGCTCCCTACTTGATGATATAACTAGATCAGGTCTCCCCAAATCCCTCGCCTCCTTGCTACACTCCCAAACCCCTCCTATGGTCTCCGATCTAATGACTATTCCCCTCTCTTCATCCCTAGATGTAAAACCACTATCAGTGCATGTGCTTTCTCTTACTCTGCACCTAAGTACTGAAATTCTATCCCTCAAACTATTCGCCTAGCTCCCATTCATGCCAGTTTCAAGAAACTCCACCGTGAACATCTACTGGCCTCAAATCCCTGCACATGCTTCCATCCACCCCAGCCCTTTCAATCCTTCCACCTTCCACCCTGTTCTTTCCTGCACTCACCATCTTCCCTCTCACCCCTTTTTCACCCCATTTTCCCACCTCCCCCTCCCCCCTCTCCCTCTCCCTCTTTTCCCTCTTCTTTTCTCTCTATAGTGCGCCTCGCAATGGCACTTACTGTTTTTCTGCACTTTCCTGATAGCTCCAATACAGACCTGTTGACACTTGTTTTGTTTAGTTTTACTTTTTTCCTAGCTGTACTGTCTATATTGTTTGACATTGTCTAATCTCTTTATATCATCCAGTTGCCAATATTGTTTGTATTGCAGATAGTCCCATTGTCTACCTCTCCCTTGTGCTGCATCAGATTGTACTGCTCATGTATTTTTCACTTGTATGCTCCCAGGTCATGCCTGAAAATAGGCATCTCTATGTCTAGTGCACCCACCCAGTTACCAAAATCAAATAAATAAATAAATAATTTTGATGACTCTAAACCTATTTCCCTACTGTGGGATGCCTACAAATAAGTTTTAAGGGGTGTCATAATCTCTTACAATTCATTTAAATATAAGCAAGAATAAAACAAATTCTCAATCATTAAATAAAAGAATAAAAGAGATGCTTTGGTTGCTAAATGGAAGCTGGAGAGAGTATTAAATTTTATAAAACAGCAATGGAAAAACGTAAGAATCAAAATAAACAAAGACTATACATACGCTATGTATCCAGAAAAAAATTAATAGATAGAGCATATTACACTCCACAAATTCTTGCAAATATAACAAAAAAGTGGTTACAAGAAGTGCTGGCATAATTGTGGAGCTACAGGAAAACTGTATCACTGTATATGGAACTGCCAGTGTATACAGGAATGGTGGAATGAAACAAGATGCTATCCAAAATATTAAATTATGAGTTGCCATTGCTGTTGAAGTTAATGGTCCTAAATGATACCGCTAATCTGAATATTCAAGAGAAATATAAAACCATTTTTTGCATAGGGACAATGGTGACAAAAAGAATGATTCTAGAAAACTGGAATGCCCCCTCATTATGAAAGTTTGATTGCATTAAATGGTGGTTTTTGATAAAGGAAGCTGCACAATTTGAATGCTTATGGGATGAAAGAGATCAATTATTGATAACGCAGAACCAACCTGGAATGAAATTCAGGCTATATTGCCACCACTGTTTACCTTATGAATTATCTAACATACAGAGGGGGTGCCACACTGCCAGCTGGGTATTCAGGATTGGGAATTGGATTTGATAGGACTGGTTCGGTTCAGAATCGGATTTGGAATGGATACCTAAACCCTAAACAGATCATGGTGGGATCATGGAGGGTCTGGGTTGGTGGGGGGAGTGTGAGAGGGACAGGGGTACACAGACAGGAGGAGGAGGAGTCAAGGGCAGGGTGAAGGACAGAAGAGAACAGTCGTTCTTTCTGCAGTGAACTGCAGGATGGTATATAGGAAATAGGATAGGAGGCAAGACCCCACCAGTCTCTAGAACTCACACTAGTGCTGCACTGTCAGGCTGAGGCTAAGTTAGCATGACACTGCATCCAACACTAGTATCATAGTGTGAGAGCTAGAGACTGGTGGTGAGGTCCTTCCTTGAATCTACCCTATTTGCTATACCACCCCAGCGGCTGTGGGTGGCTGCTACATGGTGGTCTGCCATAGAAAGAATGACTGTTACTGTTCTGTCCTTTGCCCTCATGCCCTGACTCTGTCCTGTCTGTGTCCTCATCCTGTCCCTCTCTCACTCCCCCCCCACCCAGACCATCCATGATTTCATCCTCATTCCATGATCCAATGCATCCATGACGATCTGCTTAGGTATTTCCCCATCACCCTCTCCCCTAACCTTTATGCCCTTGCCCTGCCTGAGCCAGGTTTTACTGTTTTGTGAACTTCAAGCGACTTGGGGAACTGGGTGCAGTAAGTTATCAGATTTCTTTCTTGTTTTTTAATTTAGAGTGGTGGAGTAAGTTCTAGTTCCGGATTAGGAGGAGGGCCATGTGGTGGTGGTGGCAGCAGTGGCGGGGGTCGTTATCAAGACGGTGCAAGAAAACTAGATGCTAACCAGCCAACTTTGGTTGCAGTTCTTGAAAGATGAAAAAAACCTGATGCAAATTCTAAGCAGGCCCAGGAACCTTATGCAGTAGTGGCTTATTTTTTGGCTAAAGACATGCTGCCATTCCATATAGTAGAAAAGTCTGATTTTCTGTAAATTGCTGCATAAATTAAACCCTAAATATCACCTGCCATCCAGAGCTTATTTTACTGGTAAAGAGGTGCCGAAGTTATTTAATGAAGTAAAAATGTAAGTTGAAAAATCACTGCTTGGCGCAACATGGTATGCTGCCACTATTGATATGTGGAATAGTCATGGCAGAACTGGTGAGCCATACATGAGATTAACAGTGCATTACATTAGTTCTGATTGGAAAATCAAGGCTCACTGTCTGGAGACCACATTTGTACCAGAGGATCACACGTCTGAAAATATCATTGAAATCTTCCAAGGCATGCTTGAAGAGTGGAAAATCAGCAAAAACAGACTAGCTATAGTAACTACAGATAACAGAGCTAACATGAAGAAGGCATTCGTGGAGCCGCTTATTGAGGTTACCTGGCTAAGCTGCTTTGGCCATAACTTAAATTTGGCTATCGGAAAGGCTCTAAAGATAAGTAAAGCTGATGCTGCGATCAGGGCCTTCAGACATCTTGTGCAAGGTTTCAGCAGAAGTTGGAACAAAAGACGAACTCTGAAAGCTAAGCAGGTGGACTTGAGTCTTCCTCAACACTCACTGACTCATGATGTCATCACACGGTGGGGCTCCACATACAAGATGGTGTCAAGATTTCTGCAGCAATAACATGCAGTGTGCGCTGTTCCTGTATCTGACAGAAACACTTGGCATTTAATGCCTAAAGATACAAATGTCAGTATTCTTGAAGATGTAAGTCACATGCTTGGACCATTGAATGATTTCACAGATCCTTTTGGTGCTGATAAGCATGTCACAATGTCTGCTCTGAAACCAGTACTGCACCATCTTATAAATGACTTGTTGACACCCTTACCTGAAGACAGCGCTCTGAAAAAGCAAATGAAACTCACAATCAAGAACGATTTGCTTACCCGTTATTCATGTGAATACAAACAAAAAATAATTGACATCTGTTTCCTGGACCCAAGATTTAAAACTTGCTTCAGCGATGACAAAGTCTCTATAGTGGGCTTAGTACATGAAGAGGTCATGTTTTCCTACACTGATGACCACCTGGACCATGCTTGCGAGGATGATGGCCCCCAACCATCACATCCTTTTCCTGTAGTGTCAGTCCCATGACCCCCAAATGTACCTGCTGCTACTGCTGACAGCATCAGCGACAGTGTCACTGAGGAGCAGTCATCATTATCATTTCATTCTGTGAGTGAAGCTGATGAGGGGAAGCAGCAATTTTAGAGTGAAGAAGATCCTGGTTTGTCTCACGATTCAGAATCAGAAATGAGGACACCACCTACTCCACGTCGATGACCACGACTGCCGCCACCAACACCAGCAGTACAGGGAAAGGGAAGGAAGTGGACACGTTCAGCTTCATCATCATCTAGGTCTGCATCTGCGACAGGAGGAGCAGTATCCAAATCCAAATCCAGTCAGCAGCAGAAAAACCCAAGTCTACCCTCTACAGCAACAGCACAACAAGTGGTGGCAAAACAGAAAGGATTGACGCACACCTACTAAAGAAGATTACAGACAAATGGTTGTCATTGGAAGGGTGTAATGATGAGGACATCACACTGGATGTCAAAGTCAAAAAATTAAATTGCTCACTATTTAGCATTACCAAATCTGGACCAGATGGTGTACCATTACAGTGGTGGACTGAACATGCTGCAGAACTGCCATTGTTGTTGAACTTAAACAGCCACCGACACCTCAAGAAGAACTTTCAAAAACATAATATTTGGACACAAAGCAGCTTATAATTCTCATTGGCTGTGTATTTCTTATCCCCATTACTTATTACTAAGGTCATTTGCCTCAAAAACAAGAAAGTTGTTTCTTGAGGGTCAGTCAGTTCCTATTGCTTTTTCCTAACCTGATGTCATAATACTCTGCTTGTGACATCAGAGTTATTCCCACAGCAACAGACTGTGGTGTCACAGCAGGGCATCATTGATTTCAAGTAGGGAATAAGCTACAGAGACAGATGCACTCTAAGGGATAAAGATCTTGTTTTTGTTGGGATTTCTTCAGTAACAAATAATGAAGAGGAAAAATCTGTACAAGGTATATGAAATACAAGCTGGCTTGTGTCTAAACATTATGTTTTCCAAAGATTTCTCAAAGGCATCAGCTGATCTTTAGCAAGAAAATACCTATGCATCCCTGCAACAAGTATACCATCTGAAAAGCTTTTCAGCTCCAGTGGTCAAATTCTCACACCATTTCATTCAAGACTCTCTCCAGAGAAAGTTAACATGCTTGTCTTCCTCTACAGGAACTTACCCTGAGACTGACTGATGATAATCAGACCTGACCACATGACCATACTAACCGTGTCGTCGTGTTGTGTTGTGTAATATGTTTGGTTTACCACTACCACACTTTAGTTGCACACATTCTGCTCTCGATCTTCTCATTCTGACTGCTTGTTAAATTATTAAGCACTGAACCTCTTTTTGACATTGTTGTGGAATTTGGAATGAATGAATCTTATCTGATAATGATTTGGTAGGGCAGGCCAGGCGGGCACCACCATCGCAGTCACGCTGGCGGCTACCTGTCTTGTTTGAACTAAGTTAGGGGAACCATGGTAGTGGAATCATGGTGGATGGATGATGCAATTTAAAGCTGCAAAATTCTTGTCACGTGACTTGCTTTAATTACTCGTGTCATGTGTGGGTGTGTGACTGTGTGTGACACCTGTGTGTGCCATGCCACATCTCATGTGTGACGTGTCTGTGTCATCATATGCTGCTGCCAGAGTGACTGTGCTGTGCTTGATGCTGTGTAGCATCTGATGTGGTGGTGGTGGTCACTACTTGGTCAGTCACTCACTCATCTTCTTGATGAATGTCACACAGCAGTGACAGCACTCTGAGTCAGTCAGTCAAGTCACGTCGGTCACATCATCACAGGCCTGAGCTGCACCTGGCCTGACCCATCCACATCATCAATCATCAAATCAAGATTCAATTATTCGCAGTTTTCACTCACACATATATTCATCCATTGCATTGAGGGTGCAATGCATCATGTTCCTTGATGAGGTTTTTATTCTATCTATATGGTTTGGGACATGGCACGGCAGGGGGGCAAAGGTCATTTTATTATTGCCTTATTGGGCACTGTGCACTGCAGTTGGGCACTGAATCTGAGAGACTGGCAGTGGGCTTAGGGGCAGTGGGCAAAGTTGGCACAGCCTGCAATGCACTGCACTTGCACTTCCCAAGTGTTTGCAAATCCACAACAGGTACAAGTATAATTGGCACCCTTTGCAAACTGTGTGAGAGGCCTTTCGGCACCGTGCGATTCTGCTTGGAGTTGGACCAGCATAACATTCTGTGGTGATTTGCATATGCAGCCCATGATGTTTTGCATTGTGGGGGCATGTGTGATTTTGTATTTTCTTGAAACTTGGCTTCCTAGCCAAATGCCCTTTGGGGTAACCCTTGCCTCAGTGTTTGCGCACAGAGGTTCTTTGTCTTTTGGATAGTTTTTTGTTTTAATGGGTTCACCACAATATATCCAAGGCACACTGCCTTAAGGGTGGCTGGTCCATTCCACTGGGGTGTTGGGCAGACAGGGCATGCTGGTGGGTCCTGGTGGGACGAGACACGTGTCTGTGTCTTCTGTTGGCACCCTTTGCAAACTGTGTGAGAGGCCTTTCGGCACCGTGCGATTCTGCTTGGAGTTGGACCAGCATAACATTCTGTGGTGATTTGCATATGCAGCCCATGATGCTTTGCATTGTGGGGCATGTGTGATTTTGTACTGTCTGTGCTGCTGTACTAATGCACTAGTATGCTACTGCTGAGGCTTGTGCTTGGTGGTGCTCACACAGCAGATGCAGTAAGCAATTGTTACAGTTACACAATGCAAATATGGGGTGGGTGGGTAATTTATGGTCATTCCATTCCAAATTCCTCCTACAGTGGGCCCCAGAAAATTGGGCCAAAGTGCCAGCTCACCGACTGGGCTATCCCATCCCCATTCCATCCAATATTGTGTCTGACTGTCAAGACTCATGATCATCATTTACCTATCTGCCTAATGTAAGTTATTGTTACTTGTTGCTTGTTTTTGTCTTCAACCATTTCTCTCTCTCAGCTTTGTAGCAGCAGCCAGGGTCATTAGCAGATGGCAAAGCTACAGCATCAGTGAGCTTAGCTGATGCAGGCAGTCTTCATTCGAAGTTTTGTGGATGCAACTTCTGCTGTAGTGCTATACCTTTGGAAAGGTTTAGGTGTCCTGCCCACCATGAAAAGACTGATGATGTCGGTTGAGAATCTTCAACTAAATGTAAGTCACTCAATCTATTGCCTTCCTTCCTTGAATTTTCAATGTTTAGTAACAGGACAAAGTTTTTTTATTCATCTAAATTTGTGTGTCACTATTCCACACAAGGCATACAGAGGCCAAGTGAGTAAGCCACCACACACTGATATAGTAATAAATGGTGCGGGTGGGCCAGGCGCACAAAACAGTGCAACTGCATCACTGAACACTGACTGCGCTGTGCGCACTAAGTGCACACTGCTTACACAAAAAGCTACAAATGCACAGCACATCATTGTTGTTCATTGTTCTCTCCTTTTAACATAGAAACATAGAAACATAGAATTTGATGGCAGATAAGGACCGCTTGGCCCACCTAGTCTGCCCATTTTCCTACCTAATAGATAAGCTGCAGATCCTAATTAACCAACAGCTTACTTCCTCCTACCCCCCACTAGGACTGCCTTATGTCTGTCCCATGCATTCTTGAATTCCCCCACTGTTCTTGACTCCACGACCTCCTCAGGGAGGCTGTTCCATGCATCCGCAAGCCTCTCTGTGAAAAAATACTTCCTCACATTACCTCTGAGCCGTCCCCCCTCTATCTTCAAATTGTGCCCCCTTGTTCTTGCACATCTCTTTTTCTGAAAGATGCCACCCTCTTGGACTTTGTTGATTCCCTTGAGGTATTTGAAAGTTTCTATCATGTCTCCTCTCCCTCTTTTCCTCAAGGGTATACATATTAAGCTCCTTTAGTCTTTCTTCATATGTCTTCTGGTGCAGACCCTGCACCATTTTGGTTGCCCTCCTTTGGACAGCCTCCACTCTGTCTATGTCTTTGCGGAGATGGGGTCTCCAGAATTGCACACAGTACTCCAGATGGGGTCTCACCAACTGTCTGTACAGAGGGATAACAACTTCCTGTTTTCTACTATTGATTCTCTCTCTATGCATCGCAATATCCCCCAAGCCTTCCTTACTGCCTTCTCACATTGCTTGCCCACCTTTAGGCCATCTGATATAATTACTCCCAGGTCCCTTTCCATTTTACTGTTGCAGTATCTCACCCCCCATTGTGTACTCTTGCCCTGGGTTTTGTTTCCCAGGTGCATTACCTTGCACTTCTTTGCATTGAATCTGAGCTGCCATCTTTGACCATTCCTCCAACCTTGCCAAGTCCCTTTCATCCTTTCCACTCCATCTGGTGTATCAACCCTGTTGCAGATCTTTGTGTCTTCTGCAAAGAGACATACTTTTCCTTCAGTTCCTCTGCAATGTCACTTATAAAGATATTAAAAGGACCGGTCCCAGTACTGAACCTGAAGTACCCGCTAGTAACCCTCCTTTCTTCACGGTGGACTCCATTAACTACTACCCTTTGCATCCTGTTGTCTAGCCAATTTTTTATCCAGGCTGCCACCTTGGGACCCACTCCAAGGCTGGCTAACTTGTGTATTAATCTTTTGTGTGGGACTGTATCAAATGCCTTGCTAAAATCTAGGTAAGCCATGTCCACAGCCCCTCCCTGGTCTACTGCTTTGGTCACCCAGTCAAAAAAAATATTAGATTCGTCTGACACGACCATCCCATTGTGAATCCATGCTGCCTTGGGTCCTGTGCCCCACTGGCCTCTAGGTACTCAATAATTCTTTCCTTCAGAAGTGATTCCATCATTTTACCTACCACTGAGGTCAAACTAACTGGTCTGTAGTTCCCTGCCTCTGTCCTGCTCCCACTTTTGTGAAGAGGAATCACATCCGCCCTCCTCCAGTCCTCAGGTACCACCCCATCCTCCCATGATTTGTTAAAGAGAGTAGTCAGCGGCGTCATTAGTTCTACCCTTAGTTCTTTTAGAATTCTTGGGTGAACAGAAAGAGAAAATGATGCAGTACTGGTTTAAGAGCAAGTGGCGTCCCTCCCTAACCCATCAACAACAACAAAAGAAACATGTTTGTTGATGATTAAGCTTGGGCATTGGGAATGGGGAGGGAGGGAGAGAGGGAGGGATCAGCAGCAGCACCCAGGCCCAGCATCAAAATCTGTTATGTTTTAAGCACACTGTATAACACGATGTCTGTTATGTAATGTAATGATCATGTAACTACTATTTCTTCTTATCTTTATGGGTAACTGATGGTCATCACTGTGCACTGTGCAGACTCGTCACCTCACCAGTTGGGCCAGTGACAGACCACAGTGATTTTCACTCAATCATTCATTCACGTAACATGTTACTGTTACTTGTGCTTATGCTCTCTTGAGTCATTGCTGTTCATGTTCATTGTACAGTCTGTAGTGACAGTCCTGTCTGTCAGTCAGAGGCACAAAACTGTAAAGATCAGTCAGACAGAGATACATACTGAGAACTTTTGCAGGTTAATTTTTTTATTGTTTTTACAAATACAATTCCCATGCCAATGCCATTTGCATTTGCAAATTGTAATTTTGCATTACACTTACACTCAGTCAGTGTTTTTCAGTTTCAGTGATATTAAATTGGCACTAGTCTGCGTGTGTTCCTTCAATTGCTCTGGAAAGATGGTCAAGAAAGTGGAAGCTGAGGTTCAATGCAGGGAAATGCAAGGTACTCTACCTGAGGGCCAGAAACCCAGGCCAAGTGTACACCCTGGGGGGGGAATGCTACAAGTCTTGATGGCTGAGAAGGACCTGGGGGTGGTGGTGGATGTCAAGATGAACAACTCAGAGACTTGTAGGAGGGCAGCAGCCAAGGCCAACAGGATGCTGGGATGCATCGCTAGAGGGATCACCTCCAGAAGGAGGGAAGTGATACTCCCTCTGTATAACTGCTTGGTGAGGCTGCACCTTGAGTACTGCGTGCAGTTTTGGAGGCCACACTTAAACAGGGACATTACCCTCCTGGAGAGGGTCCAGAGGAGGGCAACCAAAATGATTTGGGGCTTGGGGGACAGGACCTATGAGGAGAGGCTCGAAGAGCTAAATATGTACACATTGGAAGAGAGAGGGACCGGGGGACATGATAGAGGTCTTCAGGTACATGAGAGGGTAAATAGGGAGGAACAGTCAGGGTGCTTGAAAGGAGGAGGGGCCACTAGAGGCATGGGTGGAAGCTGGAGGAAGATTCAGGGAGAAAGGAGGAGGTACTACTTCACTGAGAGGGTGGTGGAGCCATGGAACGCAGCCTAGGGGGCTGGTGGAGGCAGAGACAGTGGAGGGTTCAAGAGGTGGACAGGTACAGGGAAGGGTTCTGGAAGCAAAATCCAATGCAGCAAGAATATCGGAACTAGGAAGGAGAAGCCAGAGGAGGCGAGGGGGCAGCAAGGTCAGCACCCAGGGTGGAGGCTGACCAAATGAGCAGACACGAAAGACCGTTAGGCCTATTCTGCTGGCATTTTAGTATGTTAGTATGTAATTTTCAGTCCCAGTTGTTCCCCTCCCGCTATCTGATTGTGCAACACAAAGTTATTGCTGCGCAGCACAGATGTGGTGTAGATTAACTAATTTGATGCCAACACACTCTATGTCCACTTGCTAATCCCAATTCTTTTTGACATCTGCTGCTGTTGCTTCCTGACTCCGAGTCTGAGTCCTCCCTCCCTGTCCTCCTGCTGTGATTGTGATGACTACCTTGTACTCGGCATTGGCATTTCAGCTGAGCTTGCAGACTTAGTGCAGTTTTTGTCTTGTCTGTCTTTGTTTGATGCACTCCACCAGTCCAGTTCCATTTCCTGTCTCTCTGTCTGCTTGCTTGATGCCTCCACTAGAGTGGTCCCTGGGACGGTGTGAGTCTGACTCCTGACTCCTCCTGAGTCCCCTCCTGACTGACTCATGTCATCTGTGTCACAAAACTTTGGTTGGCTGAGCTCTTGGGTGGCTGGGGGCTACCTAAAACAAAACCAATTGAAGAAAGTAATTTAACTGCATAATAGCTAGCCTAGCTACTAGCTTAACAATTATAAGAGCAGTCACCGACCATGGCATTGAAGATATGTAGAATAATTCCTTTAATGTCACCTGACTAGACTAATCATGCCACGAGTCTCGACTCATGAGTCCTGATGAGTCACTCATAACAAGTAACTCAGCCTCACAACTACTCATTTGCTTGGCTGGCTGGGGGCTACGTAAAACAAATCCAATGGGAAAAAGTAATTTAAATTCATAAATTGCTTAATTAGTTAGCTAAATAGTTAGTAGCTTAAAAAAAAAAAAAAGCAGCCTGTGAGTGACTGCCACCTCCATGGCATTGAGAGGATATATAAGCTGATTCCTTTAATGTCAGACTGGACTCATGTCATGTCACATGACTCAAGCCACAAGCTCACAACAGCATGACTCACCGGCCTGGTGGCGCTGAGGGTTGAGAAGCTGGACGCCACACTGGAGACCCGGGTTCAGGAGCGGACTCGGGCCCCTGGGGGCTGGCAGGGGAGAGGAAGGATCAAGCATCCCATGACTGCTCTCCTTCCTCTGGGGAGGGTGGGGACAACACATTGCACTGCAGCAGTGACTGGTGGAGACCAGCTGCACTACAGCATGGTGCACAGCAGGGGGGTAGCACAGCGGACATCAGCACAGATGTGCTCTGACACTATTGCACGTCAGGCTCCCCGAGGAAAAAATTGATGGAAAATGGTGGGGTGACCTCAACAGCTGATGGTCGTGCTCTGTATCTCTGGACACGAGAGGCACCTTGCCGGGGGTGAGGCTCATCCCTGTGAGCATGGGGCGCTAATTTGCATGCCAGACCTGGTCCAGGGATGCGGGTGCAGGTGGCTGGAGGTCATGGGGCCCTCTCCACAGAAGGAGCATAAACAGAAAGGATAAAAAAAAACAAAAAACAGCATGACTTAACCCAAGTGACTCATATGGTTGGCTGCCTCAGCTGGAGGCTACCTACCTAAAACAAAACCAATTGTAGCTAAATAGCTGCCTACCTTAGAAAAAGAAAACAAGCAGCCAGCCACCATGGCATTTGGGGTGTATAGGCCGAGTCCTTCAAATGCCACGGTTGCCACCATCATCTCTCACAGCTGGCTCAGCCGATTGGCTCAGGCTGTTGGCTTGGCTCGAACTTGGAGTCTCGGACACAGCGAGTGCAGTCAGGAGTTTTTATGTATTTATTTTGTTTTTGTTGACCGAGAAGGAGGACTAGACAGTTTTTTGCCTATTTTCAGCCTTGTCCCGAGGGGGGTGGGATGTAGATGGATGCCAACTGAAATTGAACCAGATTTTAAGCTGTTGGTGGTATTTTTGGTGAATGGAGCAAATCTGGCCAGACACTGGGGAGTTAAGCGCAGAATACTACATTGAGAAAGCAATGAACACAAATCTCTTCAAATTTTGTGCTAGTTACTAACTTAACTGGAGGTTGGGGACTGGGACTGGGAGCCCTGTGAGGAGGGACACTCAGCCTAGCCAGACAGTGAGCCTCGATTTTCCTATCAGAACTGTTCTAATTCTAAGTAGTGCTGCTTGCTACTACTTCAGTGAAGTGCAGCTCTGTCTGCAACTCTGCACCACCACCAGGATATGAGTGGACATTCGATTCTGTTCCTCTCATTTGTAAGTTATTGTCTAGTCAATTTAGCATCACAGAAATGTATTCAAAAGACTTAATTTGTGCTATTTTTGTATGTTACTTTTGGTACTATTTTGTGCTGTAAGCTAAGAGTATGGTATGTGTCAGTAAGACTCTAATGAAATTAAAAAAATACAATATATAGTTATAGTGCTTAATGCTCATCAGGTCAGGAATCTGACTTAGTCAATAAAAAAATTACATTTCTCTCGCACGTACTTGACTCATTATCTTTCTTTTTTCTCATTATATTCATAATGTGTTATTTACTATTATTTTAACTACTTTTACATTTAAAATTTGGTTAAAATTGTATTATTTTTTAATATTTTAGGCTTTCTGATTGGAATGTATTACGATAAACGCGGTATCACACACCGCGGTTATACCATCAAAATTTCATAGCATGACAACCCTACATTGAGCATATTCACTCTAAGCTTCATCCCAAACCGGAAGCCCTATACAGAAGTAAGGACTCCCTCCCCCTGTCTGCTCATCATACACTCCTTACCAAAATGATTCTACTCTCTTTTGACTATACTGGTATTATCTATGGCACTGCCTCTGCCTCCTCTCTAGCCAGGCTCGACTTTCTCTACAGTGCCTTTTGCCATTTCGCCTTGCCACCCTTATCTCTCCCTCTCCTCCCTTCACTGTTGCTGTATGCTGAATTCTTCTCTCTTCATATCCAAATTCTGGTTTGGATCCCTCCCCCCTACCTCTGTTCTCTCCACTCTCATGCATTTGAGGCCCCTTGTCCTCTCCAATTTAGAAAGACCCACACTTTCTCCCTCCATCACCCCTAATCTTGCTCTGTCTATGCCACCTTTTCTTGTAGACTTCCCTCTCTCTGGAACTCTCTTGCATTTTCCATTACACACTCACCTTCCATTTCGGATCTAAAAAGAGCCCTGTCCCAATATTCTCTGTTTTCAGACTCCTGCTCATCTTTGATCTGATCTCACCTTTAGTATTATATCGCCTGTTGCCGCTCTACCTACAGATAATGCACCATTTCATCCATGTACTCATTTAAGACTGTTTCAACAAATTGTTTACTGTCTCTTGCTTACCCCACTTTTTACTTTCTCACTCGTCTTTTGTGCCCTGTAGATTTGGCTTAGTTACTTACTTATGCCTCCTGTATTTTTTAACCTTTCTGTACTTTATGACTGGTTGTAAATCCTGTATATTGTATGTCTGTAACATGGCTGTAAAACTTCCCCAGATCGCACCGTGAGATGAGTAACTTGTTGTTCAGTGTGCCCTCCTGGTGAAACATTTCAATAAATAAATACATTTAGGTGTAACACTATTTATTGTATTTCACACACCAGGATAATTACATTTAGGTGTAAAACTATTTATTGTATTTCACACACCAGGATAATTACATTTAAGTGTAACACTATTTATTGTATTTCACACACCAGGATAATTACATTTAGGTGTAACACTATTTATTGAATTTTGCACACCATGATAGTCACATTTAGGTGTCACATATAGTTATTAATTGAATATCATACACCAGAATATTCACATTAGGCGTATCACTCATTTATTGCTTGAATTTCGTTTACTAGGAGAGTCACATTTGGGTGTGACATCTATTGATTCATTTATTGAATTGTGTAAACCAGAACAGTCATTTTTAGGTGTAACAACTATTTATTAAATTTCAAACACCAGGTTAATTACATTTTGGTGTAACACCTATTGTAGTTATTTACTGAATTTCATGAACCAGGATAATGACATTTAGGGGTACAGTAAATCCTATTTATATACTGAATTTCACACACAAGGATAATTGCATTTAGGTGTAATACCTATTTATTTATTGAATTTCACACACCAAGATAATCACATTTAGGTGAAACGCCTATTAATTTATTTAATTTCACACACCAGGATAGTAACATTTAGTTATATTGCCTACTTATTTGTTGAATTTAACACACTATGAGAATCCCATGTAGGTATAACTCCTACTTATTGAATTTCACACACCAGGATAGTCACAGTTAGGTATAACGCATATTTATTGAGTTTCACACACCAGGATAATCACATTTAGATGTAACACCTATGTATTGAATTTTATGCACCAGTGTAGACACCTTTGTGTGTACACCTATTTATTTATTGAATTTCACATACCAGGATAATCACATTTAGATTTATCACCTATTTATTTATTGATTTCCACAAACCAAGATAACAACATTTAGGTGTAACACCTATTTATTTATTTAATGAATTTTACACATGAGGATAGTGACATTTATGTGCAACTCTTATTTATGTATTACATTGCATACACCATCATAGTGACATTTAGATGTAATACCTGTTTATTTATTGAATTTCACAAACCAAGACAGTCACATTTAAGTTTATCACCTATTATTGAATTTTTCACACCATGATAGTCACATTTACTGTAGATGTTCCGCCTATTTATTTATTTACTTACTGAATTTCACACACCAGGAGAACCACATTTCAGTGTATCACATATTTAATTACTGAATTTCACATACCAGGATAATTGCATTCACACGTAACAACTACTATTTATTGTATTTCACACACCAGGAGCAACACATTTATGTGTCATGCCTATTTACTGAATTTTGCACACCGTGATAGTTGTATTTAGGTGTCACACCTATTTATAAATTGAATATCACACACCAGAATATTCACATATGGGAGTATCACCTATTTATTGTTTGAATTTTGCATACCAGGAGAGTCAGATTCAGGGGTAATACCAATTTATTTATTGAATTTCATACACAAGGATAATCACATTTTGGTGTATCACCTTTTTATTAATGAATGTTACATACTAGGAGAATCATATTTAGATTCATCACATATTTCCTTATTGAATTTCGCATACCATCATAATCACATTTAGGTTTAACAAATATTATTTATTGTATTTTACACACTAGGAGCAACACATCCATGTGTAGCGCCTATTTATTGAATGCTGCAGACCATGCTACTCACATTTAGATATCACACCTATTTATTAATTGAAAATCATATATGGATGTATCACTTATATTATTGTTTGAATTTTACAAATTAGGAGATTCAGATTTAGGTGTAACACCTATTTGCTTATTGAATTTTCTACACTAGGACAATCATTTTGATGTGTAATACTACTAATACCTATTTATTTATTAAATTTCAAGCACCAGGATAATCACATTTAGGTGTCACACCTATTTGTTTATTTACTGAATTTTACACACCAGGATAATCACATTTAGGGATACAATAAGTCTTATTTATGTATTGAATTTCGCACACCAGAATAATCACATTTAGGTTTAACAACTACTTATTTATTGAATTTCATACAGCAGGATAATCACATTTAGGTGTAAAACCTATTGTGCATACAAAGATAATCACATTTAGGTGAAACACCTATTACCTTATTAAATTTCACACACCAGGATAGTAACATTTAGATGTATCATCAATTTATTTATTGACTTTCACACACCAGGAGAATCCCATGTAGGTATAACACTTACTTATTGAGTTTCCCACAGCAGGATAATCACATTTAGGTGTCACACCTATTTATTGAATTTCACACACCAGGATAATCACATTTAGGTGTATCACCTATGTATTTATTTATTGACTTCCACAAACCAAGATAATCACATTTAGGTGTAATACCTGTTTATTTATTGTATCTCGCAAACTAGGATAATCATATTTAGGTGCAACACCTATGTATGTATTAAATTTCATACACTAGGATAGTCACATTTGGGTGTAACACCTAGCTATGTATTGAATTTGGCACACAAGGATAGGCGAATTTAGGTGTATCAGCTATTTATTCACTGAATTTTGTGAACCAGGTTAACCACATATAGGTGTAATGCCTATTTTTCTATGAGGTCCTGGAGGGACTGAACCAGTACCAGATTAAGTACAATGCAGTCTAAAATTTAGACATGTGAATATTTATTTATGCATGTCTGTATTTATGTGTGTATGTATGTGTGTGTATTGCTTTGGTAGCAGGGTAAGGCCCACTGGGCATTAGCTTGGTTACAGGTGTGACCCAGGACATGGGACACAATGCATACACTAATATGTCAAGACAGCATGTAGAACACAGGTAACAGTTTTGATACAATGATTTTAGAGAATAGTTACAGTACAGTGGGTTCATTTGAGTTCATTTGTGACAATGGCAAGTAACCTGCTCAAATAGGTTACCTTTCAGCCTATTCTTGAAAGTCCATGGGGTTCTTGCTTGCCTTACTTGCATTGTAATGCCTTGCATACCTTAGGTTCTTTGAATTTTAATGATCATTGTCCTGTATGGGTTTTATAGAAGGGGCTAAACATACATACAAACATACATATGAAAATGCCAGCAGATACAGACCATACGGTCTATTGAGTCTGCTTGAGTGCACAGCTCCCAGTCTAATCTACTGCAGTTGCCCTCGCACCCCATGTTGTCCATCTGATTTATTGCCCCTTTCTGCCGACTCCTCCTTCCCCAGCTTACCCCCAGTTTTGACCTTACCTTTGACTCTGTCTCACCCTCTCTTAAAATTGCCCACAGATTTCAATGATATCACCATCTGGGAACAAGCAACCACCAAACAGTGTGGTTCACGATAAACACAGTCATAGAGTTAAGTCACACAAAGGTGAGGACATTGGGCTGTAGGAGGGCTGACTTTGGCAAAATGGGGGAGTGCCTCAGAAAAGCATAAGCAAATGGGCAAGCAAGTGGGGTGGAGGAGCAATGGGGAAAATCAAAGCTGCCATCACAGAAGCAACAAGCCTTTATGTGAAGCAAATAAATAAAACAAAATGAATAAAAAAAACACTATGGTTCTCAAAAGAAGTGGCGGGAAAGGTTAAGGAGAAAAAGATAGCATTCAGGAAGTATAAGGAAACACAGAAGGAGCAGGACAGAGAACTGTACCAGTTAAAGCAGAAGGAAGGAAGCAAGAAAGGCAGTCAGAATAGCAAAGGCCCAAACTGAGGAAAAGACAGCCAACTCAGTTAAGAAGGAGCATAAAACATTTTATAGGTACATTAGGGAGTGAAGAAAGACAAAGGGAGGATAACAAGGCTTAATAAAGGGGAGGGGGTGGGCAGAGGGTGACAGTGACAAAGCAGAGATACTAAATGAATACTTCTGCTCAGTATTCATGAAAGAAGAGGAGGGGGGTACCTAAACCAAATAATAGAAGCACACTAGGTAGGGGGGTCAATATCAGTCCATTCACAGAAGAAAGGGTCCTGAAAGAACGCCAAAAACTGAAGGTGGGAAAAGCAATGGGGCCTGATGGGATTCACCCCAGAATTCTAAAAGAAGTAAGGTGCTGTAGCCCTTAATAAGGCATGTAGACTCCTTATTTTAGCTGGCCGCCTTTCTCACACGTGTGATGTTTACAAGCAGGCTAACTGGTTCCAGCTATCTGGCAGGCTGAAGTACCAGACCTGCATCCTGGCTAAGAAGACATCACTGGGCCTTATGCCCCCTGGAATCCAATCAATATTGACCCTGCAGTGTGTCCGCCGCATAACTAGAAGATTGGACAGTCTAACCTTTGCAATACCTCGCTGTCAGACCTCTCAAGCTCAGCGTTCTTACCTTGTCAGAGCCTCCACCTGGTTCAACTTACTACCTACAGAAATCTCCAACATTGCCACGATTGGTGCTTTTAAGTGTAAACTGCGTCAACACCTCGTGGCTAGTGCCTTCTGTGATTGCTTCTTATAATCCCCTTCAGGCATACTACCCTCAAGCATTCCTCCTCACTGCCTCAGCTCCTCTTCCTCTCCTACCCCCCATTACTGGGCATAGGATGAATCTGTCTCCTTTTCTTTTTCATCCCCCCTTTCCTCCTCCCTTGCTGTTTCCCATCTACCACATACCTAATGCAATGCCCTCCCCATTTCTCCCCACCTCTCTTTCTCTCTGTCTCCCATACCACCCCCTCACCACCACTCTTCTTTCTCTTTTCCCACTAACCCACTCCTAACAAAGCTTCACTGAGCTGCCTATGACTTGTACTGTATAATTAACTCGCAACACAATTCCTTGACAATGCCTTTGGCTGCTATTATTGTAACCTTGGTTGTCTTTTTTTTTTGTAAGTTCCATTGTAATGATCATGTTATGTTTTGTACCTTATTGTCCTTATTGTCTTGACGTGGAACCTTTGTAAAAGAGCCCTCAGCTCAAAGGTGTCATCCGAAATACAAATAAATAAAAAAAAAAATAAATAAGGGGAGAACTAGTGGAACCATTGACTACCCTTTTTAACAAATCATGGGAGGATGGTGTGGTACCTGAGGACTGGAGGAGGGTGGATGTGATTTCTCTTCACAAAAGTGGGAGCAAGGCAGAGGCAGGAGACTACAGACCTGTTAGTTTGACCTCACTGGTAGGGAAAGTGATGGAATCACTTCTAAAAGAAAGAATTGTTGAGCACCTAGAGGCCTAGCGGGGAACAGGACCCAAGGCAGCATGGATTCACAGCAGGAAGGTCATGTCAGACAAATCTAATAGATTTCTTTGACTGGATGACCAAAGTAGTAGACCAGGGAGGGGCTGTGGATGTGGCCTACCTAGATTTTAGCAAGGCATTTGACACAGTCCCACACAAAAGATTAATAAACAAGCTAACCCACCTGGGAGTGGGTCCCAGGGTGGTAACCTGGGTAAAAAATTGGCTGAATAAAGGACGCAGAGGGTAATAGTAAAGAGAGTCCACTCTGAAGAAAGGAGGGACCGGTCCTCTTTAATGTCTTTATAGGTGACATGGTGGAGGGACTGGAAGGAAAAGTATGCCTCTTTGCAGATGACACAAAGGTCTGCAACAGGGTTGATACACAAGGGTGTGTGTGAAAAGGATGAGAAGGGACTTGGCAAGGTTGGAGGAATGGTCAAAAGTATGGCAGCTAGGATTCAATGCAAAGAAGTGCAAAGCAATGCACCTGGGAAACAAAAACCCAAGGGAAGAGCACACAATGGGGGTATTAATGACAACAAAAATGGAAAGGGACCTGGGGGTAGTCATATCAGATGACCTAAAGGTAGGCAAGTAATGTGAGAAGGTAATAAGGAGGACTGGGGGGATACTGGGATGCATAGGGAGAGGCATCACCAGCAGAAACTAAGTGCATTTTTAACAACACAAAAAAATGTGACTAAAAAACACAAAGGTTATTAACATTTGTGTTTTTAGTCACATTTTTCATGTGTTGTTAAAAAATGCACTTAATTGTTTAAATTAAATAATGCTCACTGGTATAGATGTGATGGTGTTGTAATGATTTCTTAGATTTGTCCCCTGAGGAAGACCCTGTTCTAGGGTCGAAGCACTGGGGAAGGATTCTGTCCAGGCTTACTTGGCCACAAATAAAATAAATTATCACTTGAGAAAAAACTTTAGTATCCATGAGTGCTGCTTTTTGTTCAGAACTGTATCCTGTTTGGCAGCCTATTAGCAGCACCACAAGCATCCTTGAGCGTACCTTGTCCTTTTTTCTTATCACCAGTAGAAAAACAGGAAGTTGTTATCTCTCTCTGTACAGACAGTTGGTGAGACCCCATCTGGAGTACTGCGTTCAGTTCTGGAGACCCCATCTCCACAAGGACATATAAAGGATGGAGGCAGTCCAGAGGAGGGCAACTAAAATGGTGCAGGGTCTGCGCCAGAAGACATATGAAGAGAGAGTAAAGGAGCTTAATATGTATACTCTCAAGGAAAGGAGGGAGAGGGGGGACATGATAGAAACTTTCAAGTACCTCAAGGGAATCATCAAAGTCCAAGAGGGTAGCATCTTTCAGAAAAAGAGATGTGCAAGAACAAGGGGGCACAATTTGAAGATAGAGGGGGGACGACTTAGGGGCAACATGAGGAAGTATTTTTTTATGGAGAGGGTGGTGGATGTATGGAATGGCCTTCCTGAGGAGGCTGTGGGGTCAAAAACAATGGGGGAATTCAAGAATGCATGGGACAGACATACAGCAGTTCTAGTAGGAGGTAGGAGGAAGTAAGCTGTTGGTAAAACTAGGATCTGCAGCTTATCCAATAAGTAGGGAAATGGGCAGATTGGGTGGGCCAAGCGGTCCTTATCTGCCATCAAAGTCTATGTTTCTATGTTACCTCCTCTAGCAGTGTGTTCTTCCCCACTATTACCCTTTCCATGAAGTAGTGCCTCCTCATTTCCCTCCTGAATCTTCCACCCTCCAGTTTCAGACTGTGTTCCCTTGTGTCCCTTCCCCCTTTAATCTAAACATGTCCTCAGTACTAACCTTATTTATGCCCTTTAGGTATCTAAAGGTCTAAATCATATCCCCTTCCTTCCTTCTATCCTCCGGGGAATACATGTTGAGCTCCCCCAGTCTTTCCTCATATGAATTGTCTCCCAGTCCAAGGATCATCTTTGTCACCCTGCACTGGACTCCCTTGAGTAGTATGATGTCCTTCTTTAAATAGGGGCACCAGAACTGCACACAGTACTCCAAGTGAGGTCTCACCAGTGACCTGTACAACAGCAGAATGACTTCTTCTCTCCTAGAGGTGATTCCCCGGGTAATGCACCCCAGCATCTTATTAGTCTTGGCCACTGCCTTCCTACACTGCACTGAGTGATTCATATCCCCTGTGACTAGTACCCCCAGATCCTTCTCCTCCACTGAAGTGCAAAACTGCACCCTCCCAGCCAGTAGCAATTCCCAGGGCTCCTGGCTCCCAAGTGCATGACTTTGCACTTCCTAGCATTGAACACTAGCTGCCATGTATCTGACCAGTGCTCAAGTCTTGTCAGATCCCCTTGGAGTACCTGCCCCCTTCCACCCCAGCCATTTCTAGCCCTCCCGGTGCCCCCTGACACAATATGGCTTAGCTGCGGAGACCCATGGCTCCTAAGAATCTCCCTAATCCCCACCTACCCACCCTTGGTCCCCATTCCCCCACCCCTCACCACTTAGCCCTCCTGACCCTCCATACCCCCACCTCCACAACCGCTTGCCCCCTGACCCTTAAGCTGTCATCCACCATTGTGCTCTCCCCCTCGCCCGTCTAGCCTGTAGCCTGCTCTCCCATAATGACTGTACTTGTCAATGGTCACATTACTTGTTCCCTCCAGGAACCTATCAAAGCTCTATAGCTGCATTCTGGGAATTCTCATACTTTGTACATAGTTGGAATCTGCTCTTTAGTCACCTAATCTGCTATGGGACCATTTTTCCTCTGTATTATGTACTTAAGTGATGGCTTTTGCAATGTATTCTATCTCTCCCCATCCTTCTATTTGTAATGCTGTTTAGCCTTTTTAATGATGTGTAACTGACAATGCCTTCTAGCTGCTTCTGTTTTTCTCCACTGTCCATGTACTTGATGTTCCCCCACTCTCTGTTCGATGAGGATCCTTTGTAAATGAACTTTTAGCTCAAAGGTTGTAATTCCGATTTTACAATAAATAAATAAACACTATCCACCTCTGCACCGATCTTTGTGTGATCTGCAAAAAGGCTGATCTTACCTAATCCCATCCAATATGTCGGCAATGAAGATGTTAACTAGCACCAGTCCTAGTACTGAGTATTGCACGACCCCACTGGTTCCAGCCCTGGGAGACGAAAGTTCTCCCCCTACAACTACCCTCTGCTATCTGTCCTGCAGCAAGCTCCTAACCCATCCAACCAGTTTCTCCCCTGCTCCCAGGTTTCTCAGCTTACTAGTCAACCTTCCATGTGGCACCGAGTCAAAGACATTGCTGAAGTCCAGACAGAGGACATTCACCACATGGCGCCTATCGGTGCCCTTGTCACCCAGTCAGAAAAGTCAACCAGGTTTGTCTGGCAGGATCTGCCCTCGAGACAAACCCTTGTTGCATATTGTCCTGAAGACCATTCTCCTCTAGAAAGATCACCAAACTCTCTTTAAGGATAGTCTCCATTAGCTTCCCCACAATGGAGGTAAGGCTGACCAGCCCGTAGTTACTTGATTAGTCCTTGGACCCACTCTTAAGGAGGGGCACCACATGTGCCATTCTCCAGTCCTGGGGCATGCACCCAGTTCCCAGGGAAGTGTTGAACAAGTCTGCCAGAGATCCAACCGAGGACCTCAACCAACTCCTTCAGGACCCTTGGATGTACACCGTCTGGCCCTGGTGCCTTATCCACCCACCAGGACCCAAAGCCCTCCAACACCCTGCTCACTGGGATCTCCCCATCCATTACTCCCGCCCCCCTCATGCCCACCCTTCCTTTCCCCGGGGCATAGGCCCATCTCTCTCCTTGGTAAACACTAAACAGAAGTACTCATTGAGTGCTTCTGCCTGCTCTGCCCTCTTTTCTGATCACCCTCTGATCTTTACAGCTTCTCTTCTCCCTTATATATCTGAAGAAATCATTTTCCCCTTCTCTGATCCACTGTGCCAGCCTTAGCTCCCTTGAAGCATTGGCTGCCCTGACTACTCTACTCACCTCTCTGGATTTCCTCACATACTACTCCCTGTCCTCCTCTCTTTTGGATCTCTTGTAGATTCTGAAAGCAGCTCTTTTCTCCCTCACCCTCTCTACTACCTCCCTGCTCAACCAGCTCATTTTTTGGGGCCTGGCCATCTTACTTTGGATCTTTGTACATGAGTTAGTGGTCTCTGCCACACCCAGCTTGATGATGGCCCATTTCTGGTCGGCATCCATGTTTGGGTGGATGTTGTTGAGGTGCCCTTCCAGTATGCCTCCCATTCTGCCAGAGTCTGCTCTTTTGAAGTCCACTACTTTTGCCTTAGTTTTGGCCACCTCCTTGCCTAGATTGAGGAAGAACCACACAGTGCGGTGGTCGATTCCTGCCAGGGGTCTTCCACCCCTACGTCCTGGACATGCTCCCCATCCATCAACACAGGGTCCAGTATGTTTCCTTCACTGGTTAGCTCCATTACCCTCTGCATCAGGAAGCCATCCTGGAAGGATTCCAGGAGGACCTGTTCCCTGGCACTCACAGTAGCTGGGGTGCTCCAATCTACCCCGGCAGATTGATATCCCCTACTATCACAGTATTGCCCTTACCACTAAACCTCCTTATTTGCTCTCCAACACCCTGTCAGTTTTCTCATTTTGAGAAGGTGGCCTGTACACTAACCCCAACCTAACGTTCCTGCCTTTTGAGTTCTGGAGCTATTATTATTATTATTGGAGAAATCATGCACTGCAGATCTCAAGACCTGCAGTCTTTTCTGTTGCTGTAATGATACATTTGTGCATTTAGGGAAGCCAGAAGCTCTGAATATAAAACAAAGTAATGCTGCAGAAGCTGCTGACTTGCCTCCAATAACCATACTGTACAGTATAAGACTGTATGTGCATGGAAGGGAAGAAGAAAAAGGACTGAGTTGGACAGGGGGTCTTTCATACTTGATAAGTGCCTTAGAATTTGAGTAGTTTGGTGATGTAACCCCTAGGTGGTGTTGTTCTAAGGGCTACTACCCCTGCTTGTCTTTCTAACAACAGGTTGAGGGGCCTGGGTTCCAAGTCAGCAAATACTGGGGTACCTCTACCCTCAGTAAACACAATAGTTTGCTGCCTCCACCCAGAGTACGGTTTGCGTGGATATCTATCTATACTGGTACAGCCCACTGGGAAGCCATCGACACCCACTTTCCCACCTAGTGACCAATTACCTAGGAACTGACAATGACCATTAGTAGCATTCAACAAACAGTTTGCAATATACATTAACAATATGCTTACAGTTGTCTCACTTACCAGCAAGGTCTCTGGTCCTGGTGTATGCCCTGCAACCCCCTGTTAAGACAGTTTGGCTATACGGCATTCACTTCACATACATTCAGTGAAAAACCTATTACTTTAAGTGAGGTAATAATAATATGCTCACAAGCTAGGTACAAAGTAACGCAGTAAATCAGGTTTATTTAAGGGGGCATGAACAAGGAGGAGAAGCCAATTTAAACAAATGATTATTGCTCTGGAAAACCAGGTTACTTAACACAATTAATTCAGTCCTGTTGTTAAACAGTCCCTTAACCACTGGGTACCCAGGATTTATACTGGCTGGCCAGAATCGGTGCCCGAGGTTGCAGCTGTTGTTGGGGCCCTTGATGAAAAGAATCAATCAGTTACAGTGAAAATTAAATTATTTGTATCTGTGGCCGGCTGGCCTAGTCTATTAAAACCCTTAAAATTAAGTTGAAAAACAGTTAGGTGGTATCAAAAGATAAGTGAGATGCTTGTTGCAGGGAGCTACCCTGGATTTTACTCACTGTACCAGAAGTTTGAAAACAACCTGGCAAAATGAAGACCTGATGCTGAAAGTCACTGTACATGGGGAAACTGGGCCACCACGACTCACCTCCACTTCACGGCTTTTCCCTGTAGGTGACTGCAAACTGTGATGCTTTACTGCACAGGGGCTGGATCCCTGGAGCTGATCTCTTGCCAAGAAAACTGTAGTTGGTACAGGAACAGATGGCATGGGCCAATATGGACATGGACCCAAGTTCAACAGAGTGTCTCTAACAAGGTTCAATTTATCTACTGGTGACCCCTCCAGCTAGTAGACAGTTTGGTCACTGGTAAAAGTGGGCTCCTCTCTGGCAATCAGCAGTCCCTGGGTGGTAGGCCTCAGCCCTCAATCAGCAGTCAGCACATTTATTTTTAGGAACATCCAACTCTCCAATTCCTCTTTCAGCTTCTACCCGGTTCACAATGTCAGCGGATTTGCTGAGCAAATCTGTTAATCTGCAGTAAGGTGGTTCTTGGTGGTCGGTCCCCTTCTTGGGGCCACGGGATGCGCACCAGAGGAAAACTAGGCCTCTCTTAGGCCGCACCCCCACAGAGCCTACCAGCTCCTTGCTCCACAGAGTCTCAGGCAGAACTGCCACACCATTTGAAATGCGTTACTGGACTTGTTCATCTTTTTTGCATTTTGATTGGCTGAAGGAGTGGTCAGTCACTGTCCTGTGCTCCTATTGGTTCCTTTAGGCACTAAACACTAGAGTTCACAGTTTCTCCCACAAGGCACCTGAGCTAAGGACTCCTCAAGGTCTCCATGTCCTAACTGGTGCAAACAGCAGTGTCCCGGTCCAAAACATGGTGACTCCCACTGGAAAATGCATGCTGCAAAGAAGGCAGGTTAAATAATGGTCCTTATCTTAAAAACACCAAAGAATTAAAAGCAAATAACTGAAGTACCATGTAAGACTCCCTCTGCTCTATTAGTGAAAGTAGAATGGGGTGAATTAGGGTGATGCCTGGCTGGTCACAAGCTCCGGAGCACTCGGTCCCAGCCCAGGCCATTTACAGCACACACACTGATATGGCTTTAAAGGGACAGGTGCAGAGACACATTATGGACTCTCACGCAGGGCAATAGAAGATACCAACACCCATGGATTTATCATTTCTGCAGGACCTCTGCCTGGCAGTGGGCACTACTGGAGCCCTGGGAGACACTTAAGGTAAGCCCCTGATTGGGGGGGGGGGGTTTACAGTGAGATGATGCAAAAGGGCCCTTTATTAAAGTAAGTATATTATAATGTATTATGATTATAAAAAGTATATATTTTGGGGTGGGTTTGGGAGTTATTTTTCCATTGTAAGAGGTATTTGTGTGCATTCTTAGGGCCACATGCTTCATGCCCAGGCTTTGTATGCACATTTTACTGCATATGGTGAAGGATCAGGGAGGCCTCTTCAGCATTCATCAACTTCCCTGCCCAGCTCCGTGTTCCCTCCCTGACCTGATCCCTGCCATTTCCCAGCGCTGTGTGGCTAGTCAGGTCAGGGTGTGTGTTTTGCATGCTGTAAGTCAAGCCACATCTGCATGGCTTTCAACAGCCAGAAAAGGGGGGTGCAGAGGTCATGACAAAGTTTGGAATCACCCCCAAAGTTGGGTATGTAAGGCTGTGTCCTGCCTACTGAGGGCACAGGACCCATAATTACATGTTTTATTTAAAATGTAGGTTGAAAAAGGCTTGAGAGATAATTAAATTCTACAAATATGTGTACACTGAATATGCCTGCCTGTTCCATTGATCAGAACATAGTGGTGCCCATCCTCCACCCTATTCAGATAGTGTAGTGGGTTCTTTCTTCTTCTTCTTTCTAATTGTTTCCCCAGTGGTTTTTTTTTTTCCCGTACCTAACCACAATTATCAAGGTTACCCCAATGACACACTTTCTCCAGCTGGGTGACGAGAGAGTGGCCGCCTTCACAGCTGGCATCAATGGCACTCTTTGCTTGCTCTGTTGGCAAGGGGTGCAAATGCGAGATGACCCACATCCTCTGTCTCAAGGAGTCCAGCACCTCAGCTCTGTGATGTGCCCAGATCACAGCCAACCTCAGCGTGGGATTCTGGGATACGAACTAGGGCTGCTCGAAGTCTGAGTCACGGAGCCCTATTCGTTGGACTCCAACCTGATTTTTGCAATTCCAGTCTGAAAATCCTAATTCCTAAATAATCGGTGAAACATATTTTTACCTTGGAAATTAGGATTTAGAAATCCAGATTCCAAATTTGATTTTGAGACCATGTTCAGAATCTGATTAGGAATCGGATTTGGAACTGGAAATTCACACATTCCTAAAAAGTCAGATTGGATCAGAAACAACCAATTCTGAGCAACTCTAATATGAATACATATCCTTTGCACTGCCGATGTCCCACTGCATCTACTGTTTATGGTACTTTTTTTATTAAACTGTTTATGCAGCTTCGACAGCCTGCTCCAATTCAGTCTGCCCTCCTTCAGCCTTGTCACCCACCTTCTCCAGGTACTTACCTTGTCTTCTGTCACTCATGGCTCTCAGAGTTAATCATACCTCTCTGGTGATCCCTCTAGAGAACCAGGTCCAGTGGAGATGGGTGCCATGGTCAGTAGTAAGGGGTCTGTGGGGGGGGGGACCTTCATCCTGCCCCAGTCAGGTGGGGTGGGGTGGGGGTCAGCCATGTTTCTATCCACTTCCCCAAACCGGAAAAGGAGTGCTAGACAGTACAGCAGTGTGCTTTCCCATACCTGGCCCTCTGAGCTCTGGCTCCTGAGTTTGCACCTGAACTTAGGTGACCAGCATAAAAGTGCAACAAGCTTTTGGTGTGCCATCAGGCAGTCCTTCTATGAGATGTTCTAGCTTTTACCAGGTCAGTTATCAGGAATAGGCTGAAAGGGAGCTTGGTGTGCTTCTCATCCAAAGAGTGCTGAATCTAATGGGACAGCACTGCAGAACTGTCATTAATTATGAACACAAGTCCCCGGTGTGGAATTTTGAATCAATGGCCTTTTGGCCCAGATGCAGGAGTGCTACCACCGTGTCATAGTGACACATTGTTGCTTTTTAATGCAATCATTTTTTGGTACATTTGTTGGTTGACTTAATAATAGGGCAGAGTGCAGGGGAAATTCATAGCTAATCATACTGTTATTAACTGTGTCAGCAAATGCCAATGAAGAAATGAGTAATCATTTTCAAGTAAGAATTATCGATGAATTCAATTGGATTTTGCATCTGGGTTCTCAGGGCCAATTAGCTATCTTAATTCAGGTGGCGTTGCTGTCAAAGAGTAACACAGGAGAATAATGGTCCACACTTTTTGTGCCTAATGAGGTCTGAGCCCAAACCGCGGCTCCCTACCCATTAAAAGAACAATGGTCCATGAATTTTCAAGAGCACACTCATTACTTCCTTGGGATTTGTCACAAAATACATTGACTCATTCGAGACTAATTTGACATGAATTGCAGTATATTTTGTTTTGAAAATGCTGCTTCATAGAGTGAGCTGTATGTTCTGTAAGGCAAGATCTGTAGGTAACTTTCCCTATCCTCCTCCTTCTGTGTTTTTTGTACCTTCTAAATGTTAGTTTTTTTTGCTCTTACTTTTTTTGCTACCCCTTTATGGAACCACAGTGGTCTGCCTTTTCTCTTATCCTTGCTAATCTGCCTGACACCGAGATTTGTAGCTTTTTCAATGCCCTCCTTCATTTTTGCCCGCTGTTCCTTGACTCCCCCAGTTTCCCTATCCCTGCTAGGGCATCCCTGAGTCATTCTCCCATCTTCTTAAAATCGACCCTCCTGAAGTCCAGGACCCTCGTCCTCGTGTGGTCAGATTCTGACCTAGTTCTTCTGTTAAACAACACTGGAAGGTGATCACTGATCTCCTGGTGGTCCCCAACTGTGACATCAGCAACACTGTGCCTGTTTTTCACTACCAGGTCCAGTAATACCCCCTCACAAGTGAGTTCCTTAACTAGCTGACTGACTGAGGAATGCCCCTTGCAGGGAGTCCAGGATGTCCCTACTCCTGTCTGTTGCCATTCTGGGGAAGCTCCAATATATGTCCTGTAGATTGAAGTCTCCCACTAGTAATGCCGCTCCCTTGTAAGCCATCCTTTGGATTCCTTCCAGCATTTTCTTATCCATACCCCCCCCCCGTGTTGGAGATCTGTAGAGCACTCCTATGCAAACAGCAGCCCCTTTCCTTTTCTCCAGGGTGACCCACAATATCACCACTCATCCCTGCTCCCCCAGTTTCTCCCTACCCTGTCCTTCCTGAACAGAGTATAACCTGGTATGGCCAAATCCCAGTTCTGATTTTCATTGCACCAGGTCCGCTTCTGCATGGTGGCCTCTAGGTCTGCAACCTTCTTGCACAGACTTCAAGCATTTGCGCACATGGCTCTCCAGGTTGTGTCATTATCCCCCTTTCTTTTTCTCATTTGGCCTCCCTTGTTTCACCCACTATTTTTCATATTTTCATTATTTTCTTCCACCCCCTGGACCTCATTATTATTTGGTCATTTCTGGGGTTTCACTCCCTCAGGATACCCATTGTTGACCTCGTGAACTTGTGTGGGGGGGGGGCAGTTTATGTCTCCCTGACTTATTCCACCTCACCCCTCAGCTATTTTAAATGTTTACAATGTAGCATTTAAAGGGTAAAGATGACAGGGTTCCAACCCCTCCAGGCATTGCAAACATAAAGTTCCAGGACCAAAGACACCATTGGGAGAAAGGCCCAAAAGCACAATGGAAAACAGACAAGGACGTTCTTCCCAAGAAGAAGAGACGTAACCAGATTGAGATCCAGACCTGGAGAATCACCAACCAACTCCAACTCTTCTGGAACTACCTGATCCTTTCTGACCTTAGGCATGGAGGAGAGGAAAAAAAAACCTTTGTAGTGAAGCCCTTGAGGGGCAGAGTGTTTGAGTACCTGCATGATCTTCACCCTTGGGAGGCAGAGAAAGAGAAGTCAGAGGAGACCAGGTGAACCTCAGGTGGCTGTAGGTGGAATAACTGTCAAAGGTGCTGCTGACATGGTGTGCACTGCCAAATGAGTCCCCAAGGACTTGGAATCCCCACCCTCTGGTAGCTGAAGTCTTAAATGCTATATCAAGAGATGCCGCCAAGTTGATCTGCATCTCTAAAGTTTTCCCCAGAGCACAGGGCATTCTCACCCGAAGGGTAGAAAGAGAAGGACCCTACCTGAGTCCAGGGTCCTACCCTCTAGATGCGGACTTCATGGGAGCAGAGTGAGACCATTGGACTTCAGGGCGGGGGGGGGACCTGGAAGCCATGTATGATCATGCATGGCATGCCTCAGGAGTCAGTAGGAGAGTATCGCTGAAGTAGGAGGCCAATGGCAAACCCTGATGGCCATGAGACACAGAGGTGCAGTGTAAAGGTAGGTTAGACAGATTGATTAAGCATAGTAAGTGACTGAGCATTTGACTGAGGCTGCATGATAGTGAGACTGAGACTGAATGATAGAAAAAACAAAGTGGCAGATGTACACCAACCAGATCCACATGGAGGTACTTAGCAAGTCTGAAAAAATAATGTACAGTCTGAGAGAAGAAACATGAGCTGATTTACCACAGAAATGCAAGAGCACTGATGCTGAACCAAGGAAGAACAAGGTGGGCAAAATGACTGGGTTCCTGGAGCAGCTGGAAGTAATGACCATGACTGAAAAGGTGACTGTAAGGGAGAACTTGGCAGCAAAGTTTCCTGCATCCTAGAGAGGCTTGCTTGAGAAATGTGGGGGAAAGCAGCGACAAATGGATTACAACACTGAGGAGCTCCAGCAAGGCAGAGAAAACAATATTTCCCAAGGGCACTAGAACCTTGGTGCAGCCAGAAACAAGCCGCTAGTGTAGAGCGGCCTACTAATAGAAATGATGACATGTGCTGCAATAGAAAAAGTGCAGGGGAAGCAGCACGGCTAACTGCCAAAGCCCTGAGCAGTATTCAGTGGGTGGCCAGAAGAGTCCAAAGAACATGGGGAGCCAGATGGCAGTGGCCAGAGGCCATGCACACTGAGGATAGAGGGAGGGATGGCAGGAGGCGGCCGCATGGCAGAGGCATGGCGGGGCAGAGAGAAGCAGGTGCACGTCCATATCAATGAAACATCTGAGCATGCAGGAGACGCTTAGACATGCATGGTTTTATACCACATGGAGGAGGTGTGTGTGAGTGTGTGTCGCTCACTGCCCTTCCAAACTGCATGCCTGCATGCATGCAGTGCCTTTTATTATGTGTGTATGGACTCTGCGAACAGCCTAGCTACGAAGTATTTGTCTAGATAAAACTGTTAGTTGTTGTTGTTGCCTGTTTTGTGACTTTCAGATATGTAATGGATGTAACTTGAGGAATTGCTGGGGTGACAAATCGTGACCATGTGGTGTGTGTAAGCCCCCCTTTGTGAGGAGACCTTAACTGGGCTGCACTTTCCACTTTCTTGCTGCTGCAAACTGTGGTGCAGCTCTCTGCTCGACTGTATGTGTGTGGTGGTGAGAGAAAGCTGTGCTGCTTTTAATCTTCTTTACCTCCTGTGCCTGTCTCCAGTAACTGCTGCCATGATCATCAAGCTCTGATCACCAATCCTGGCAGAGGGGACCGGGAGCAAAATAGCAGGGACCACTACATGTTCAGTGCCTCAATGCACCATGAGGACATGAACTGCCACCATCTTCTGAGTGGGAGTGCATGCTGTCAGGGGCTCCACCCCAGCACTCCCTGCTCTAGACCCTGTCAGCATACCCAACACAGACCCACTGCATTCACAATCCTAAATGGATTGACCGGACGATAGCCAAGGAAGCTACAACAATCATTTGAGGGCCAGAACATGTTTGAAGGCAAAAATAACTATAAAATAAAGATGTCTGAGCACTAGGCTCCTACAGAAAAATGGGCGTGGCCATCTTGCCACCCTCCGACCCCACAGCTCAGTCAATCAGTGAGCTAGAAAACCCAGGACTACACCAGACAGACTTGTGTGGAGGATGATGAAATAAGGACCCTCTCCACTATATTGGCAGGCTAGTGGAGCCAATCAGGAGGACTGATCAATAGCCCTGCCTGACAAATAAGACACTGAATGGTAGGAGAGAAGTTTCTGGGCTCATGGGGAGCTTGTGGCAGTTGGAGAGAAACTCTGAAGTATGCTACTGCTGAACAAGCTGACAGCCTAGCCAGCCCAGTCTCTGGTGAGCCCTCTCCATGGGTCACAATTTCACCATCCTGTGAGTTTTATCCTGGGTTCATATTGTAGAGGCTGTGCCAGAGAAGGCACCTGGTAAGTAAAGCTGTGAAAATATGCCAGAAGGGCAGCAACTGAGAAAAAACAATCAGAGTTTGTGCCGGGGTGGGGGGTGTGGGGGCATTTTCTGCAGAATGAAGCTCCTGTAAGGAATTCTGAAAGATACTGTCCTGTGACAGCTGCTGAGCTGAGAAACTGGAGACTGTGAATTGCTCCTTCATTGAGCTGCTGTGGAGCCAGCCATTTATGATGACCAAAACAACTTTCCTACATTTGGACCACCATAAAGCAGTAGCACTTAGTGTCCCACCTTATCCTAGGGGCACCTACCTTCACAGCACTTCATTGTCCCATCCCCATGTCTACCCCTTCCCCTCCCCTCCACACTGGGCACCCATTCCCCTCTCTGTCCCCACCTTCATTCCCCCCATCTGCTGCTCTCCTAGCCCCATTGTCTCCAGCTTTCCTTAAGACTGTTCTTAACCCCTTATGCAGGCATACTTCACTATTCTGCAGCTGTGCCTGTTCTCCCCTTACAAGTATGCTGAACTCTCTGACGCAGGCACCTTTTCACCAATGCTGTAGCAGTGTCTATATGTTATACCTTAAGCTAAATGCTATCCCAGTCTCATAATTCACACCAATTTATTGTCTACCTAGCTTGTAATGTATTGTTTTGTACCAGTGCAATTTTGTACTTGCTTGTAATGTAATGCCTTGTAATGCTATGTACCTGTTCCATTTTTATGTTGCTTGCACTCATGTGCAAGAAACGTAGTGCCATCATCCGAGTTTTCGGAGGTGTGGCAGCCCTCTTCTAATTCAGTCAGTGTGTTTGCAGGCGCGGCCGCAGTTCCCCAATCGCTGCTGGAGCTGTCTATGACAGCAGTCTAAAATGCAGTGGCGTACAGTTGAAAGGGGGAGCTACGCTTCAGTGAGCAGCGATAAGATATCGCCTGCTCATGCAAGTTCCCCCTACACACACACACACACGCATGCATACTGTGTGCTCGGCCCCCCCACACACACTGTATAGCCGACGGGGTGCCTAATCTCCCTGTTGTGTACTCGTTCTCCCCAAAAACTGAGTTGCACATGCCGCTGGGTACCCACTGGCGTGGCAACATCAATATAGCCGACGGGGTGCACAATCCCTGTCGGCTCCACTGTCCCCCCCAAAGTACACATGGTGCCATGCTGGGAGCTCCACCCAGCGTGGCAACAGACGCTATCACCGGCGGGGTGCCCAATCCCCATCGGCTCCATGGCCCCCAAACAGCGTCCTTGTGCCACAGTGAGCCCACCCCAGCATGGTAAACATCCGCATCATCCTCCTGTTTTTTAAAAAAACAACTTGCAACACAAAAACAGTCCCTCGCTGTCTGGGCCCCCACCTGCGCCCACCCACTGCGCACCCCGCCTCCCACACCCCCCTCACCCCATACTTACCTCCGGACCTCAGCGCGATGATCTTCGGTAGACCAGGAACACTTCTGCACTCTTCAAAGCCGACTGCGAACTGAGGAAATGCCGGTAAGCTGTATAATGTAATAAATAGGTTTTTTTCAACTTTGCTGCATATCTCAGGCATTTTTTGGAATTTTTGCACCAAATTTTCAACATGGGGTTTTTGGGACCCCTTCTCATGAATGCTCTCACTGTTATGGAGTTAACCGGGCCTGAAGGGTGATTTTGCAGTCACTACGCGAAATCACCTTTCCGCACTGATTAACAAAATGACACTGCCAGTGTTCATAAGGTGGGCTCTCAAAAAGCCTATGGTGAAAATTTGGTGACAAAATTCCTAAAAATGACTGTTTTACAAGCCTGCGTTGCGCACTTCCTATGCACGCTCGTAAGTTCATGAATTTTCAATATTTTCACTCCAGATTTCCAACATCTCCATTTTACCACACCTCCTTATGAGCAGTACAGCTGTCATTTTTCACATCTCACCCACAACGTGTTTCCACCCATCTAGCGCACAATGGCACAGTCAGTGTGCAAAATCAATGTATGGGACACATTAAGAAAATCACAGTGACACTGTTCATGAGCAGAAGTCTTAAAATGGCTATGTTGAAAATTTGGTCACAAACTTCCTAAAAATGACTGTTTCATGATCGTGCGTTGCGCAGTTCCTACGCATGCTCGTAAGTTTGCAAATTTTCAATATTTGCACTCCACTGACTTCCAAATACCTACACAGCACATACAAGCAAGCAACATTCGGCAATGACAAATGGTTGTTTCTTGTAACTGACATGGATCCTACAAATGAGCATCTGCTCACAGGTGTTCTCCAAGAAATCATTAAAATAAAATAAAATAAAAAAAAAGGTAGGGGCATGATAGTGCTTTTCCTTTTAACTGTTGCACATAGACAATGGAGACTCAGAAATGCAGTTTAAGGTTTTTTAATGTGTACAAAAAAGCAGGAAATACATAGAAGAACTTAAAAAGCAGCATGTGTATTTAACAGAAATCACAAGGCTAAGTTCGTAAAACAGCATGTAGTCTTTGGGACTTTGTTGAGATAGTTCAGTTGTTCTCAGCTTTACATCTTGCACATTCTGAAGCATGAAGACAGACACAAGAGGTGGAAGCAGTTGGGCAACACAAACCCTGCACTTTACTCCAGCCGGAGCTTTAGAAGGTATAAAACGATTTGTGCAGTATGTGGTTTTATAAGTCATGGGCTTCCATTAAAGGAAAAATACACCCTCATATCGTTTAAATTTTATTTGTTTCCATGCCAACAGACAACTCTTTTCATGTAACTGTTACAGATGCATGCAACTGCCTTAGTCTGTTTTACACTTCATACTAGGCCCTGTAACTGTTCTGCGAGGCTCCATTTGGTGGTTGTTGAAATCTTATTGTCCCTGAGAGCTGCATTAGCATATAAGAACATGATGCGTAATCAACATTTAAAGTCCCCAGTATGCCTGTCTGCTTAATTAGTCTTCAAAGAAAAAAGCTACAAGAAAGTATGAAATACCACTTTTACCTTCAGTGAGCTTTGCAAACTATCTGAGTTGTAATGCAGGGTTTTTCCCTTTAACTTCATTCAGTTTATGTGTTTCCAGAGAGATTTTGCAGGGTGTTTGTTCTTTCAGCATAGAGTTACATGATACAAATGGTTGATCTGACATCATGTTCTCGTATGCTGCTGCATTTCTCATAGACAATGAGATTTCAACGACCATGAAATGGAGACCCACAGGGCAGTCACGGGAGCTACCATGAGCAGTGAAAACAAACTAAAGGTAACACATATAGCCCAAACAGCTACAGGAAAGGAGTTGTCTTTTGGCATGAAACAAATAAAATTTAAATGATATGAGGGTTTAGTTTTCCTTTAAGGTGTTAATTGAGATATCAGTATATTCAATTTAAAGAACTTAATTTAATTACATTGGATATGACTCCAATAAGAAAAATCGAATGCTAAACAGTGACATAAATTACTTAATTGGGGAGGCAATTCATTTTGAGTAATCATGCTGCACACTTTAAGCAATAAGGTATGATGGGACATTGGTGGTACTAGGTTTCCCCACAGCCAGGGGTGCAGTGAGGCATGAAGTGAAGCCAAGTGCCTTTAGCCCCCTGACCATGGGGGGAAACCTAGTACCACCAATGTCCCCAGAGTGCCCTATTTCTTATATAAAATGGGCCCATAGGCAACTGTTAAAAAATGAACACTCTAAAAGATTCCAAAGCCACAAAAAATATTATAAAATGTTGCTAAATAATGTAAAATAGTCATTCCACAGATGTTTTTTACCTGTCAGTCATCTGTCTTTCTTCATATTCAATACATTGTGTGATTGTTTACCATGGAATAGAAGAATTCAGAGCTCTGTATTATTCCATCAGTAGAATGCTCCCCCCTTCATACACACACACACACACACACACACGGAATGGTAATGTGGAATACATGAATTCAAAATTCTTCAGAGTTTCACTGGCATACACACACAGACACACACACACAGGCCTCAGGTGGAACCAGAACCTCAATTTTATCTGTTGCCAGATAAGGAGCAGGAAATTCTCTGCCAAACTGGTAGGGATAGAAGGGGGATTTTTCGAGGGCATCAAAGAAACACCAGCCATGGAAACTCTGAATAGTACTTGATTTTTAAGTTTGCTGCATGGCACATGTGCAGCAAGCTTCTTATTACGTGTGGCTTGAGCGAAAACTTCGAAGAAAGAGCCGAAATATGTGGGGAATGTAGCCGATCCGCACATGCGCACTAATGCCATTGCTTGTGTGCATGTGTGGAGTCCTGCTTTTACTTTCATACCCCTCTGCATCCCTGTTCTCTGTATGAGAACACTGGGATTTTCTTGACTTCTGCAGCCACAGCTGGAACTCATGCTGCCCGCTGCAGAGTCATCCAGCTGCCCATTTTCCCTGGTGTCTAGTGGCACCCCTTCCCCAACCCATTGACAACAGTTTTTGCCGACATCAGGGTGCCCAATCCCCATGTCGGCAATAGAACCCCCCCCCACCGGTAGTGTGGAACACTGGGGAGCCTACTCCAAGTGTCCCCAGGTATGTCTGCCTCCCAGTACTGTGGGACACTGGGTAGCCCACTCCCAGTGTCCCAAAATATTGATTCAATGTACCTGTGAATAAAAGAAAACAGTCCCCAATGGTTATTTTTTGTCTCCGAAAAAAAGAAAATGGTCCCTTGTTGTCTCCCCTTCCAACCACCTCATCCTGACCCTCCTACTGAGCAATCCACCACCCCACACCCCCCCTTGCCCTATACTTACCACTAGAGGCCATCATCTGACATCTTCTGTGCACCAGAACACCTGTGCACTCTTCAAAGCCGAACCTCAAACTGAGAAATGAAGATAAATACCATATAATGTATTTTAATGATGTTTTCAACTTGTCTTGATATCTAAGCCATTTTTTGGAATTTTTTTCACCAAATTTTCAGCATGGGCTTTTTGGGACCCCACCCCAACACTGTGACTGTCGTTTCGTTATTTGGGCCCGGAAGGTGATTTCACAGTCGCTACTCAAAATCATCTTTCAGGACCAATTAACAAAATTACAGTGCCAGTGTTCATGAGTTGGGGTCCCAAAAAGGCCACGTTTAAAATTTGATGGAAAAATTCCAATAAATGGCCGAGTTAGGTGCGCTTGTTGAAATTTTTCTACGCACGCACATAACTTTGGAAATTTTTAATATTTTGACTCCAAATGTTCAACATAGCCATTTTTCAGACCACCTCATGAACAGTACAGCTGTCATTTTTCACATCCAGCCCCAAATGTGTTTTCGCACCTCTGATATGCAATGGCGCAGTCCCTGTATGAAATCACCTTTTGGGACTGATTAACAAAATCACCATGCCAGTGTTCATGAGGTGGGGACCCAAAAAGCCTATGTTGAAAATTTGGTGAAAAAATTCCTTAAAATGTCCGAGTTACGTGCACTAGTTGAAATGTTTCTACGTATGTGCGTAACTCTAGTATTTTTTAATATTTTGACTCCAAATTTTCAATATAGAGATTTTCACACCACCTCATGAACAGTATAGCTGACATTTTTCACATACAGACCAAAACATATTTTCGCATCTGTGGCACGGAATGGTGTTTTGACACGGATTTGAACATTTGCACCTACAGGGTTTATGAGGTAGGGTCATAAGAAGACTATGTTCAATAATTGGGGTCAAACTATAAAACAATAGCTAAGTTATGCCCATTCATTGCAATTTCAGTACGCCCACTTGTAACTTTGGAAATTTTAAATGTTTTGACCCCAGATTTTCAACAGAGCCTTCTTATTACCCAACCTCATGTATGTTACAGATGTCATTTTTCAAATCCTGGCCAAAATGTGTTTTCACACCTGTGGCATGGAATTGCGTTGCAGTTATGCAGAATTATGTTTTGATGGAGATTTTAAAGTTTTCTATACCTGGTACATATGCTGGGATAATAAGATGGCTATGCTGATAAATTTGGTCATGCATCTATAGAGGGGTGGGTACACAGGATCCAAAGGACCCTATGCTCCCACAGTTTCAGGCCCTGCGCTCCCACTATGACATAAGGACAGTTATGGAGGGTGGGAGCGCAGGGCATATATCAAACCACGTTACTGCAGAAGTGTAGACATCAATACCAATGGCGAACTTTCGGCATTGACAAATGCTTGCTTAAATTTGTGTATGTGTGTAAGGAGGGACTCTTGAGTGAAAATAAGATTATTTACATACTTTAATTTAATGAACTTTCATTTTTAGGGCCTAGTTGAAGTTTTTTATATATGAGTAAATGCTGCAGCCATGTTTGTGATGGTAATTAGGAAGTAAGTGGCTTATGAATTCTGTGAGTTGCCCTGGTTGGCAGGGACTTGTTTTTAGCCATTGGTGGTGCTTGTTACTGCCATGGCTACAACCAAGTCTCAGTCAATCAGGACACAAGGATTTCCTTGCCCATTTTATATTCACTATTAAAAAAAAAAGCCAGATAGCCCTTACTAAGTGGGGTGAATTGTGGAACAGGGACCCAGGGGGTGAGTGCCCTGAGTACGTGGGTTCTCTTGATCCAGAGGGGAGTTGGGCCATGGAAGTCATTCCTGGAGTCTGGGCTCTTCGGGGACTGTGAAGCCACTGCGTAGTGCTCCAGCATGCTGTGAATGTTGAGCCAGAAGGGCTGTGCTGTCAGAGTTGAACTAGAAAGGCTATGCTGCTGCAAATCGTCTGTGACAGTCCAAAGTGGTTCATCATCATATCCCAGCCATTGGGGCCTACTTCTGAATGCTGTCTGATCTGCTGCTGTGTGCTGGTTCCCGCCTCATCTGAGCTGCTGAATCTGTGGGTCACATGAGTGCTGGCATTGCTGGCTGGGGTCTTTGTACTTTTCTCTGTTCAATTATAGTTACCTCGGAGGGATTACACTTTCCTTTGGAGTTTCAGGTTCTAAATTGTGCTGACATACCATGGTCTCTTGCGGGTTAAATGCAAGCTTGCTAATTGTTTCAACAAGTGCCCTACTGAGAGAACCTGGGGAACATAGCTACCAGGCCTGCAGCAGCACTTAGTGTAATTTCTGGGTATCTAGAGTCATTGGTTGCTGTTTCCTACTTGACACTAGAGTTCTAGTACTGGTAACATCATAAAGGTATGTTGCACATTGTGTAGAGTAACTCCTCCTATTGTATCTCTTGTTTGGGTGGGTGTGTCAGTGATGGTGTGGGATCTGAAAGGGTTGTAGTGATACTATCAACCCACATTACAGTAGCTCCCTGGGATGTTGTCATCATGCAGGAATACTTAGCGTGACTTGCAACTGTTTAATTGATTCTCTTCTTCCAGGCATAACTACAAAATAAAAGCATTGTTTATTTACTGAATTTTATTTCTATATGTGTGTTCTTTTTGTAAACCTGATTGAATTGTCTACTGGTGAAGGTATTAACTATCGTATTGGTCCCCAGAGTGTGGTTCAGTCCAGTGTAGGGAGGTGGGTAGGTACTGCATCCCAGAGGGTGGTACTGCACACATCTTGCCCATTTATTCTCTCTGAGTGGAGGCAGCATGCTATTTCTTATTTGTTCTGGCATGAACCCTTTTACTACAGGAGAAAGAACAAACCCAACCCCTCTGCCAGGTGGGCCCTGTACAGTCACCAGGCAGGGGTGTGAACCTGGACACAGCAACCCAGAGGTCACACCTGTCTGCATATACTAGTCCCCTTCATCCATAACATGCAGTACTAAAGATTTTCCAGTACACTTATGAAGGGGGCCTAGTGCTATAACGTTGCAGTTAAACACCCTCTAGAACACAATGTGAGGACTGATGTTTCTCTTCCATTGAGAGGCCTGAAATACATGGGTACCTCCCCCTACACCGGGAGAAAGCTGCTTGTCTCTTTCTGCTTCCTGCTCTTCCTGTACCAGTCACTGCACGGTGGCCCAGATCTAAAACATATGCGGGGGACTCTATTTTATAGGCAGAGGGAGGAGTAGGCAGCTTCCTTTGCATTTCCATAGACACTGCACATGTGCTAGCAGGCACAGTTATTCAGCAGTTTTGCAAAGCTGGGAGGGAGAGATAGTCTGGAAAGTTCCAGGACTCAGGGCTTCTGTTTCCTACTTCAATTAAACAATAAGGCATGACCGGGGTGTGTTATGGTGGGATAACGGCCCACCTTGAGTGGGTTGAAGCACGAGACGACGTTGAGTGCTTCCACAACCAGAGAAGGGCCATTGTCTCACCATAATGCACCCCCTGGAGTGCCTAACTGTGATTATTAAAGGGTCCTTTTAGTAAATTGGATGTATTCATTTTAACAAATATGTTTGTTATTATATTTAGTAAAACAACATGTTCAATATGTAAATGAAAGTATAACAAAAAATAGTTCAATTTGGACATAATATGATAAAAAACTCGTCGGTAGGTGGCATTAATTGAAAAATAAGGCATGACAGGGAGTGCATTATGGTAAGAAAACAACCCGCCTCAGGTCTGTTGAAGTACAAGGTGAAGCCGAGTGCTTCCACCACCAGAGAAGGGCTGTTAGCTCACTATAACACACCCACTGTAGTGCCTTATTGAAATTATTAAATGGGTCATTTTTAGTAAGACCAGATGCATTTTTTAAACATATTTTTCTTGCACTACTTTCGGCCGGGCTGTTGTACTCAGATAACAGCCTGGCTGAAAGCACCTCTTGGTCAGCAGGCCAGGTGACACTGAGGGTTGAGGCACTGGACACCACACCTTGCACCATGCTGGCAACTTGAGTTCTAGAGCAGACTCGAGTTGCCAGGGATCAGATGGGGAGGCAGCGTCTCAGTGCTTGGTATTCATATGGCCCCTAGTATCAGCTGAGGGCAAGGCAATCGGGGACTGTCAGTGTAGGAGGAGGGCGTGGCAGCTTCTAATGCTCCATGCATGGAAGCATGCATAGAGATGTCTAGGTGGCATTGCACACCAGCCTTCAGAACAAAATGGGAAAATGGTTTCCAGAGTTACCACTATCCTGGCCACCCAGTAGTGTTGTGCCTGGTGCACACCCAGGCTATGCAGCATTGGCACAAAGTTAAGTCTTGGTGGAAAACCGGGGGAGTGGGGTTGGGATGACTGGCATCTGGAGTGCAGCTTGGGACAAAGGTGAGAAAAAATCACTAACTGCAAAAAGAGAAAGTACTTCTTGGCTAATCGGGAGCCAGCATTTTTTCTACCCATTTCATCATGCTGAATATAAGCAGCAGTTTATTAAGAGCAAAAGCAGGGCAGGCACTAGCTTCAAACACTAGTGTAGTGTCAGGACAGAGAAGTCCACATTCACCACCGTCAGTTTTCAGGAGTCTGCCAGTTGGATAGGGGCACTAACGTAACATCAGGCATTGTGGTATAGCAGGCCGCATTTCCCACTGGTGACACTTTTAGAAAGCTACCAGTCGGATCAGGCAGATCAACGGGTAGTTTTGGCAATGGGAAATCCAGCCTGTCCATTTTAACAAGCAAACAGTATTTTGCAGTTCATGTCGTTCTGGTGTGGTCAGCGAGACATAGTTGTTTAGAGTCATGGTCACTCAACTCAAAAACAGTATGGTTTAAAAAAAAAGAGTTTGTACAGCATTTGTTTTGTAGATTGAGATCAGGGCCAGTGAGAATGTGGGAGACCGGAACCAGGAGTACCGAAAGTGAAAGCTAAGGTGAGGTCCTGTGTGGGACGAGTAGCTATGTTTGTTAAGAGAATTCACTTTTCTCTAAGAGCATATGGCTATGTTTAATGTGATGAGTCCCACTTGCCAGGAGCTTCTTCAGTTGGGCTGTTGTGCTGGAAGACCAGCCTGGCTGAAAGTACCTGTTGGCCATTTAGGATTCTACATTCTTTCTACCCATTTCATAACACCTAGTAACTCAGACTCAAATCGTGAACATATACAGTAGATAATGTTTTTAATTTTCCTCATTATTATGATGTACTTTGTTGAAATGGCAGATACAATTATGATTTTACTATGTCTGTATATTTTATGTTTATGTGTGATTTTGTATGTCATAATGTTGTTACATTTTTTACATGCTTTGAAAATTAATAAGCTAAACTGAACTGAACAGATCTGATTTGAACGAGAAGGAGCTGAGAAGCTGGTAACATACTTTACCCTGCAGACCCTTGCTATCCTTTGCAAGGCACTTCTCTCAACACATAACATAGGAAAAGGGACAGGTTAGTCCCCTGTCATACCCCTGCAAGACAGTATTGTGGCTTATCACCCTCTGCCCATGACCAGCAAAGGCTGGGACACATAGGAGACATAGCTCACACAAAGACTTGCAAATGATGAGACAAACTGGAGGAAAGGAGTAGGGGCCCCATACCACAGGAGCTGTGCCACCTTGTGGTATCAAACAGACTGCTTCTACCAGCAAGAGGTGCCTCACCTTACCAGATTCAACACTTGTAAATATTACACATTGTTTAGTTACCATAATTGTATGTTCTAAACATTAGACTGGGTCCAGTAACTATATACCATGTGCTGAATGGCTGGGTCTTGCACTGTGCCACTCTTAGCAGTGTTCACAGTCCATCTTTCCATTGTCTCCTTTTCTGGCTGCTGGAAAGGAAAAACAACCCACATATATGCAAGAGATACACATAATGCACAGACTCCTGTAAAAGACAATTTCAGTCCACAAACCCCCTCTTTAACCATCTTCCATCAGTGAAGGAACACTTGCCATGCACATTTATGCATAGCACATTTCCTGTCTCAAAATTTACCGTATATCCCCACATAGCCATCAGTCTTTCCTGGGTCTTCTAATCGACTGTCACTCTTCTCTCCTGTAACAAAACATAATATACCGCACAAACCACAATAAACAGTATGCTGACACTAAAATATTATCTTTGTTTATAAAACACATGGAATTGAAAACTTGGATATAAAATGCATGGGAATAAACAGGAAAGTCCTTCATAGTCTTAGAGAGTATGGCCTGTTCCATAGGTAGGGACTCCTGAGGGAAATTTTGAGTCTCACCAGAGGCTGTCCATAAATACTCCCCTCTCTATGTATGAACATGTGTAACTGAAAAATCCTACTGCACCAATAGACATCTTCTGTTCTCCTCTGCAACACTGGAATGAGAAACACTGCCACTCCTCAACAAGGGAGTGGACAGAGGAACTGCCGGAAGGATGGATTCCGCTGGACCTGGGAAAATTGAATATACTGCAGCTTCCTCCTTCACAAGGAAGCAACAGAAGTCTGGACTCATCTGCAGCACTCCAAGAACTTCAAAAAACAACAGACAAACCTCTGCAATTGGCCAGCTGGTCCTCTCTCCCCTTAGATGTAGTGGTGAGGGTGAGGTTTCTTCACAATGCACCCATAAGGGCAAGGAACAGTGATTTACTGTCCTTTGTTCAGTCCCTTCATATCAGTGTGCACCACCTCATGCATCCTGATGCGATACATGGAATCTAGGGATGGGAGCACCGCAAAAGGTTCTGAGGTTCTAAAAGGTTCTGATGAGCAAAAAAGGTTCAGATCCTTATCCAAACCTTATCTGAACCTTTTATAACCTTTATCGTTTTATGGTAACTGCATGTTAGAAATCATTTTAAACTGTTTTTAATCAACATAATGTATCTGTAGAAAAAAAATTAAACTACTGTTTAGTAGTAATAAACAGAATAATAAGCGAGATGAGATGAGAAGGAGTGAGCGATGTGACTGTGGATGAGCTTACTGGAGGTACCAGTGCTGTAATATGTACAACTGGCACTGACCTCTAAGATGATGATGATGACGATTTTGTCTAAAGGCAGGCAAGACCAGAACTTTGACCAGCCCTTTTAGCTTAGTAGTAAAAGCTCCAGTGTGAACCATGAAACTCTGACAGCCACCCACCATACTGTCTGTGGGATTTTTTTTTGTTAAAAGGCAGGCAACTACCAGAGAGCGCTCTCTAATCACGCTTCTGTTTCTGACATTTAAGAAAGTAATACTAATACTGTGTATAAGTTATTAACAGCAGTAATTTCTATTTCTCAACAGGTACAGGCACCAGTGTGAATGTGTCTTAGTTAAGTAATCAAGAAGAAGCCAGGAACTACTAAACAGTGGTTTAATTTTTTTCTACAGATACAGTATGTTGATTAAATAGGCATTTGACTCTGTTCCTCATGGGGGCCTGTTGGATAAACTAGGAGAAATGGGGGTGGGAAACCAGATGATCCGATGGATAGGCAATTGGCTCCAGGACCGGACCCAGAGGGTCGTAGTTGGTGGGATAATCTCTTCCCCAAGGAGGGTCATTAGTGGGGTCCCACAGGGATCAGTCCTTGGGCCCCTTCTGTTCAACGCCTACGTATCTGACATAAGGACAGGAATCAGGAGTGAGATGAGTCTCTTTGCAGATGACTCGAAACTGGGGGCAGTGGTGGATGGGGAGGAGGGGAGGGTGGCCCTGCAGGGGGACCTGGAGGCTCTGGAAAGATGGTCTAGAAAGTGGAAGCTGAGGTTTAATGCAGGGAAATGCAAGGTACTCCATCTGGGGGCCAGAAACCCAGGCCAAGTGTACACCCTGGGAAATACTACAAGTCTCAATGGCTGAGAGGGACCTGGGGTGGTGGTGGATGTCAAGATGAACAACTCTGAGACTTGTAGGAGGGCAGCAGCCAAGGCCAACAGGATGCTGGGATGCATCGCTAGGGGATCACCTCCAGAAGGAGGAAGTGATACTCCCCTGTATAACTGCTTGGTGAGGCCGCACCTGGAGTACTGCGTGCAGTTTTGGAGGCCACACTTAAAGAGGACATTAACCTCCTGGAGAGGGTCCAGAGGAGGGCAACCAAAATGATTTGGGGCTTGGGGGACAGGACCTATGAGGAGAGGCTCGAAGAGCTAAATATGTACACTTTGGAAGAGAGAAGGGACCGGGGGGACATGATAGAGGTCTTCAGGTACATGAAGAGGGTAAATAGGGGAGGAACAGTGAGGGTGCTTCGAAGGAAGGAGGAAGGGGCCACTAGAGGGCATGGGTGGAAGCTGGAGGGGGGAAGATTCAGGGGAGAAAGGAGGAGGTGCTACTTCACTGAGAGGGTGGTAGAGCCATGGAATGCACTACCTAGGGGGCTGGTGGAGGCAGAGACAGTGGAGGGGTTCAAGAGGGGGTGGGACAGGTACAGGGGAAGGGTTCAGGAAGCAAAATCCAATGCAGCAAGAATATCCGGAACTGGGAAGGGAGAAGCCAGAGAAGGCGAGGGGGACAGCAAGGTCAGCACCCAGGGTGGGGGCTGACCAAACGAGCAGACACGAAAGACCATTAGGCCTATTCTGCTGGCATTTTAGTATGTTAGTATGTAACACAAAAACAGCACCAGACCAGCGCAGAGGGCAGCCAGTCAAAGAGAGCCAGTCAGCCAGCTGCCACTTCAAGACTGCTGCTACCCCCGCCTACTACAATCAGGGGAAAACCAGAAGTAGTCTACCATACCAGCACTGAGATCAATTTGGTTAAGGCACATTTACCAACAAGCATCTGTCAATGCCGAATGTTGTCTTGCTGGCATTGGCATTGGCAATGCAGGAGTTAGAGAGATGTATAATAGAAATGGTAGTGAAGTATTGAACTGACGTCAACCCCAACCCCACCCTGCAGAGACTGACAAGCATTGGGGTGTGCCTTTGGGTCATCGGCCATAACGCTCATGATATTTCACCTCACCCCACCCTGCAGACACCGACAAGTGTCACGGTGTGCCTTGCAGTCTTCGGGCCTTACGCTCACCCCATTCCATAAGGAAATACGCTGAGATGGGTGCAGTATAGGAAAATGGGGTGAACTTTGGGGCCGAAGAGTCCAAGGCACACCTCGATGCCTGTCACTGGCTGCAGGGTGAGGGTGGGGGTGGAATGGCATGAGCATTACAACAGACAGTCCCAAGTCACACCCCTGATGCCTGTCAGTCACTACAGGGTGCAGCGTTACGGTTGGAAACCGTAATGCCCCAGGTATTTGTTGGTATTTTCACTCCAGATTTTCAACATGGGCTTTTTGTGACCCTACCTCATGAACAGTGGCACTATCAGTTCGTTAGCTGAAAGGTGATTTTGCACAGTGACTGTGCCATTTGGCTCCACAGGTGCAAAAACACATTTCGGGCATGATGTGAAAATGACAGCTGTACTGTTCATGAGGGAGGCGTAAAAATGGCAATGCTGAAAATCTGGAGTGATATGAAAAATTAGTGAAGTCAGGCGTGCATAGAAACTGAGCAGCATGCGCCGTAATGCAATTATTTGGGGATTTTTAACCACATTTTCAACATAGGCATTTTGGGACCTCTACTCATAAACAGTGGCACTGTGATTTTGTTACTCTGTCCCGAACATTGATTTCCCACAGTGATTGCGCCATTGTGCGCCAAATGTGCGAAATCACATTTTGGGCAGGAGGTAAAAAATGACAGCTGTACTGTTCATAAGGAGGTGTGAAAAAATGGCAATGTTGAAAATCTGGAGTGAAAATATTAAAAATTTTCGAAGTTATGAGCGTGTGGGAAAACTGCTCAATACACACTTATAACAGTAATTTTGGAGAATTTTTTCACCAAATTTGTACCATAAGCTTTTGGAGACTCTACTTCATGAACAGTGGCACTGTCATTTTGTTATTCAGTCCTGAAAGGTGATTCCATGCAGTGACTGTGAAATGACCTTTCAGGACTGAATAATGAGATGACAGTGCATGTGTTCATGAGGTGGGGTCCCAACAACCCCATGTTGAAAATTTGGAGCCAAAATAAAAAATAATGGCTGAGATATCCCACTAAGTTGAAATGAACTCTGGCGGTCCCCCGAGGGTCCGAGAGGGCAAGCGCACATGGACGCCCTCCCCCACAGCAGGTCGCCCCTTTGAAAAACAAAATCAGATTTGAACTCCGGCGGTTCCCCGAAGGTCCGAGAGGGCGCACGCACATGGACGCCCTTCCCCACAGCAGCTCGCCCTTTGAAAAATAAAATCAGATTTGAACTCGAGAAAGGGTCCTGAAGGAACTGGAAGTAATAAGAGTTGATAAAGCAATGGGGCCAGATGGGGTGCACCCCAGGGTCCTTAAAGAACTAAGAGAGGTGGTGGCTGAACCTCTTGCTACCCTGTTTAGCCGATCACTAGAAACAGGGGAGGTACCCAAAGACTGGAGGATAGCAGATGTAGTCCCCTTATACAAAAGTGGGAACAAAGAGGAAGCGGGGAACTACAGACCAGTCAGCCTCACCTCGGTAGTGGGAAGATCATGGAAGCACTATTGAAGGAGAGATTGGTGGAACATCTGGTTGTCAATGGACTACAAGACCCAAGGCAGCATGGTTTCACCAGGGAAGGTCATGTCAGACCAACCTCATTGAATTTTTTGACTGGGTGACTAGGGAGATGGATCAGGGGAGGGCAGTGGACATGGCCTATCTGGACTTCAGCAAGGCCTTTGACGCTGTGCCACATAGAAGACTATTGCACAAACTGGGGAATATGGGTGTGGGCAGGACAGTAGTGTGGTGGGTAGGTAACTGGCTGGGCAGCAGGACACAGAGGGTGGTGGTAAATGGCTGTCACTCCACAGAGGGAAGAGTGACCAGTGGGGTACCACAGGGATCAGTGCTGGGACCGTACTATTCAATATCTTCATCAGTGACATTGCACAGGACCTAGAAGGCAGAATTTCACTGTTAGCTGATGACACAAAGCTCTGTAACAGAGTAGACACACCAGAGGGTGTAGATAGAATGAGAGGGACCTGCAGAAACTTGAAGAATGGTCAGGGTTTGGCAGTTGAAATTCAATGCAAGGAAGTGCAAGATAATGCATATGGGGCACAAAACCTGGCACAATATATCAGTTGGGGGTGAGGATATAGCATGCACCAAGCAGGAAAGGGACCTGGAGTTATCATCTCTGATGACCTCAAGGTAGGGAAACAGTGTGACAAGGCAGCAGGTAAAGCAAATAGGATGCTGGGATGCATAGGCAGGGGCATCACCAGCAGGAAAAGGAGGTCATAATTCCACTATACAAGACACTAGTGAGCCGCACCTGGGTACACTGTACAGTTCTGGAGACCTTACCTACGTGAGGACATAGACAGGGTAGAGAAGGTTCAGAGGAGGGCAACAAAGATGGTGCATGGATTGCATCACAAGTCCTATGAGGACAGGTTGAAGGCACTGAACATGTACTCCCTGGAGGAAGGAGGAGAGGGGATATGATAGAGACATACAAGTATCTTACAGGGAGGAACAGGGTGCAGGAATGCACTATTTTAAGCGAAAAGATGTTCCAGGACTAGAGGCATGGGATGAAGTTGGAGGGGGCGATTCAGAGGAAGCGTGAGGAAGAATTTCTTCACAGAACGGGTGGTGGACAAGTGGAACACCCTGCCAGAGGAAGTGGTGGGGCTGAAACAATCACTGGATTTAAGAATGCATGGGATAGACATAAAGGAATTCTGGAGGTCAGGGGTAAGGGGCAACAGACTTCCTGGAAAACATAAACTGAACTTACAAACTTAAATGGGCAGACTGGGTGGGCCATAGGCCCTTATCTACCGACACTGTCTATGTATTTATGTATCTATGTAACTCCGGCGGTCCCCTGAGCATCCGAGAGGGCACACGCACATGGATGCCCTCCCCCACAGCAGCTCGCCCTTTTGAAAAACAAAATCAGATTTGAACTCCAGTGGTCTCCCAAGGGTCCGAGAGGGCACATGCACACGGATGCCCTCCCCCACAGCAGCTCGCCCCTTTGAGAAACAAAATCAGATTTGAACTCCAGCGGTCTCCCGAGGGTCAGAGAGGGCACACAGACACCCTCCCCCACAGCAGCTCGCCCCTTTGAAAAACAAAATCAGGTACACCACTCAGCAGCAGCACTGCGCTCTCAGCTCCCAAATCAGGAAAAGAATTGGCACCTTTTTAAATCCTACAAACTGAAGCACCTTAAAGGCTGTTCAATTAATTCTCGGCATACGAATGGAGATAGATTTTTTACCCTCCTAAAAAGACAATTTTGCCTGCTTTAATCTACTCTTTACTGTGGTGCTTTAATTGTAAACTTTAGCCTGGCTTATATGCTTTTGTAACCAAGCAGCCTTAAACAGTCGTAACACCTCAGCCATAATTAGCATTACCTAAGTTAGCTCTAAATGTTGTAGAAGCATTTGTCTTTTTAACTGTTGAAACTGCATGCTGCAAACAGCCAAAGTTAGCTTCCAAATTGCTCCCATTGTGATCCGAATTATACTCCATTTGTCACCTCCCCAGCCCCTCCCAAAAGTTTCTCTGTACTAATAGTGCTGTTCTCTCTCTCACCCCCACAGAATTGAACTCCAGTGGTCCCCTGAGGGTCCGAGGGGTCACACGCACATGGACACCCTCCCCCACAGCAGCTCACCCCTTTGATAAACAAAATCAGGTACGCCACTCAGCAGCATCACCATGCTCTCAGCTTCCAACTCAGGAAAGCCCCGCCAACATGTTGCATCAACTCCCCACCACCCCCACCACCACCCTTGGTCGGCTTCCAGTTATATAGGTCAGTCACGTGATGGCTAAAAACCAATCAACCAAGTTTCCCATTAACAAAGAGGTACAAAGTAATGCACATGGGAAACAAAAACCCAAGGGAAGAGTACACAATGGGGGGTGAGATACTGACAACAACAACAATGGAAAAGGACCTGGGGGTAGTCATATCAGATGACCCAAAGGTGGGCCAGCAATGTGAGAAGGCAGTAAGGAGGGCTGGGGGGATACTGCGATGCATAGGGAGAGACATCGCCAGTAGAAAACAGGAAGTTGTTGGCCATCTGTACAGACAGTTGGGAAGACCACATCTGGAGTACTGTGTACAGTTCTGGAGACCCCATCTCCACAAAGACATAGACAGGGTGGAGGCTGTCCAGAGGAGGGCAACCAAAATGATGCAGGATCTGCATCAGAAGACATATGAAGAAAGACTAAAGGAACTAAAGATGTATAGCCTCAAGGAAAGGAGGGAGAGGGGGGACATGATAGAAACTTTCAAATACCTCAAGGGAATCAACAAAGTCCAAGAGGGTAGCATCTTTCAGAAAAAGAGATGTGCAAAAACAAGGGGCACAATTTGAAGATAGAGGGGGCGGCTCGGAGGTAATGTGAGGAAGTATTTCTTCACAGAGAGGGTTGTGGATACATGGAACAGCCTTCCTGAGGAGGTTGTAGAGTCAAAAACAGTGGGGGAATTCAAGAATGCATGGGACAGACATAAGGCAATTCTAGTGGGGGGTAGGAGGAAGTAGGCTGTTGGTTAACTAGGATCTGCAGCTTATCCGTTAGGTAGGGAAATGGGCAGACTAGATGGGCCAAGTGGTCCTTATCTGCCGTCAAATTCTATGTTTCTATGTTTCTACCAGGCTATCTCTTCTCCCCACTAGAGGGGGAGAAGAGATAGCCTTTTCATTCCCTCTCGCCAAAATGATGCTTTATCCAGCTTTGTGTCTACTCCTTCAATTTCCTCTCTCCAACATAGTGCCTACCTATCCTACTCTCCCCCCATCTAGGCACCCCTTTGTCTATCCCTCCCTCCCACTCATTCTTTCCCCCAGGTGTACCTCTTCAAAGCTCTCTCTGACACTCTCCTCCCTTCCAACATCAACTCTCCCCCCCAACCCCTCCTCTCTCCTTCCCCTCCCACACACACACCTTCTCCTACCATCCACCTGTCTCTGCTTCACTCTCACCTGCTGAACCTCGAGGCCTTTCTCCGCTGCTTAAACCTAAGTTCTCCACCCCCCAGGCACAACTCTAACAGAAAGAAAACGTCACCCCTCCCCCTTCCCCTACTACTACTGCTCATGGCAGGCGACATCCACCCCAACCCGGGCCCCCAAACATCCCACCAATCCACACCAGCTCCTGCTCCCTCTCCAGCCCAGCTTTCAGATCCTTTCCCCAAGGGTCTCCGTATATTCCATATCAATGTAAGGAGTTTGTTCCCTAAAATAGATACCCTCTCTGTCTGGGTAAACCAGTATAAACCTGATATACTCTGCGTCATAGAAACCTAGCTATCCGCTTAAAATCTAACTCCTCGCTTAACATCCCTAGTACGTCATCTTCCGGCAGGACCGTGGCAAGCAAAGCGGGGGATAGTGCTGTATGCCAGGTTATCCCTAACTTGCTGCATTACCTTTACGGAATCCTGCCCTACCTGCCACAAATCCCTAGTAGCCATCAATTCCTTTCCCTCATCCTCCCCCTTTATATTGGGGTCCTATACGCCCCCCCTAAGACCATCCCCGACACCCTCATCAAGGCGATCACCACAATCTCCTTGGTCGCTAAAAATGGTGAATTTACCCTACTAGGTGGTTTCAACCTCGACTGGCCCTCCTCCAGCGCCAAAGCCACCGCTCTGTGGATCGAAGCCCTAAACCTATCCCAACTAATCCAGGAACCTACCCGCTTAAATCGCCAGTCTCAAAATCACTCCCTGCTGGACTGGATTTTAACCTTCCATCCACACAGGATTACTGCTTCAGGCACCCTCTCTGATGCCCTCAGTGACCACTGCATCACGTACTGTATCCGCAAAATCCACTCATCACAATCCGGACCCAAATTCATCTGGTCTCACCCGTTACACCTCCTGGACGAATCTGCACTACAGCTCGACCTCTCAAAAGCCAACTGGCTCCCTGTCTTTGCCTCCCAAGACGTTGACCTAGCCCTATCCCACTTCAGCAGCATCCTCCTAAGCACCTGGGACTGCCATGCTCCCCTCAGAAAAGCTCAAGTTAAGTGCTACCATCACCCCTGGATCACCTCGGACCTCATTACCCTATGTCAGACCAGGGACAAGGCATGGAGACAATATAAAGCTTCCCTTGCCCCTAGTGACCTCCAAGTATACAAATGTCTCAGAAACACATGCACCAATGTAATTCGGAAGTCTAAAGCCTCATACTTCAAAGCACTACTTACCCATAACAGTGCTTCCCCTGCATCCTTCTGGAAGGTACTAAACTCCCTTATGGACCCCCCCACTAAGCAAGCCTGCCCAGTCCTCAGCTTAAATAGCACAACAGTAGAAGACCCGGCTTCTGTAGCCAAACTCTTTAACACATTCTTCACCTCCTGCACTCTACCAAACTCAGCCCCTCCACCCTACCCCTTCCCCGACTCCGGTTTCCTCTTCCCCCTCTTCATGCCACAGGATGTCTACTCAGCACTCACCACTCTAAATCAGTCCAAAACCAGCCCAGATGGCTTACACCTGAGACTGCTCCATGTCTCCGCCCCAGCCATCACCGCTCCTTTAACACACCTACTCAACCTCTCCCTCTCAACTGCCATGGTCCCCACCTCCTGGAAGATAGCCAAAATCCTTCCCTTCCATAAAGGTGTAGACCCCTTCCAACCAGGAAACTACTGACCCATCTCACTCCTTCCCTCCCTCACCAAACTCCAAGAATCACTCATGCTCTCCAAACTGTCAGCATTTCTCTTCTCAAACAGCTCCCTCTCCCCTTTTCAATCAGGCTTCAGAAAACATCACTCCACCATCACCACCCTGCTACATGTAACTGACTCTATTCTCACTGCCACGGACAAAGGCCAAACCACCTCCGCCATCTTTATTGACCTGGCAAAAGCCTTTGATTAAGTCTCCCACCCCCTGCTACTCTGCAAATTAAGTTCCTTAGGCCTCGCTCAGCCTGCCATCAACTGGTTCTGCTCCTACCTCCTGAATAGGCAGCAGTCAGTTCAAATAGGGGACACTCTCTCCCCACCACTACCCATCCTCTCAGGTGTCCCCCAAAGTTCTATCCTTGGCCCCATCCTCTTTTCCATTTTTATAAACAACCTCCCCTCCGCCTGCCTCTCCTCAAACGTACATCTTTACGCTGACGACACCATCATCTTTGCCTCAGGCCCCTCCCATGACAGTCTGCTCCCTGACCTTCAAAATGACTTTAACAGGGTCCAAACCTGGCTTCAAGAAAACCAACTCAAACCAAATGCCAAAAAAACAGTAACTATGGTATTCGGTACTAGACAAAAGCTCGCCTCCCTACCCACAATCTGCACCCTAGAAGGCTCCCCCCTCAAGATAGTGCCAGCTTTCAGGTACCTAGGAGTCTGGCTGGACAGCCACCGCAACTTTCCCACCCACATCAAGGCAGTCTGCATCAAATTCCCACCCAAGCTGCCAGCCTCTATCGCCACAAAGCCTGCCTACCCCTCCCCACCCATAGCGAACTCGTAAATAAAACTATCCTACCAGTCATGGACTACGGTGATATCATCTACAGCTCTGCCCCAGCCTCAAAACTTGACATCCTTCTCAACTCCTTCTGTCGGTTCACCACAGCTCTCTCCCCCACTTACTCACCACTGCCTGCTTTACTCTTCACCTTCCTTGACCCCATTCTCGCACAGGAGAACCATCTATAGCATCTCCCTCATAGATAAATACTGGTTAGGCTTCCTACCTCCCTACCTCTACTCCCGCCTCTCACCAACCAGTTACTCTGGATACCCGCTCCATCACAGAGGCGTATGCACTTTCCAACTCGCATGCCCACTCTCCGCCTCGGGACAGGCAGCCTTTTCCTACCGCCTCCCTCTCCTCTGGAACAATCTCCCCCCAAAACTCCATCAGGCCCCCTCCCTCGCAGCTGTTAAGATACTACTTATTAGATCTAGACATAGAGAGTGCAACAGTACCTCTAGCACTAGAGACAATAATTTAGAAGTCAAGACTCAGTCACAAAAAGGAGCGTCTTATAGTGAAAAACACTCGATATTTTATTAAAGTCACCATAGTGACAGTACATAAATGTAAACCAGTGCAAGGCGATCACTGCAAGTAAACGAAACGAAAGTTAAGATACTACTCAGGCTCCTCCCCGGCCCTCCTTGCCCCAGTTGCTCTCAGGGTCCCTCCTTGACTCAGGTCTAGCCTTCTATGGCTGTCCCACTTGGTAACCTCCTGCTGCAGACAGCTTCACCCTTCGTTCTCAGAGTACTCACTGTCCTATCCTGGTAATAGTCCACTCCATCATGTTTCCTGTCCAAAGCTGCATATACAAAATGCTGATTTATGCTGATTACTTATACTTACTTGTACTTATCATGCATGCTGCAGTTGCTCCTTACGTCTGTAACTAGAACTTCTTGTATTTTCTCTGTTTAGCTCTCAATGTACACCTTTTACCCGGGTCGCACCTGGAAATAAGCCTCGGCTCAGTGTGCCTTTCCCGGTCACCAATTTTAAATAAATAAAACAAAAAAGTTGAAACCCCCCCTTATTGATGCTATTATACAGCTTAACAGCATTTCTTCATTTTGCAGTTTGGCTTTGAAGAGTACAGACGTGTTCCCGTTCCACCGAAGATCGCAACACCGGACCTCCGGAGGTAAGTATGGGGTGAGGGGTATGTGTGGGGAGGTGGGGTGTGCAGAGGGTGGGTGCAGGTTGGGGGAGGGGCGCTGCAGACAAGTCAAGGGACCATTTTCTTTTTTTCAGGTACAGAAAAAAAATGAATATTGCAGAACCGTTTTCTTTCTTTACAGGTGAAATAAACCAAATGTTGGGCACACTGGGGTGGGCTCCCAGTGTGTTCCATGACTTTTGGGGGGGTGATGGCCACACTGGGGTGGGCTCCCAGTGTGCCACACAATGGGGTCAGGGGAAGGAACATGCCGACGCAATGTGACTTTATGTATGACAACACACTGGGGTGGGCTCCCAGTATGCCAAACAATGTGTAGAGGGTTGGGGACATGCTGACATGGGGATTGTACCCCCGATGTCGGCTTTCTTTGGGGATTGTGTACCACTGCCATGTTTATTGAAATGTTCACCAGGAGAGGCAAATACAGGAGGCATGTCATTGATGCCACTACATGACAAACTTGTCTCTGATTGCAGCGGCACATTTCTTTCAAGTTGGTGGCACTTTACATAATTCTTGTGTCAGTGCTAGCATGCTGGCTAATTGGGGAATGAGGGACGCACCTACTAAAATGTGCCCTGCATTCGCCAGCACTGACACACTTCTGCATTTTTCCTTCTACCACAAGATGTTGCTTGTACAAGTGCAAGACAACATAAAAATGACTGCTTAGAAAAGAATGAGAAAATGACTGTGATGACAAGAAAGCCCCAGAACCGATCTTTAGTTTGCAAATAGTCTCCTCCCGAGTCTGATTTTTCAGAAGCGGATAGTGTGTTTAATTGTACTTTGTATAGTTTACTAGTTTTATTTCTCAGTCACGGGCACCATGTATGTTTTTTTGTAGCAGCAAAGACTCTCTCTCTCAGTGAGACAGGGAGCTCCCGCCACTCTTGAAGACCGACCTTTTCTTAAATCTGTTGCAACAGTTCTTCTATTTCTTAGCCTAATCTATCCTTTACAATTTCTAGTCCATAAGGTTGGCCACCTATGGGCACTACCTTCCCTTTCTTGACTATGCTATAGTGTCCTCTTTCATTTTCCTTTTCCCTCTCAAGTCCTCATACAGGGAGGCTATTATGGTGACCTCCGAGTGTACGTAAAACAGGTTGTGTTTATTGTTGTTGGATTTAGTATGTAATAGTACTATGTCATAAAATACCTTGATGTATATACCTTACGTTTATGAAACCTATAAATGTTGAAAATGCCGTGGCACTAGGTGTTTTTGATAATGGTAAAAAGTACTAGGTGACTATTATAGAAATTAAGTTAATTGTGCTGTTTAAAATGCATGTAAACTGCTGTAAACTGAAGAAGTCTGAAATTGCATGGTGATTTGCATATCTCCCATGATGCTTTGCATTATGGAAGTATGTATGATGTTGTATTTCTTTGAAACTTGATTTGTTGCCAATGCCCTTTGGGGTAGCCCTTTTTCAGTGTTTCTGCACTGAAGTTCTTTGTTTTTGGCTTTATTTTGTTGGTTTTGAGCCCCCACTACATAAGCAAATGGGACCCACATAGGGATGAAGGGTTTTAACTGAAAAGTGGTTAGATCAGAGATCAGAGTGAGTAGGTGCTGGCTAAGTGTACAGAAAGGACATTCATAGTCTGTTACTGCAAACTGATGTACTGAAGAAGAAATATGCTTTTGCTGAAGGTTGTTTTTTATATTTTGAATGAACATCACACAGAGATTGTGTATTGAACTTGAAGTTCAGTGTCTGGTCCATCTGTTATCCCACAACTCCGCCACACTCAGTATGGAATGCAACATGAAGCAATGTGAGAGAAGAGCCCCAGGTAGTTCAAAAGTAATCAATTCACCACTCTTACAAGTTACTACTACCAGGGGAAAAAACAGAGCTAGCAGCATTTCTCAATGTGATTTATTTTGTGCATTTAGGTAAATCATAGGTATCATAGGTAATACAGAGCTAGTAGACCAAAGTCCATGATGCTCGCCGATATCAATTATAGCCCATTATGGAATTTAGACCTAAATAAGTATCCAAATGTAATTTAAAGGTATCCATATTTCCGCATGCTACTACATCCAGTGGCAAATTATTCCATATTTTACATAATCTTATTGAAAACCATGTACTTCTTTTTATAGTTTTAAAATGTTCTACTGTGAGTTGAAGTGGATGTGCCCAGGTATTATAAACAGATTTCCAGAGCCCCAAGCCAAGCAGCTCCCATAATTGATCATCATGCAGGGCTTTAAATACCAAACATAAATCTCCTCTCATTCTACGATATTCCAATGTATACAGTCTGAGTTTCTTCAGTCTTGCTATATAAGCCAAGCCCTTTACCTCATCGATTTTTCTAGTGGCCCTCTTCTGAATTTTTTCTAGAGCAATTATAGAGCCCTTATCACCTGGCACCCAAAACTGGGTGCAATATTCCAAGTGGGGTCTCACCAACGATGAGTACAGAGGAAGCAAAACTTCACTACTTTTACTACTAATATGTTTATTTATATAGTGCACTATACCTGCAGCCTTCTTAATTACCATATGACAATGATGTTTTGAGCTTAGATCATTGGATACTCTGACTCCCAAGTCGCGTTCATCATCAACTACCTTTAAAATCGTACCGCCAAATGTATAATTAGCATGCTGATTGTTTCTCCTAAAGTGCATTGCTACACACTTGTCAACATTAAAGGCCAATTTTTTTTTAGGTTAGCCCAATTGTGTAGTTCATCAAGGGCATACTGAAGGGTATTTATATCTTCAGTGTTGTTAACTGGGTATCCTAGGTGCGTATCGTCTGCAAATTTAGTCAACCAAGCATTGGTTGATGTTTTAAGTGATGCCATATAGATATTAAATAAGCAAGGACCAAGAACCGATCCCTGAGGGACCCCACTGGTCACGTTGTCCCACTCGGAATAAGAGCCCTTTATACACACTCTCTTTGAGTTCAACACTTCAACCAAGACTCCACCCAGTGTGTTATATTACCCCTATTCCATTGTTAATAATATCATCAATAAGTTGACCATGAGGTACCTTGTCAAAGGCCTTAGAGAAATCAAGGAGGATAACATCCACAGCCTCAACCCTGTCCAAGGCCCCACTTACTCCACCATAAAAACCCAACAGATTGGTCTGACATGATCTTGCCTTGACAAAACGTGCTGTGTAGGGTCCGGTTGAATCAACTTACAAGGATAATCTTTAATGATTCCTTCCAGCATTTTACCCAGAACAGATGTCAAACTAATAGGTCTATAATTAGACACATCCTGCCTGGAATCCTTTTTAAAAATAGGGACCACTGTTGCCTGTCTCCAAACATCGATAACTTGTCCATCCTGTATGGATTTCGTAAACAGGGCAGCAATAGGGTCAGAAAGGGGAATAGCCAGTTCCTTAAGAATACGTGGGTGGAGATCCTCTGGACCTGCTGATTTATGTGGGTCTAAATTCTGTAACAATTTTTGAGTTGTGGCTGCATCCACAATAAATTGCCCAGTCAAGATATGATCATTATGATTATTACTAGTAATTGTTTTAATATTGAAGACTGAAGAAAATTGCCTATTACAAATAGAAGCCATTTGTGTCTTATCAGTTACTAACTCTCCTGAATTATCTTTTAGTGGACCAATGGTAGGAGTAGCTCCTCTTTTATTATTAATGTATTCATAAAAAGTTTTGTGATTATCTCCTACTTTATTAGCCAATCTTACCTCATAATCCTTTTTTGCTTTTCTAATACTAAATTTTGTCACCCTTAGTTGAAATTTATAGTTTTCCCAACTTTTTTGGGACCCACAAAGCTTAGCCCTTTTGTATGCCCCATTCTTGTATTTAATATTTTTTTTTTACTGTTGCATTCATCCATGGCCTTTTTAACTGGGTTCTATCAGCTTTTTTAATGGTAGGAATATATTTGATGGTAACTGCTGTTAATTTATTAACCAGAATCTGCCACATTTCTGAGAGAGATTTATCCAAAAACACCTGGTTCCAATTCCAGGTTGCCATATCATTTACCATACCCAGGAAATTCCCGTTTTTAAAGTTATAGACCACCGTATAGCCAACATCATACCCTGGGTTGCCATTATAAGTAAAGTTGACCATAGAATGGTCACTAGACCCCAGGGGTTGTAAAACCAAACAGTTAGTAATTTTACTGCCTAAGTTATGTAAAACTAAGTCCAAGATATTATTACCCCTAGTACTATGTTTAACTACTTGCTCCATGTTAGACAACAAAAGGGTCTCTAGATACGCTTTTTCAGCAGGAGACGAAGTATGAAAAGTCTTCCAGTTGATCCCCGGGAGATTAAAATCTCCTACAAGCAAGATATTATTAGTGGAGGATAGTTTCTCCACAAAATCCAACAAATGGGAATCCTCATCATATGTTATTGACGGAGGCCTATAGACCACCCCCATATTGATACAAGCTGATGACTTAGGGAATACTTTGACCCAAACCGCTTCAATATTTGGCCAATGGGTTAATTCAATGTTTTCAGAGTTGATAATGTTAGACAGATACAATGCCACCCCAACCCCTCTAGTATTGCTCCTGTCTTTATGAAACAAAGTGTAACCCGGAATATTTTTATCCCAAGGGTCATCATCACACCACCAGGTCTCAGTAATTGCACAAATATGAATATCAAGTTGATCCAAAGAAAGAATAAGCTCATCAAACTTACTAATAAGACTCCTAGTATTAATAACAAGGCAATTCCATTCTGAGGGGCTAATAAGGGTAGTTTTTTTAAGGATGTTACTTATAGGGATACAAATCCCCCCCCCCCCACCTAGCAGTTTAAACACTGGTCTATCTGGTACCTTAATCTAGTAGCAAAGATTTGTTTGCCCTGTTTGTTCAAATGCAGACCATCCCTAGCAAATAAACCCTGATTTAAGAACCATGTCCAGTTTTCCAAAAAAGTAAACCCTTCTCTGAGACACCACCATTTAAACCATCTGTTTAGTGTCATGATATCTCTTTTTTGGCATTATTAGCCCTAGGGATTGGTAAGAGCCCAGATATAATTAATTTACCCCCTTGATTTTTTATCCTGTCACCAATTTCCTCAAAATCTTTCTGGATTTCCAATATGGATCTTCTACCCAAGTCATTTATTCCTGCATGTATAAGGGTAAGAGGGGAGTTTGTGTGTTCCTGTAACCCTGAAAACATATGTTTGATATTATCTATACCAAGTCCAGGTAGGGTGCTAACAGTAGTATACATATTTCTGTTTTTGCATAAAATATGGTCAGTGTAGCGTATTGTAGAGTCGCCTATAACCAATACATCTTTTGGAACAACCATGTTACTGTTAGTAATTGTGCTTGGAGTATCTTGAATTGGGGGGGGGCACAGATGCTAATAACTCCGGTGTATCAGTCTCACAGAGATCACTTTTAATAAGTTCATGTACTGGGGGATTAGATGTGCTTAGTGCAACTTGAATTGGGAGAGGGTCCACAGGTGCTGTTACTTCCCATGTAGCAGACTCACAAGGATTTTAAGTGATGGGGGTCAGCTGTTAGAGCATTAAACCTATTTGCAGTCAGAATGTCAAAACTTCCCCCTATATTTCTTTTACCTTTTTTCCCTGTAGATTTCTTTATGAGGCACCATTCATTATCCTCATGTTCATTTTCAACAATGAACTGCTTAAGTGATACCTTAACTAGGCTATCAGCTACAGAATCTATGTAGTCTTCCAAGTTGTTTATATCCACATGAACCTGCAAACATTTTTGTAATGCATCTATCTCAGCCCTCAATTTATTTATCAAACAGCAGTTATCACATACAGAATCAGTGCTAAGTACTTCTGCAGTGTACATACAACAACTGGAACAACAGTAGTATGTAGTATCCATATCCAATACCCGAATAACTCAAAATGTATACTATGGAGGTCCCTTGCCCACTGACCCAGCAGTCTGCTCGCGTCTCCGTGTGTGGCAATGCACGCAATGCACGCCCTGCCCGAGCTTGTCCTGCTCACCGCAGGGCCGAGTTATGTAGTGTTATGTGACCCGGGAATGGCTCCAGGGGTCACAAACACTCGTGAATCAAAGTTGGATTATTAAGTAAAAATTAATGCATAGAGCGTCTTAGACATCCTGCTATCCCCTAAAGACTGCTAAAATGCAGTATAAACATTAAACTGGGGTCCAAATAGTGTGCTGTAGTTCCTCTGTGCAGCGTTGGGAACTACAGACACTCTCCTCCCACTTCCTGTATTTACAGGGGGTAGGGCTCCAATACTATGTGGTTTTAAAATAAAATATCAAGTCACAGACTCAAAGTTACATCCACTTTTTCATAGATTTACACACTCAAACAGCCCAGTTCATATATGATCTCCTTAGAATGAGAAAGTGACTGTATGTGTGAGAACAGGGACTTGTCTGCCATAGTTGGTGCCAGTGCAATGACGTGATGTGCTAGCTGCACCCTCCACCCACCCCAGGATAACAATGATGCAATCTAAAAGGCAGGCATGTCTCAGATCTCTATTTTTTTAAACCAGTCTCCTAAGTCTGACTTTTTGTAGAAGGGGTCAGTATGTATGTAACCAATTATGTTTAGCATAGCAATGGGTCTCAGTATTGAGTGCAATGCAAAGCAATGTAAAGAAGAGCACCACACAGTCCAAAGTGATCACTTCACCACTGCTACTACCACTATTATCGGGGGGGGGAACAGAGCTAGCAGCATGTATCAATTTGGTTATATAAGAAAGAATTATTCTTACTTAGGTGCATTTAGGTAAATGATCTCGTCAGAATGAGAAAGCGACTATGTGTGAGATCAAGGACGTGTCTGCCACAGTTGCAACTTGCTACGAGTACCATGACATGATGTACTGGCTGCACCTCCCACCCGGCCCCAGGATGACAATGATGTGGTCCAAAGGCAGGCAAGTCCCAGATCTCTATTTTGTTAAACCAGTCTCCTGAGTCTGACTTTTTGTAGAAAGGGTCAGTGTGTTTGTATGTCACCAATTATGTTTAGCATAGCAACGGGTCTCAGTATGGAATGCAATGTGAAGCAATGTGAAAGAAGAGCACCAGGCAGTCCAAACTGACTACTTCATCACTGCTACTACCACTGCTATCAGGGGGAAAAACAGAGCTAGCAGCATGTATCAGTATGGTAATATAAGAAATAATTATTCTTAGCTGCATTTAGGTAAATGATCTCGTCAGAATGAGAAAGCGACTGTGTGTGAGATCAGGGACTTGTCTACCACAGTTGCTACCAGTACAATGACATGATGTACTGGTTGTACCTCCCACCCACCCCCAGGATGGCAGTGATGTGGTCCAAAGGCAGGTAAGTCCCAGATCTCTTCTTTTAACCATTCCAGTCTGAAATTTTAAAGCTAATGTGTCACTTAATCCACAGCTGCAGCACAGGTACTGCTGTCAGTGTCATCTTCTTCAAGATTAGCATCACATATGTAGCCAATTTGTTTTGTAAAAAAATCTGTCATAGTCATTTTTTTATGTTTCATCAGAACTTTGCTTCTGCCCGCTCTCCAGTTTTCTGTGTGCAGCCACACCTCCAGAATGATGTCATGCAAGGGAACTGTCAATGTTTTACATACAGCAACAAAGAATTCTGGGTAACTTATAAAGTTAACGTAAATGTTCGTTACTCAGAGGTGCTGTCCCTTATTTTAGTAGTGGTGACTGCAGTATAGCACCTAATATATAGACATATTTATTTATTTATTTTATTTATTTAAAAGTTTCATCAGGAAAGACATACTGAGCAGACAAGCTCATTTTCACATGCAGTCTGGGGGAGAGGGGAAATGGGTACACAGTAGGCACATATGTAGCAAGGCATTGTGGGTACAATAAGAAGTTATTTTTCAATTTCCTTACTGTGAGGTGCAGTCTCATATTTCTGTAGTGGCTTCAACAATAAAAGCTCTCATATGTTTATTTTCAAAACAAGGCATTGTGCATATAGTATCTAGCTGACAAGATTTATTTACTAAGGCATGTAGTCTCCTATTTCTGTAGTGAACAAAGAAATAGCTGATTTTTTCTTCTCCCTAATCAAAGTGCAGTCTCCTGTTTCAGTAGTGTTTACAGAAGTGCAGTCTGTAGAAAAGTTTCTGGAAAAATGTTTTTGTGATGCAGGTAGGCCAAAAAGATCATTTGCCATTCTGTGTAGATATTTCACTTTTACTTCCTGCTGGTGAAGTGACAGGTCTGAAGTGGCTGCTCCTGTCAGAATGCAGGAGAGTGATGATACTCTTCTATGTTTATGTTATAGGGCCTGAATGACTGTAAGTAGTTCAGGAGTGTAATTATGGGTCAGAATACTTTTATTTTTCTTTGGTGTCAAGCTTATGCTAGGAGTCCAAAATTGTGAAAGAAAAAGGATGTCGGCAATACCAAGACTGACCAACAGAGGTCTCTGTTTCAAAACGTTGCTTCCCTTGCATGATGTCACAGTTGGGGGTTGCAGCACTGTGAAAAAAAGGGGCAAGGTTATGCAAATGAAGCAGAGCACAGAAATAAAAGCATTTTTTCATGGAAAATAGCACTCTCTGGCAATTTGAATGGTAGGAGTTGATTCACAACTCCTACAGGTTACTACTCCCATTTGTTATCCCAAACCTCAGAAAATCACTTAAGTTGCTCCTCATTTTCTCCAACCTTTTTTTGAGAAGTAGAATGAGTGGAATAACTTGGCTAAGGGATGCCTCTTCTGCACTGACATCTTTTGTAGCACTCATGACTGGTTTCAGAATGTCACACAACTGTTTCAGCACAGATCATTGAGTAGAATGGAGTACAATGCCCTCCTCAATATCATTGTACGTGATATATTCAGTGATAGCTACCTTTTGTTCAAGGATGCGTTCAGTCACACATGGATTATCGGAATTTATTTCCACCATGCACTGTTGTATATCCTGACTGATCAAATGATGTGTGGATTTAACGATGTGGCTGCTCTATGTGTAATTGTCCATGTATCTGAGACTCAGGCATGCACTCTTGTATTTGTTATAAAACTTGTTGTGTCACATTTGTTGTGTAATGTATCATTGGTGTTGATTTCATAATACTCAGTGTATATTGCTCCTTCTGTATTGTAACCTGTGCCTATTGCTTCATCCTTGTATTGTATGATACTGTCTGGCACGGGTCACAACTGAAAATGGTCCTTTGGATCAGCTTGCTTACCCAGTTACCAAAAACATAAATAAAATAAAAAAAGTTGAATTCCACCTTGTTGCTACATCCTGAACAAGCTGGAGATGAGGAAGACCTTTGTCCTTCTGCATATCAGCAAGGATGTCACAGGCTTTTACGGAATGGTTGAAGTGGCCACACACTTTGCGCACTGTACCCACAGTGGTTGATACTTGCTGGTCATTATCCATGAAGCTTCGAATGATTAGGTTAAGACAATGTGCAAAACAGTGTATATGTACATAGTTGCCATCGTGAAGTGCTGTTTTAATATTTGAACCATTGTTGGCAACAAAAAAACAACTTTCAAACCCTGCGAAGTGACCCAAGCAGTAAGTAATCTTTCCACTTCTTCCTGAATGTGCTGTGCTGTGTGTGTCTTGACAGTGACATACATGGAGAACTGAAATTTTCTGAAACATGATGTGCCATGCGGCACAGAATCAAAGACCTTGCTGAAGTCCAAACACAGGACATCCACTGCATGGCCCTTGTCCAGCTGGTCACCCACTTGTAGAACCCAACTAGGTTCATTTGGCAGGATCTGCCTGAGACAAACCCATGCTGATGACTGTCTTGGAGACCATTATCTTCCAAAAACGAAGTAAAAAAACACTATGGTTCTCAAAAGAGGGGGCAAGGAAGGTTAGGGAGAAAAAGACAGCATTCAGAAAGTATAAGGAATCACAGAAGGAGCAGGACAGAGAGCTGTATGAGTTAAAGCAGAGGGGAGCGGGGAAGGCAGTCAGGATAGCAAAGGTCCAAATTAAGGAAAAGATAACCAGCTCAGTTAAGAAGGGGATAAAACCTTTTATAGATACATTAGGGAGCACAGAAAGACCAAGCGAGGGATAATGAGGCTTAATAAAGGGGAGGGGAGGTGGGCAGAGAGCGACAGTGAAAAGGCAGAGATACTGAGGGGAAGGTACCTAAACCAAACAATAGAAGCACTCTGGGCAGGGGGGTCGATACCAGTCCATTCACAGAAGAAAGGGTCCTGAAAGAACTCTAAAAACTCAAGGTGGACAGAGCATTGGGACCTGACGGGATTCACCCCAGAAGTCTAAAAGAACTAAGGGGTGACTCAGTAACACCACTGACTACTCTTTTTAACAAATCATGGGAGGATGGTGTGGTACCCGAGCACTGGAGGAAGGCAGATGTGATCCCCCTTCACAAGAGTGGGAGCAAGGCAGAGGCAGGAAACTACAGACCTGTTAGTTTGACCTCAGTGGTAGGGAACATGATGGAATCACTTCTGAAAGAAAGACTTGTCAAGTCTCTAGAGGCCAGTGGGGCACAGGACCCAAGGCAGCATGGATTCACAGCGGGAAGGTCAAGTCAGACAAATCTAATAGATTTCTTTGACTGAGTGACCAAAGTAGAAGACCAGGTAGGGGCTATAGATATGGCCTACTTAGACTTTAGCAAGGCATTTGACACAGTCCCACACAAAAGATTAATAAACAAGTTAGCCAGCCTGGAAGTGGGTCCCAGGGTGTTAACCTGGGTAATTAATTGGCTGGACAATGGGGCACAGAGGGTAATAGTAAATGGAGCACACTCTGGAGAAAGGGGAGTTACTAGTAGGGTACCACAGGGTTCAGTACTAGGACCAGTACTCTTTAATGTTTCAAGTTTCAAGTTCAAGTTTCAAGTTTATTTCAGGAAAACTCCATTGAGCAAGCTCATTCACAAGGAGGTCCTGTGACATGGAGACTTACACAACATACATACATAAATAGTTAATAGGCAATATATACATACATACAAGCTCACATAATTCAGACATGATATACATACATGGTCGCCACATAGGATGACCGCAGGTGGTAATCAGCTAATATAACACAGTGAAGCAACTTGTAGATGGCATACTGATAACTGAAACATGGAACTAGTGTTTGCAATATATACACTTTGGAAGATGGGATAGACAGCTGAAAAGACAGATAAAGAAGGTAGGAATGGTTTGATAGTGTGATCAGTGAGGTGTATACATAGATAAGGCAAGGAGTAGGAGGGAAAGGTAGCAGTAATTGAGGTTGCTACAGCAGGTAGCAGATGAAGTCAGGTGCCAGAGACGTGGAATAGTATCTTGTTATAAATGAAAGTGCAGGCAATAAGTAGTTAAAATGAACAAAGCAATTATGTCTTACCAATGGATGCACATGGCACACACAGGGAAAGAAGAGGCTTAATGACAGTTACAGGTATCTTTTATTTTAGCTGAGCTTAGCAATTTGTAGGAGTTAATTGAAACTATGCTAGATAGTTTCAGTACGGTTTGTAATTGGTTCCAAATAGAGGGAACGGCATGTACAATAGCACGTTTACCAAAGGAGGTCTGTGTCCTCGGTATATTGAGCATAATAAAGTCAGATTTTCTTAGTGAGTAAACACTATGTGAAATACTAATGAGAGATGAGAGATAGCTCGGGAGTTTCTGCAGGAGCAGTTTGAGAGTCCATAACCCAGCATGGAGCAGGCGTCTAGTAGTGAGGGATGTCCAACCAACAGCTGCATATAAGTCACAATGATGTGAACGGTAAGAGGAGTTGGTAATGAACCGTAACGCACGGTGATAAAGGATGTCCAATTTACTTAGATTTGCAAGAGTGGTAGAGGAGTAGATTACATTGCCATAGTCGAGAAGAGGGAGAAAAGTGGCCTGGACGACCTTATTTCGAGTTTCAAGGGGAAGAGGGCCTATTTCTAAAGAAGAAACCTAGCCTGGCTTTTAGCCTTCTAGAGAGGTCATCGACATGGACATTGAAAGAGAGTTTGTTGTCAATCCAGATACCCAGATATTTAAATTTGGAGACAACTTCCAGAGGCTCATTTAGTGTGGTAACAATAAAATCTTGGGGCAGGGTATTGGGGGTACATGTGGCAGCACTACAGGAGAATATCATCACTTTGGTCTTCTTGGCATTTAGCAGGAGCTTTGCCTTTATTGAATTATGCTCTAGTTGTGCAAAGTCCGCTTGAAGCACGGCCTTAACTTCAGATAATGATAAGCCAGAAGTATACAGCACAGTATCATCTGCAAAAAAGTGCAGATTGGACGTAGATATGTTGGAATCAAGATCATTAATGTATAATGAGAACAAGATAGGGCCTAAGATGGATCCTTGTGGGACGCCTCTAACAACTGGCACGGCAGCAGAGAAACAGCCTTCTGCTTTTACTTTTTGGAATCTCCCAGTTAAGTAACTCGTGAACCACTGGGTAGTATGGTATGAGGCACCCAGCTTTGCAAGGCAACTGACTAATAGTTTGTGGTCAACAGTATCAAAAGCTTTGCTTAGATCCAAAAAGACTGCTCCAGTTACCTTCTTTGCATCTATAGCAGAGATCCAGTCATTGGTTACTTTTGCTAGCACAGAGATTGTACTATGATTTGCCCGGAAGCCAGATTGGGCTGGATTAATGAGAGAGAAGGTATCCAAGTAAGATTTTAACTGAATATGGATCAGTTTTTTGAGAACTTTAGAAAGAATAGGCAATATGGAGATAGGCCTATAATTATTTACATCGCATGGGTCGCCAGATTTAAACAGAGGGAGGATATGTGCTGATTTCCAGCAAGACGGCACAGTAGCAGATGTAATGGAAAGATTGAAGATGTGGATAATAGGGGCCGCAAGATGGGCATATCCTAACCTTAGGAAAAAGGGCTCTAAGCCATCGTCCCCTGCGCTTTTTTGGTGTTTAAATTAAGGAGAGAATCTTCTACTTCTTTATAAGTTATCTCGCGCAGTTGAAAAGGGCTAGGTGCAGGGCTAGATATAGGGGGAGGGGTATGCTGGCTAACCGCAGAACCAGCATAGGGTGACGAGACAAAAGCTAATCCAGCTGTGGCAAAGTGGGAGCTAAGTTCCTCGAGGATTAGGGACTTATTTTCCACAATCTTGCACTTGCTACTATCTTTGATGGGATGGAAGGGGCCGTGGGCCGCCCTTCTATAGATTTGATTGTCTTCCATATTTTATGAGGGTTACCTTTAGCTTGTTCTAGGGTAGAGATGAAATAGTTAGCTTTAGCAGAGCATATACTTTTCACACAAGTATTCCTGGCTGTTCTAAAAGCCTGCCAATCCGAAGGTTCTTTGGATTGTCGAGTTTTTTGCCCAGAGCTTATCTTGGACAATGAGGGCTGCCTTAAGATCCGAGGTGAACCAAGGGTTACAGTTGTTCCGTACCCTTACTTTGATGAATGGGGCGGCGTGCTTATTTATTATTTTAGTAAGATTGTCATTAAGGGTGTAAGCTGCCTCGTTGACATCTTTGGCTAGGCAGAGGTGTTGCCAACAGATCATGCCCAGGTCAGAAAGGAAGTTTACTGCACTGAACTTGCGAAAGGACCATTTTGTTATAAAGATGGGCTGTGGTCGGGCCTTAATTTGAGATCTTATACAAGCAACAATCCCATGATCACTCATATCATTGTGAAACATTGCTGTATGAGATATTTTATGTGAGTGGGTGGTTAGTACCACATCTAGGATGGAGCTGTTGGCAGTATTTAGAGTGTTATTCCTAGTAGGCTCATTGACTAATTGCCCAAGACCTAGCTCGTCGCAAAGGGATTTGAGGCAGTGTGATTTAGTTGTTAGCCAATCCATATTTAGATGGCCTAGAAATATTGTTTCAGCCTTTGCATCTGCGAACATGGTTTTCAGAAGATTAAGAACTTCATCACCACCAGACGGAGGTCTATAGCCACCTATAATAGTGATATATTCTGAGGAGGAGATGAAGGTTCAGAAGACAATCTCAAATTCCATGGATAAAGATTTGCAACTAATATTGGTGACTGAGTACTTAGATTTGGTAGAAATGACCACACCCCCGACTCTAGAATTTCTATCCGCCCTAAATAGTTTGTAGCCCAGTAGTGAGATTTGTTGGTCAGTATTTATCTTTTTTAACCATGACTCAGTAATTATGATGATGTCAGGGTTGATATGTATGGCCCAGGCTTGCAGTTGTACGAGTTTTTTAGGCAGGCTTAGAATATTGACCATCAACATTTTGAGACCTGTGGCCTCAGCAAAATCAATAGGCGAGGTAAGTCATAGAGGGGGCCAGGGTTTAGCTCCACATTTCCTGAGCAGAGAAGAAGCAGTAGTATAATTTTCTTTAAGGAGCTTATAAGGATGGAGACTGCTTTTTTATTTCTGTGAGGCTGCCCATAACATACTGCATAGGAGGTAGCACCACTGTAATGACAGTTTATTGTGATCAACGCGAGTGCCCTAATAGACATTGGCGAGGGCAGCAGTAATGGGGAGGTGGTAAGCCGGAGAGAATAGGCTAAAAGGGGGGAGGAGGATGAAGTAGTGGCTGCACAGCAGCCCGTGATAACATAATGTATTGATAAAGTGTATTGGAGAACTGGTTTGCAGTGAGTTACTTCCGGTTGTACTGTAGCGTTGGATACTCTGTACAATAGGAATAATAACAGTACTGTAAAGAAAGCCATAGTACCAGGATGGGTGATCATGCAATTGATATTAGTGCAGTGATTTTTCCAGGCGAGTAGCTGACCCACCTAGGTACTCACTTAAGACCTAAGTGAGATATACAGCAGAAAGGGGAACAAGGAGAACAGGAGCAGATCAGTTAGTGGCTAGGGCTCAGAAGATATTCACACAGGGCAGGCTTATTGGCCACGCTCAGCTACCAATCATAGGTTGGCAGCATACAATACTAGGCCAATGAAGCAGTAATGAAATCGGGAAGGCGGAGCATAAGTGTATTTAAAGGAGGCCTAGGAGGGGGTGGTGGGGGTGGGAAAAAATTTCAAGTCAGAACAAGAGCTCAGAAGTCCAGATTTAGCAGGGAACACTGTAAAAGTCTATAGAAAAGGCACTCCAATCAGAGCGAAGCAGGCAAGCATCTTTATAGGTGATAATGCAGAGGGTCTGGAAGGAAAAGCATGCCTCTTTGCAGATGACACAAAGATCTGCAACAGGGTTGATACACAAGGAGGGGTGGAAAGGATGAAAAGGGACTTGGCAAGATCGGTGCAGTGGTTAAGGGTATGGCAGCTTAGTTTCAATGAAAAAAAGTGCAAAGTAATGCACCTGGGAAACAAAAACCCAGGGAAAGAGTACACAATGGGAGGGGGGTACTACCAACAACAAAAATGGAAAGGGACCTTGGGGTACTCATATCAGACAACCTTAAGGTAGGCAAGCAATGTGAGAAGACAGTAAGGAGAGCTGGGGGATTCTGGGATGCATAGGGAGAGGCATCACCAGTAGAAAGCAGGAAGTTGTTATCCCTCTGTACAGACAGTTGGTGAAACCCCATCTGGAGTACTGCGTGCAGTTCTGGAGACCCCATCTCCACAAGGATACAGACAGGATGGAGGCAATCCAGAGGAGGGCAACCAAAATGGTGCAGGGTCTGCACCAGAAGCCATACGAAGAGAGACTAAAAAAGCTTAATATGTATACCCTTGAAGAAAGGAAGGAGAGGGGGGACATGATAGAAACCTTCAAGTACCTCAAGGCAATCAACAAAGTCCAAGAGGGTAGCATCATTCAGAAAAAGACATGCACAAGAACAAGAGGGTACAATTTGAAGATAGAGGGGGGGACGGCTCAGGGGCAACATGAGGAAGTATTTTTTCACTGATGCATGGAACAGCCTTCCTGAGGAGGTTGTGTGGTCAAAAACAGTGGGAGAATTCAAGAATGCATTGGACAGACATAAGGCAATTTTAGTGGGGGATAGGAGGGGAGGTAAGGAGGAAGTAGGCTGCTGGTTGACTAGGAACTCCAGCTCATCCAATAGGTGGGGAAATGAGCAGACTAGGTGGGCCAAGTGATACTTATCTGCCATCAAAGTCTATGTTTCTGTGTTAAAAAGGTCACCAGCCTCTCCTTCAGGATTGTCTTCTTGAGCTTCCCCACAACTGAAGTGAGGCTCACTGGTCTGTAGTTGCCTGGTTCATCCTTTGGGCCACTTTTATGAATGGGTACCACATGGTCCATCCTCCAGTCTTGTGGCACGCTTCCTGTGTCCAGAGATGTATTGAACAGGTCTGCTGGTGGTCCTGCCAGGATCTCTGCTAACTCCCTAAGCACTCTAGTGAGAATGCCATCTGGTCCAGGTGCCTTGTCCAACCTCAGCACCCTTAGTCCTTCCAGAACCCTGTCCTCTGTGATCCTGATATCAGTCACCCTTCCCCCTGCCCACTCCACCTCTCCCATGAGGTATCTGCTCTCCTTTTTCCGCCATGAACACAGAGCAGAAATAATCATTCAGTGCCTCTGCCTGGTCCTCCCTTTCTCCACCCATCCCCTGTCCTTAATCCCCACAATTTGGCCTTTGTTTCTCTTTCTCTTGTCAATGTATCTGAAGAAGTCCTTTTCCCTGTCCTTAATTTCCTGTGACAGTCTCAGCTCCCTGGGTGCCTTGGCCGCCCTGACTAGCCTGGTAATCTCCCTGGACTTCTTCGTGTACTCTTCCTTGTCCCCTTGCCCTCCCAATTTCATGAATTTCTGGAATGCTTTTCTCTTGGTCCTCACCCCTTCCAAGACCTCCTGAGTTAGCCAACTTGGCTTCTTTGCCCTACCTTTCTTGTTCCGTGTCCTGGTACAAGTCTCAGCAGCCTCTGCTAGTCCCCTTTTAATAATATCCCATTTTTGGTCAGCATCTATGCATGCTTGAGTTCCCACCAGATGCCCAACCAAAATTTCCCCCATCCTGTTAAAGTCCACCCTCTTAAAATCTATCACCCTGGTACCCATACCTCCCGTTTCTCTACCCATATTGAGTGTGAACCACACTGAGTGGTGGTCACTCCCAGCCAGGGGTCCTCCACTCCCGGATCCCTTACAGCTTCTCCATTTGTTAGTACCAGTTTCAGAGTCCTTCCCACCCTAGTTGGCTCGTGGACCAACTGCACCAGGAAGCTGTCCTGAAATGCCTCTAGTAATACCTGCTCCTTTGCACTCGTGGTGGTTGGGGTGCTCCAGTCCACCCCAGGGAGGTTGAAGTCCCCAACAACTACTATGTTTCCCTTCCTACAGACCCGTCTAATCTGCTCAGCCAACTCTTTATCCAGGTCATCCCCCTGTGCTGGTGGCCTGTACACCACCCACACCCTTAGTGTCCTACTTTTGGAGTCTTGAAACTGCATCCATAGGGCCTCTGTCCTGTTCTCCTCCCCCCCATACACTTTATTCCTTCCCTCATGTCGATCACCACGCTCCCCCCCTTCCCCTTAGCCTTATCTTTCCTGAATATCCTGTACCCTGGGATCATCATGTCCCAGCCCTGGTACTGGGTGGCCCATGTTTCCGTGATGGCTGCTATGTCCACCCTACCCACAGAGTCTGTAGCTCAGCTGATTTTTTGCCTAGGTTTCTCACATTCAGTGAGACCACCCTCCAACTTGTGCCTCCCCCCTCTTGGTTTTCTGCTCTCCTAACCCCCTTCTTGCGTCCCTACCCCAAATTTCTCTCCGATAGCTTGGGGGGGGGGTAAGCATGCTCAGCTCTCCATTCTGGGATCCCCGCCTACCTGCTGTCCTCACATCACTCCCCACCTAGTTTAAATCTACCCTTGATGAATACAGGCTGGAGATGAGAACTGACTTGTTGGGGGGGGGGCAAACGGCAAGAAGGCTTACTTGGCTGGGGGTCATAGTGGCCCTGGGTGGTGCAGTTCACCCCCTCTTCTGCCAAAAAACAAAACAAAAAAAATGGCACTCTGGCATTTGCCCCCAGTCTGTCTTCCTCCTCCCCTCCTCGAGTCTCCTCTCTCAACTCCACACAATCCCCACTCCCCAACTCCCACACCCAATCATCTGATTCCCTCCCCACCCCCAGGTTTTCTAGCTTGTTTCTGTTGTTGAATTTTTAATCTAAAATATAAAAAAATATTAAATTTTTATTTTATTTTTCAGAGTCTGACGAGTTGAGTTGCCCAACAGGCAAAAGCAAGTAAGCACTACTGTGCAGCACACACGGTCAGTCACGGAGCAGCCAGTACAAGCTGCTGCTCCTTCTCCGTCCTGTAGTCCTCTGCGCCAGCTCCTAAGGTGGACCACGTGGATTGCTAGAGCAAACCCAATCAGCTGCCACCTTGGGAAGACGGACAGCTTGCCCAGATAATGATGAACCAGAATCTTGCCTCTGGTCCCTCCTGTGCTGTCGTGCTTCTCGCACCTGATTCTCGTGATGCAGCCGTCCAAACCAATCCAAACACTTCAGTATGTTTGGGTCGGTTCGTACTTTTGACGAACCGGTTCACCCATCCCTAATAGAAACATAGACAATGACGATAGAAAAACACCATTAGTCCCTCCAGTCTGTCCATAAACCCTAACAAACTCAGAATCTATTGTTCAAACAAGGTTCTAACCCATACTATCTACCCAATGTTCCCCACCCTACCGCTACCACCTTGCACAAGCAGGAAGCCTTACACTATCTCAGACACATTTAAAACCATTGATAGTTTTGTCGTACACCACATCAACTGGCAGATTGTTCCACCCTTTCTGCAAAATATAACTTTCTCACTTCCCTCTTGAACCCCCGTCAGATTCCACTCATGCCCTCGTAGAAACATAGAAGTTGATGGTAGATAAGGACCGCAAGGCCCATCCAGTCTGCCCATTTCTTTTTCTATCTTATAAATGTGCCATCGGCCATTGCTCTGTCAGTGGCCTATCTATTGGTACTCATCTGTATTGCTCCCTTATGCCTATCCCATGCCTGTTTGAAGCCCTGCACTATATTCATAGCCAACACTTTCTGAGGTAGGCCGTTCCATGCATCCACTACCCTTTCTGTGAAAAAGAACCTCCTCACATTACCCCTTAATTGGCCTCCCTCCAATCTCATGCTGTGTCCTCTTGTCCTGCTATTTTTCTTATATTGAAACATGTTAGACTCTTTCACCTTGTTAATGCCCTTAAGGTGTTTGAATGTTTCGATCATATCACCTCTCTCTCTCCTTTGCTCTAGGGTATACATATTGAGCTCCGTTAATCTGTCCTCATATGTTTTCTGATGCAGTCCCTGCACCATTTTGGTTGCCCTTGTCTGAACTGCCTCAGCTTGGTTAATTTCCTTGTGAAGGTGTGGCCTCCAGTACTGCACACGGTACTCCAGATGGGGCCTAACCAGTGTCTTGTAAAGAGGGATTATTACCTCCCTCTTCTGACTTGTGCTACCCCTACTAATACACCCTAACATCCCCCTAGCCTTACCTACTGCTTTATTGGTCTGTTTGGATGAGTTCAGGTCATCGGTGATGATGATGCCCAAGTCTCTTTCTTCCCTTGTGACTGCCAGCAACCCCCCTCCCACCCTATAGGTTGCTTCAGGGTTCCTCTTCCCTATGTGCATGATTTTGCACTTCTTTGCATTAAACCCCAGTTGCCACTCTTCCGACCATTTTGCTCAATTATCCAGATCTCTTCTCATTCTGCCCACCCCATCTGGATCATCTACTCTGTTGCAGATCTTGGTTTCATCTGCAAACAGACAAACCTCATCCTCCAGTCCATCTGCAATGTCACTGATGAAGATATTGAAGAGGACTGACCCCAGGACTGATCCCTGAGGTACCCTACTTGTGACTTGCATCTCTTCTGACTGTATACCATTTACCACCACTCTCTGTTTTCTGCCCATCAACCAATTTGCCACCCGGTTGACCAACTTCTGACCCACCCCAAGCCTACCCAGCTTATTAATCAATCTTCTATGTGGAACTGTATCGAAAGCTTTGCTGAAGTCAAGGTAGGCAACATCAACTGCTCCCCCCTGGTCCACCACTCTGGTTACCCAGTCAAAGAAATCTATGAGATTAGTTTGACAGGATCTTCCTTTTTGTAAACCCATGCTGTCTTGTGTCCTGTGCTCCTATGGATTCCAGGTGTTGCACTATCTTTTCCTTAAGGAGTGCCTCCATAATCTTGCCCACTACTGAGGTAAGACTGACTGGTCTGTAGTTTCCTGCCTCCTCCCTGCTACCACTCTTGTGGAGCGGGATCACATGAGCCCTTCTCCAGTCTTCTGGGACCTCTTCTGTGCTCAGAGACTCACTAAACAGTTCTGATAATGGCTCTGCTAGTTCCACCCTTAGCTCCTTTAGTACCCTAGGATGTATGCCATCAGGTCCCATTGCCTTGTCCACCCAGCTTAACGAGCTCTTGTAGGACCCTTTCTTTTGTGAAGGGACTAGTGCTCACCTCCCTTCCCCTGTGTCCATGGTGCTGAGCTGTGGGCCCTGCCCTACCTTCTCTTCAGTAAATACTGAGCACCTTATCTCCTTTGGTCTTAGCAATACCCCCTCTGGACTTCCTCCTTTCACTAATGTATCTATAGAAAGTCTTGTCACCTTATTTTACTGTTCATGCTAGTGTTTCCTCGGTTTGGGCCTTTGCCTGCCTTACTGCCTTCCCTGCTTCCCTTAGGGAAGTTTGGTATACCTCCCTATCTTCCCCCGCTGCATTCCCTTATATTTCCTGCAGGCCAGCCTTTTGGCTCTGACCTTTCTGCTACTATTTTTGAGAACCAAAGTGGTTTCCTTCTTCTATTGCTTCCTTTTCTCTCCGAACACAATGAGATGTTGCTTCGTATTGCATCCTTTATGCTTGGCCACTTTGCCTGTAGCCCCTCACCTGTATTTCTTTTTGCCAGGGCTAGCTTGACTCTGTTGGCCATCTTATCAAAGTCAGCTCCTCTAAAGTCCCATATGTTTGCCTTGGAATGGGATGATTTAGTTGCAGTGGCCAAATTGAACCATACCATGTGATGGTCACTGGCCCCCAAGTGACCTTCTACCTGGAGATGTGTGATCCTTTCTCTGTTAGTCAGCACTAGATCTAGGATAGCCCTGTCTCTTGTGGGTTGTTGTACCAGTTGTTTGAGGCCCTCCTCCTGCAGAGAATCCACTATGTGTCTAGTTCTGGCAGATGTTCCTGCTGGTATTGTATCTGGCATGTTGAATTCTCCCATTATCAGAACCTCCCCTTTAGCTGTCATGTTTTGTATATCTTCTAACAGTAATGTGTCTATGTCCTCCCCCTGGTCTGGGGGCCTGTAGACAACCACAGTTCTTATGGCTGTACCATTTCCTGTTTCCAGGGTGACCCACAGTTCTTCTGGCTCCTTATGTGTATTCTGTATTTCTGTAGCTTTGATATTTTCATTGACATACAGGGCCACTCCACTCCCTCCATTTTGCCCCTTGGTCTCTTCTGAAAAGTACATAGCCAGGTACTGAAGTCTCCCAAGTGTGGTTACTGGTAAACCACATCTTGCTAATTGCTACTATGTCCAGTTTAGCCTCTGTCATTATTGCCTGCAGGTCTGGGATCTTGTTTCCCAGACTGCGAGCATTTATGTACATGATTTTCCATTGGCCAGATTTCGGTGTGTGAGTTGTTGGGTGAGGTCTGGCATTTCCTCTGTGTGTCGTATGGGGAGCTGGACCTTTTTCTTTACCTGGTGATGCAGATGAACTGCAAACATGCTGAACTCCTGTTTAACCACTAGCTGAGAGGGGAAGGGTGTTCTTCTCATTCGACGTATGGGGTACTGCACCCCTCTCCCCCATTTGCTAGTTTAAATATTCTGCAAAGATGTCAAACTTCTGCCCCAATGCACTGACTCCCTCCTTAGTCAGATGCAGTCCATCAAATTTAAAGAACTTTCGCTCCCAAAACTGTTGCCAGTTCCCTACACATGTGTGTCCTTTTTCCTGGCACCAGCCCTTGAGGCACATGTTTAGCTCCCCTATCTCCCCTTCTCTGACCTTCCATCCATCCATCTGCCCCCAGACTGGCAGGATCTCAGAGAAGGAGATGCTGGATGAAATGGATTATAGTTTGTCATCCAGCCTGGTCAGGTGTTCCTTGGTCTCCACAACTGACCAGCTGGCAAGATCATTAGTCCCTAAGTGTACCAGGACGTCAATGTTTTCTCCTGCTTCCTGAACAATTTTAGCAATGTGGTCAGTGTCTCTCCGCGCTGATGTACCTGGGAGACATCTGACCATTACCCCTGGCCAGAGATAGGTATCAACTCCCCAGATCATGGAGTCTCCTATGATCAGAAGTTTTTTGGATTTCCTTTTTGCTTTTTTGTTTTGGTTCCTGTTTTGGGTGAGTTTTGTTGTGCTAGCTCCTGTGCTGCGGTGTCCTCTGCCCTTTTGTTTGACTTCGGAGATAGAGGAAGATACCTGCTTGTAGTTTTCATATGGTTTGTGGAGGTAATATGTTGGAGAGCACTGAGTGATGGGGCACCCGATTTACTCCTCCTAACCACCTGCCAACCTCCCAGACCAACTACCCTCTTTGGTCAAGGTGCTTCTGTTGGAAGTTGGGGAAATGGTGGATGGTTCTTATAATATATTTTCTCTTGAATATGAAATTTGAGGTACACAATCTCTGCCCATGCTGCCTGGAGCTGAGCCCTAAGATCTCCAATGGCTCAGCATGAAGGACAGTGTCCTAAACCCTGTAAAACTGCCCTTCTGAAAAGTGTTCCGCAGTACCTGCAGTTAACGATATCCATTCCAGATAAGTTGCTGGGTTTATATCCCGGTCAGAGTAATTAGAAGGAAGAAAATGAAAGCAAAAGTTTGATTTTGTGTTTTGTTTGTTTGTTTTTGTATAACTTGTTATAACAAGTTAAATTACTAGTGCCCCTGTAAATGAGGTCACCATGTGGATACCCCACTGATCCACCCCTTCCTGCTTTGCCACAGGAAATGTCACAACTGTGCTACCCAATAAAAGGAGTGTATTGTGGGGTGGTTGGGGATGGGGGTGGCTGGCTGGGCCCTTCTTCTGCCGAAAAAGAACTACAGACAAAAGAAACAAGGAGGTAAGAGCAGAAACAATCAGTCAGCAACAAATGCAGTAGCCCTGAAAGCTTATCCTAATGACAGATAAAGCTGTAAAACCTGTAAAGCACCACCTGTAATAATTTCACAGAAGATATACCCTGTAAGAAACACTTTGGCATGCCTTGTAATAATGAAGCAGAAGGTATACCCAGCAATAACAATTTGAATCAGAGAAAAATAAAACAATAAAATGTTAGCAACAAACAGTAACAATCCCTGTGAGAACGAAATAAAAATAACAACACACAGTAAATATGCCTAGCCAAAGGAAGTCTTAATCCTTTCCCTTGCTCTGGTAAGGTTCTTTGCTCTGTCCTTTCAAGCAACCTAGAAGGAAAGAGCTCAGGTGAAGCTAGGTGCCTTGGCCAGCAAACCTAGTCATCCACCTCTGATGGAAAAATGATTGGAAGTTTGATCCACCTTGTGCTCCACGGCACCAGGGCATGTCTGGGGTCTTGTCCAGGTTTGGAGATGGAAGCGTTGGGGCGCTTTGGCAGTAGCAGTGCTGTGGCATGGCCCTGATAGTGGTAGCAGCACCTAGGGGTCATATTCATGTGGTGCACCATCTTTGAATGGCGGCCTGCCTGGAGCGAGTAAGTGTTAGTACCCACCTTTCCCATGTTTGTCTCGGTCTGGGAATGGGGTCGGGCCTGACTGAAGGCCCAGTGCAGCAGGTTGGTAGAAAGAAGTAACGTAGGAGGCCACCTGAATTTTAAGAGCTCTTGGTAAGGAGACTGGATGAGTATAATTTGTGCCCGAGCAGCAGTGAGAGCCACCTAGTTGCAAGCCAGGGAAGAAGCACATGTAAGGGAGCCCTGGATGGTGAGGCCTAGGGGTGCTGCTCGAGTTTTTAGCCCCCCAGCTCAGTGTATGGGGATCCCATTTGTTTGAGATTGCTCTGGCCCTAAGTCTGTGCTGAAGCCATATGCTGCAGTGGAAATGCTAATGCCAGCTATTTGTGCCTGTCTCCAGTTTGCCTCCAGCCCCATGGAGCTGTTTGGTTTTTATTTAAAAAATAAAGTAATTATCTTTACTCTTTTAATCACATGTTCCCTCTGTTCTGTACTGTGCTGCTGTGCTAACCTTTAACCCCCCCAAGAAAAATCACTGCTACCTGCTAATCGTGCCTGCTCTTGCCGTTTCTGCTACCCGGGTGCCAGTAGCTTGGGTAAGCTGCTAGTTGAAGCCTGACTGGTCAGCATTCAGGTAGGCCAAGGATTTCTTTTGTATTTTGCAGGATAGATTCTTGGCTTGTGTTCCCCACCGGTTACCTTTCAACATCAAGTCCCTAGACATGGGCCGGAGGGGGGGTTACAAATGTGGGGACTCTTCTGGGATATTGGTTTGGTGGCTGGGTGGCCTGGATGAGAAAAAAGGGGGGCTGCAGCACCAGTGGGTCCCGAAGTAGGTATCTGCGCCATCAATGCAAGTTGCCATTTTGGGTAGTTTTGCGCCTTCTGTGACTCCGTCATCTTGATCACAGCAATGAATGTTAATGTCTCATAACCAAATGATTCATGGATGGTTTCTGACTGGCTGGGAGGAGAGTGCAGGATTTTGGTAGTGCTCAGTGACATCACCATCTTTGATTGAGTCGTGCTGAAGGTGTATGTGCCACAAGTGCTGCCATGACTGTGAAATCAGTGTCAGAAGAGCCCCAAGCTCTTGTTCCCACATCCTTATTGTCATGGCTCTGGGAAACTGTAGGTCAAGGAGCAGCTAACGGTCGGTGTGTGACGTGGTTTCTAGGGAGCTGAGGTGGTCCACCTTACCTTGTGTTCAGCCTGCACTGGGAGGGCCACCTCCCAGTGTCTACTTTTTGCCTCCTTATTCTGCTAGCTGGATGTGACCTTCAGTACCATTGATGGAGACTGCATCGTTTCTGTCTGTGGGAAGTTTGGAAGCCTGAGAAGACACCAAGTCAGTTCTTCTCCCTGCGGAGCCCTCCACTCCTGCCCCTGATGACATAGTGGAGTCTGTGGATAAAGAGGATTTGAATAGTGTGGAATGGCAATAAAATCTGCCCAGCCCTTCCCCACCACAGCCTGCTGAGCCTTTCCATGGCAGAGGAAGAGGGCGAGGTAAGCTTGCTAAACTTGCTGGCCCCCAGAGCTCAGGGGGTCAGCCCGTGCTCTCTCTCACCCAGAGGTGGCAAGATGCCAGCTGACCATGGAGATGCATCAGGGAAGGAGTCTCCAGCAGTTTGGGAGGACCAGAAAGAAAAGCATGAGGCAGAGTATACTAAGCTGCCTGTTTTGGCCCCTGGAAAAGTGCAGTGTGCTTATACATTTTCAGACCAGGATATCTATTGGGCCATCCCCCAGCCATACTGTAGAAAAGTTCTCACCATACCTGGACCTCTCCCTGCACATACGTAACTCCTGCAAGGCCACAAACTGGAAACTGGGCCTGGCATACAGGATCAAAAGCTGCCTCACCCCAGCTGCCCGACTCGCCCTTGCTAAAGGGGTCTTTCTTCCTAAGCTGTGCTATAGGCTCACCTCTTTTGTGAATGCCCCAAAATCCTGGCTCACAAAATGGGACACCGTGTATAACAACGTGTGCTGCTTCTCCCTCTCAGTCCCTTGGCTCACCCATCCCAGCTAGCGCTACTCTAGGCTGGGTTGGCTCTCCCCTAGTAATCATCGATCCTTTGTTGTGGGCAACTTTACTGACAACATCATTCGATCATCAACCCCTCTAAAGCTACCAACTTCCCTATTTTCCCAGGACAGTCCATATTTTAGGCAGCATGTCCCAGTGTCCCCACAAGTTTTGCAAAATGTCACTTTTGTCCCAGTTTTTGCTTACTTGTCCCAGTTTTGTCCCTTTTTTTTGCTGACTGTTAATCCGTGAGTGACCGCTATTTAGCACTACTGTGGCACTGCTCGGGCTGGACAGCAGTTTGCAACTTCAATCCCTGCACCTGTGTTGCACTGCAAGCATGTCAGTGGGAGCACAGTAAAGTATGTTCCTTCCTCTTAGATTAAAATGGGTAGTAGTGCAAAGAAACACATGTGGACATCTGCCTGCCAGCAGCTTAGAGGGACTCCCGACAGAGAAGAGACCGGCAGCAGGGAACTAAGGTACCTGAACCTGATCAGCTGTAGGGAAGTGTGAGAAAACAATCTGGTGTGATGGTGGGAGTCACTGAAGTGAAGTTTATTCAGCAAATGAGGTGAGTGTTAGTAGGTTGGATGGGACTGTCAGGAGGACCAACACATGCAGCTCGAATGTCTGATCACAATTTAATGCAGGTTTGCTTCTAATGAACTTTCTGTACATCATGGTTTGGAACTTGCTGCAGCAGAATGATCTATTGTTTTGATCTGAATGTTTGCTACTGGTATTACTGAGGGGTGGCATGGCCAGAGCAAGCAGCAAAATTTAACTGATTGTGCGCAGCGTTGGCTGCGGCGGTGTCCATGGGAGTGACATGGTGGGGGGGGTCATGATCAGGATGAACTGTTCCAGTTTTAGACTTCAGAAAGTTGATAGCTTTACCCCTCTGGCACTTGTCGAACTGCTGCAGCCTGCCTCCACTGGCTATCGGCTGAGGTCCAGTAACTCCCATGCTCTCATGATCCCTAAAACCCGTTCCCTCACAGGGGATCGCACTTCTGCAGTCCTTGCCCCCAGAGCCTGGAACCTTCTCCTTGCTCATGTAAGAGCTTCCCCCTTCCACAGATGCTTCAGGTCCTCCTTCTGGGGCTTCCTAAAACAAACTTCTGGCTGCCTTTGCTCTTAGCTGTACCACCCTCCATGGTACACCAGTGCCCTGTCCAAGACTGAGTGCAGGCGTATGCCTTCTGCCCGCTTTTGCTCCTAGTTGTCCCACCCTCCACAGTGGACAAATTGCCTATCTATTGACTGATTGAGTGCTCCTTTAGTGCTCTCCTCAAAAATGTCCTGCTGATGCTTTGATTTTCCTCCTTGACTGCCTCCTGTGTTTGTCTCGCCTTAACACTGTATTTGAATTATATTTGTTCTCTGATGATACCTGGTTGTAGCCCTCTGCCCATACCTATCTGTAACTTGCTGATTGCTGCTGCCTTGTCTCTGTATCTGTATATTACCTGAGTCCTCGGACTTCACCTTGTTGTTTGCTGTTACCCTGTCTCTGAATTGCTATTGCCTGAACCTTTGAAATTCTCCCGGGTCACTCCTGAAAATAGGCACTTGACTGTCTAGTGTGCTTTCCTGGTAAACAAAAGCTAAATAAATAAATAAAATAAATAAATACCGGATACCGTTCCTCACCTCACAGCGATGTCTAAAAGTCTCAGAGTGAAGATGGATGGGTTATTGAGCGACGACCCCATGAACTTGAGCTATAGAATGGGGGTCTGATTGGAGCCCGGTCAAGCTCAGCGGACCAGTGTTAGAGAAATTCCTGAGTGGTCCCAGGTGGAACATTGGATTTGGTGCCGAATGCACCTGGAGTACCCAAGAGAAGATTACTCATATATATTGGAGTGCCTCTGGGACATCAAAAAGGAGAAGTGAGTGGATTGGGTTTTTCATGGGATGATCAACAAGCTGCAGCTGCAAAATAATGAGTCTGGACCCCCTTTGGAGAAGGTGACCCACTGTGCCCATTCCCTGTGCCACTCAGCAGCGTGGGCTAGACTGACTATCTTCAAACATTTTGTCCTGGTACAACATGTGGCCAGCAGCAGAATGAAATATATAATCTCTTCTGATTCCTTCTCCAACGAGACGACCAAGCCTGATCCTAGTTATTACTACCCTCGCGGTGGTGGACCCACCGTCTGATCAGGAGCACCAATGAATAGTACTATTTGCCAGGGCTGCCTAGACTAAAGTATTTGAACTGTTGGTGAGTTATTGTGTTGACTGTTCTTGTTTTGGTTTATGTGTTCTTCAAGCAACCTGTGTCTTTAAGTATGCTGAGAGCCCAGAAGTGAAGACTAAAAGGACTGTGCCTGTGGTTGGGCCTGGACTTTGGGGCTGCTTCTGAGATTGTGCCTGTTATGGGACACACAATGTTATAATGATTCCAGTAGTTTAAAGAAAAAAAAAAAATAAGGGAGTGCATGAGGTGTGGATTTTTAGTGGCTGTGTGTGTGGTTGTAGCTGTGTGGTTTGTGCATGGTGTATTTGATGATAGTATGGGGATAGTTTTGTTAGATCTAAGTCCTGGCAGCATTGTTTATTATTAATTCTGTTGGGGATCTGCTGGAGGGGGCTAACAGTTGTTGAATGGGCTCCACCTACTCCTATTATTATGGTGGGATTTTCTCTGGGTTTCCTATTTTTGGTCCAGCGTTCCCTGGGGGGAGGTCACCTGCTGGGAGAGTGCGCATATCCCGCTGGTGTCTTTTTCTCCCTGGCTAGCCGGTTGCCCCATTCCCTGGAGGGGAATGATTTATGGGGGGTGAGTGTAAGCCCCCTTTAGTTCAGGGCTTACTAAAGTTACCTCTCTCCTCCCTTTTTGCCCATGTAAGGTGGGGGGGCAGGTGTCTACCCCTGGGCGTGGTTTGCCTGTCCCTCTAGGGGATATAATGGGAGGTTCTGGAATTATTTATTTATTTTTTTTATTTTATTTAATTATTTGGAAACAAACTTTGAGTAAGAGCTCTTTTATAAAGGTATCACGTCATGAAACAGTCACAAAGATATAAACATGTAATGGCACAATATACATCAAAGTTAATTACAGCAGGCAGCAACCTAGGGAGCATTGTTACAGCTGAGCTCCTAGAGAGCCAACTGGGCAAGGAGGGGAGAATAGAATACCAACACATAGTAAAACAATATTCAAGTTCAGACTTAATTACACCAAACAGTTGCCAAAGGAAAAATTACAACTGAGCTCCAGGAGAGCCATCTTGGTAAGGGGAGGGGAATAGGTGTTTGGGAGCAGCCACATACCTAAGGCCTTGTCTTAGAGAGGAAGGTGGGGGTGAGGAGTGGGAGAAAGGCAGCTCGAGGTAGGAATTAGGGCAAGTGGGTCACCAGGTGAGTGGGTAGGGAACACAGGGTGAGGAGGGAAAGGGAGGAGCGACAACTGAAATGCAGAGGTGGTTTGGGGCAGGGAAGGACAGGGGTTGCGGAGGAGGCCTAGTAGAGAACAGAGACAGAAACACAGTGGGTGGGGTAAGGGGGGGTCAGGGGGAAACATGACAACAGGGTAGCACTCAGGCAAGGAGGACCATTCTGTTTTGGGGGTCAAGAAGCAACAGAGGGAGAAATGTCAAATGCCCAACAGACAGTCACATGTGCTTCTGGATGCAAGGTGCAGTTTGAGTTCAGACCAGAAAACATGGAGACTTGAGGTATTGTGCAGGACCTCTGGAATCTCATTGACCCAAAGGGGGATCTGTAGGAGAAAGATCATTGGCCAAGTGCAGTTCTTCAAAAAGGCACAGAGAGCGCACTCTGCATTCTTCCTCTAGTTACATACTTAGTACCAGCCAACGAGAACATTACAGAGATGCAGGGGGGGAGCCTTGCCTAGTAGAGCCTTCTTGCCAAGGAGACAAGTTTGGAACTTGATTCTGTTACCAAGGGAAAGTCAGTTTGTCTGTGCATACTGTGAGCAGGTGTGTGTAAAGCGGTCAGCAGCAAGGGTGAGCCTACATGCCTTGTTGAGGGCAATAATAACCGCTTAAGTGCAGTATCTGTGGCTGCTCCATAGGCCACTAGCCCATAGTCTATAGTGGATATTATAGAGCTGGTGATGGAGAGACAGAGGGCCGCCGGTGTAAGGTTCTTCCTATGCCTATACAGCACTCCAAGCTTGGTGTTGACTGCCTTAACCACCAAATCAATATGTTGCAAGAAGGAAAGGGTGTCATCAATGGTGACCCCCAGGTACTTAAAAGAATGAACCTGCTCAAGAGGGGCCTTAACATTGTTAATGATGGCAAGGGTGAGGTACCTCCTCTTGAGTTTGTGGCTAGATAGGAGCATGGTTTTACTTCTTTTTTTTTATAATTAAGTAAGAGCTTGTGAGCACTGAACCAATCTTCAAGCTGATGGAAAGAAAACTGTAGTTAATTCTGCAGTGGATTGATGTGTGAGTTGCCTCTGAGTATGACAGTGGCAATGGCGTGCAGGATAATTTTGCTATCACAGGCGTTAGGTAGACCATTCAGGAAAAGGCTGAATAGCAATTGTCCCTGGTTTGACCCTTGAGGTACACCCAGGGACACTTCTCTGGAATCCAAAACAGCATGGCCTACCCTGACCGTCTATGACCTGTGTGACAGGTAGTCTTGAAACCAGCATACAGCATTTGTGGCCACCTCCAGTGTCTGAAGTTGTGCCAGGAGGAGGGGGGGTGGTTGACCTTATTGAAGGCCTTTGTTAAATTGATAAAGATGGACCCAACCAGCTTGCCTTCATCAGTGCCTTGTGCGCAGTCAGTGTACTCCACCAGGGCTGTGGCAGTGCTATGGTTCTTTCTGAAACCATGTTGTTGGGGAGATTGCAGTTGGCATTTATGAAGGTAGTCAGCAATTTGATCCACCACAATCCTTTCCAGTGCTTTGGATGGGGGGGGGGGGAGTATTGAAATGGCCCTGTAGTTAGCAATGCACCACTCTTAAAACCTGGAGTCACCAGAGCTTGTTTCAAGATTGTGGGGAATTTGGCCAGGGTGAGTGATTTGTTGAAGAGTTTAGTTATGGTGACAATGAGCTCATCAAGGGTAAGGGCTACCAGTTTCATATGCACACCATCACTACCTTGCCTGGTAGAGCCCAGAACTTTTTTTTACATAAGACATTGCCTCTTTTACTGTTACCCGCTTGAAATAAATGTTTGGGTGCTTAATCATGGTAGGGTTATTGCCAAAGTGCACTTCCGCTGGCTTCAGGTAGTCTGGTGGAAGAACAGAGCTTAGATCAGTGAAAGAAATACTTAACGACTCAGCTATGGTGAAAGGATTCGTGGTAGTAAACCCGTTGATATTGAGCATCTGGGGGTGTTTCTTCTCATCCTTCCCGAGGAGAATTTTAATGTTCTCCCCAAACCTCCTCCCATTGCCCCAGCTCCTATCCAACTGATCCTTGTGGTAGTTGGCTTTGGCCTACCTAATAAATTGGATACACCTGTTTCTGTAGCCCCTATAGATCCGAATGTCTTTTTTATCACCAGTGGCCCTTGCCCTTTCCCTCATAAGAGCAAGGAGCTCACTGGTAATCCATCCATTGTTGCAGCCGCAAGACTTCCTTTTCTTAACTGGGTCAAATTCATCACAGACCACATTGAATCTATCAACAAAGTACTTTAAAGCAAGGTGAGGATCAGGCTGCTTATTTATGGGTGACAATCAATTAGAGATAGGGCTGCTCTGAGAGACCCCTGCTGCCCTTTTCTCAGGACTCTGCTTTCAACCATAATTGGGGGGGGGTATATTTATTGGACCACCTGAAAGTAATAGGGGGGTGGTCATTCAGGGTGTCAGGTTGAACAGTGACCTTGTGTAACCCCTAGATGGCGCTATCCCAGGGGCTACTACCCCTGCCTGATTTGCCACTAACAGGTTGAGGGGCCTGGATCCAATGGCAGGTGCCTCCACCCAGAGGTCAGGGTTTGCAATAGTTAAACTTACTTGGTCACAGCCCTCTGGGACACTGCAACCCCCCTTTCTTCCCACTAGTGGCCCACACAATATATCAGAATTACCTTCACAGTATACACTTACCCCCAGGGCTGGTTCAGGCACTGGGACCTCCTGTAAAATAAGATACAGTGCAACAATCACAGTACAATACTTTAACATAGACAAATACCTCAGGCAGTATAACTTTGCTGAAACAAGCAGCTCGGATTTATTTAGGGGGAATATAACAAGGACAGGGGGAAATCAGGTTAATTAGCTTATCACTTTACTCATCTACCTATGGCTCTGTGCACAGGCCTATCCCTACCAGTTACTGTCCCTGGGTACCCAAGCCTAGTGGCTAGTCCAAACTGTGGCAGCTGGTAGGGGCCCTTTCCCACAGAGAAAAGAAAAATTAGTTTAAACAGTCAGCAGTACAGTGATTCCATTTGGATTTATTGTGGCAATTCAACAGGGAGCGACCCTGAATTAGTACTCACGACCTCCAAACAAGATAGGGTCCTTCAATGTCAGCAGGGCTACTCTTGAGCTCCACGAGTCTCCTCACACATTTATATGGCAAAAGAAAGTACTATACCAGGCAGGCTGCTTCTCTATCCCGATCGCAATTACTGCACAATACCCAGGAGAACACACAGCAGATTCAGTTCCTGACAGACCGGAACTCTGGGCCTTACACACGTTTCCCGACTAAAACTGCACTGAAGGAGCACAGGGTTCCTTTCCCCTTCACTGCCAGAGCTAAAACTGAAACTCCAACAGACAAAACCGGGCACTTCCTTTGAGTTCCTCCCAGTTCTTGACTGGATTGGCTGTCACTCACCATAGACTGCTCCTGTTGGTCCAAAAAGGCGCCGAAGTCTAAACTACATCTCCCAGAGTCACTGCCCATACAATCCTCTTGTGGCTGGCTCAGATTATGAGTCCAAGTTCTGATTCGTCCAAGGCACCATTTTAGAGCTAGCTTACCCCACACTGATTGGTCCAGTTCAGCAGTTCAAAACCAGAATGGGGAACTAGGCAGACACAGTTCTGACTGCAAAGAAAGCAGGTTAGACAAACTGTAATTTCATTGTTACTCTAAATGATTTCTGGCAAACAGTTACATCTTTCAGATAGGTTCCCTTTGCACTCCTAGTGACTGCAAAAATGGAATGAATTGGCAGCAGCTCGAATGGTACTCAAACAGAGAAGCACACAGTCCCCCCATACAAACTAATTATGTCTGCAAGCAGACAGCTCTTAAAGAGACAGTACCAGAGGCTCTAAAAACACTCACTGATAAATGGCTTAAACGCCAAACACCATTCAGGCTTGGAGCATTCAAGCAAGCTCCTGGAAGTCTTTTGGGAACCCCCATTTGCAGGGGGGTTACACTTGGAAATCCTAGAGGGGTAGCTAGAGAGGAGCCAGTGGATGAGTGTATTGTTACCCAATTTGTAATTCGTCCTGGTGGGGTCAGTAACTAGCTGTGCGAGGTAAGAGCTGGCCACAGTGTCCTTCTGTGGAGTTGACTCCATACTGAGCCAGTTTATATTAAAGTCCCAAGTGATAATGAGTTCACAGTCCTTATTGAGGGTAGCCAAAGTGACCATGACCTTGATAAGACCCTCTCAGGCCTTTCTGGGTGGGAGATAGACAGATACGACTAAAAGGGATTTACTACGTTGGCCAAAGAGGAATTTGACTTCAAGTAGTTCATGGTCATCTGCTCTACTAGTAATGGGGAGCACGGTCCCCTGTAGTGAATCCCTGCTGTAGATAAGACAGCTGCCTCCCCTCTTGCCTTTCCAGTCACATCTGAAGGCTTGGTAGCCTGGCAGAGCAATTTCAACTGGTTTTTGTATTGTCCGTTAGCCAGATCTCAGTAAGACAGGTGATATCAGGGCTGTACGGGGAGAATTATCTGGGAGACTGTTACAAGTGGGGCTGGGGGTTTGATCCAGGGAGTGCGGTTGGTGGGATGGGGACACCGCATGTAAGGAGAGGAGCTGCAGCCTGGAGGAAATTGGAAGTTTGACCCGCCTTGTACTTCGGAACACTGGGGCAGGTCTGGGTCTTTGTCCAGGTTTGGAGATGGAGGCGGAGGGGGCATTATGGCAGTGGCAGCACAGTGGGATGGCCCTGATGGTGGTGGCAGCACCTAGAGGTCATACCTGTGTGGCACACCATCTTTGGATGATGGCCTGCCAGGAGCGAGTAAGGGTTGGTACCTACCTTTCCCATGTTTGTCTTGGTCCAGAAAGTGGGGCTGACCATAGGCCTGATGCAGCAGGTTGGTAGAAAGAAGTAATGTAGGAGGCCACCTGCATTTTAAAAGCCCCTGGTAAGGAGGATGGCTGAGCGGAATTTGTGCCCAAGAAGCAATGAGAGTGGCCTAGTTGGGAGCCAGGGAGGAAGCATGTGTAAGGGAGCTCTGGATGGTGAGGCCTAGGTGAGCTGTTCAAGCTTTGAGCCAGCCCCCCCCCCCCGGCTCAGTGTATGTGGAACTCATTCATTTGAGCCTGCTCCGGCCCTAAGTCTGTGCCTCAGCCTTGTGCTGCAGTGGAAATGCAAATGCCAGCCATTTGTGCCTGTCTCCAGTTTGCCTCCAGCCCTATGGAGATGTTTATTTTTATTTAAAAAATAAAGTAATAATTTTTATTCTTTTAATCACATGTGCCCTCTGCTCTGTGCTGTGCTAACCATTAACCCCCACTCCCCCAGAAAATTTCCGGGACCGTACCTGGTAGTTGTGCCTTCTGTTTGCTGTTCCTGCTACCAGGGTGCAATCAGCTGGGGTGAGCTGCTAGTTGAAGCCTGACTGGTCATCATTCAGGTAAGCCAAGGATTTATTTTGTATTTTGCTGAAGGGATTCTCGGCTTGTGTCCCCCTCTGGTCACTTTCAACATCAGGCCCCTAGACATAGGCCACAGAGGGGGTTACGCACTGCTTGGTCAGTCGACGATGATTACTTTCTCTGAGGGCAACCAAATTTTATCCAGCTGCTGTCATCTTTTTCAAAACAATGTCTGCTTCACTTGGGGGTAAGGCACAACAATTACTAACTCCTCCCCATGGTGGATCTCTGTGAGAGTGGAGGCAGCAGCTCCAGCAGGCTCAGTGGGTTCTTCCAACACCTCTTCTACAATTACTGCAGACTCCTCTTCTGCAACTCACACCATCTTGGGAGGCTCATCTGGTTCTGGCAATTCCGCTGCAGGGTTCATTTTTGGGTGGGGGATTAGGACAATTGGCACACAGTTTTTAATTTTGACACACCTTTTCTTCTACCTTGGGGACAACCTGCTCACTGTTATAGTGGTTTTAAACTGCTGTTTTATGAATCTGGGCTCGGTTGAACAGTATGACCCATTATTTTTTTCATTTGACCCTTACTTTTTATACCCAGTGGGTCAGTGCCCCACATAGATAAATATCTGAAATGAACCCTGCTGCTGGAACCATCTCCAGTGGGGAGGGTGGAACAGGGGGCTCGGGAGCTTTCACCTGGGGAACAGTGCTCCAGGCTGGCAACCCCTACTGTGAGATCAATCCCACCAGTTTCATGTTTGTCCACTTGGAATCAATGGATATCCTCACCAGGACTCACATACCTGACATGTTTTCTGAGGTTATTGACCACCCTTCAGTCCATAAGTCCCTCTGAAAGGACAACAGCCCAATGCTAGGTTGCATCTCCTGCTGTGACCCCTGCATTCTGGTCACACCAAGCCTATCTTCCCCACTTCCTGATTCCACACTGTTTCTGGTGCATTAATACTATTCAGCTAGGCAGTAACTACATCCACACTCACTCTTTCACACTTTGCTGATGGCACTCACTTCCCCTGGGTGGCAACTGGGGCAGAATCCAGCAGCACCAACCTGGGCCATCACAAGGTGACATATAGGCTGGCGGGGGGGGGGAGCCCTTAGGATTGGGGGATGCTACTGCTTTAGGCCCATGGCAGAAGGTAGTGGCATTGTAGGGAGGTGGTTGGGTCTTAGTGTCCTAGAGAAACAGTTCGTTCTGACATGGGGCAAAGATGAAAGGCTATTACCCCTAAGGTGTCTCACACCACATCAGTCACATAATGGGAGTCACCACCACCTCTCACGTGGCACAGGCATATCGAAGACCCTGTGCCAGGGTGACTGTGCTGCTTGCTGGACAAAGTTATCCTGTACCAATGCTGTCATGCAAGCAGAAGGTGGGTCCCTGTGGTTGGTTATGCCCTATTCCTCTATGGTACTGTCCGAATTCCCAGAGACTATCTCCAGCCATTTGACTGGGGGCAGGGAGGGGGTGACCTGGGATCTCCTGTGGCAGGACATCCGACTGGGCATGGGGGGGCAGCTGGGCTCACTACCAGCAGTGACAGAGTATGTATACCATGCAGCCACTGACTGGCAGGTACTGGTTTTACTCTTGGTGAGTGGGGCCTTCACAGACCCTATACCATTACTTTGGAGTGGCCCAACTTAGACTCTTCTCTGCTCCCGAAGCACCTCTCCCACCCCTTAGTGGGGAAGATGCTGCAGGTCTCTCTACTTCCTGCTCTTCTTGCACCAGTTTCTGCACACTCTGAGCTAGTGGCTCAGTACAAAACATGTTCTAGGGCCTCTCCCTTTAACAGACAGTGGACGGGGCTGGCATCTTTTCCAACATTTGCATATTACATTGCATGCTCGGTGGCTAAACAGTCTAGCAAAGCTGGAGGAAAGGGAGCTTGGAAAGATTCAGGACTAAGGGCTTGTTCTGTACTTGAACACTTAGTTACCTGCACTCAGACCAGAAGGGGGTGAGAGACTTGTTATACACAACTCAGAAGAATAGAATACTCTGCTCAGTGAGACCTCTTTTTAGCCTACCAAGAGGCTTTTCTTTTTATGTGGACAATGGCGGCAAAGCGATCTTTACTGCCTATTGTTTTTTTAATTTAGTGTAACCTGAGTTGCAGAGATGGGTTACTGGGACTCACCGAATATCTAATGTCATGTTTTACTGAAGTGTTACATAGGAGCTATGAGATATGACCTTTAGAATAAAAGGACTGAAATGGTGCCTAGGATTAAAGTGCACGTAGTGGGTTAATGAAAGCCCTGAATTCTAAGGCTTCTGAAATGTGTACTGAAATGTTAATCATGTGTATCCTGTTATCCTGTTTTGCAATGTGTGTTCTGCTTGAGTGACAGTAAGTTTAGGTGCCAGCAATGTACCCTCAATTGCCCATTGGTTGGGCAATTTATTTATTTATTTACTTTGTTTACGGGATAAGTACAGTGAAGCCCACCAGGATGAAGTTAGAGTTACTGCAGCAAACAATGCAATTTCAATGGGAGTTAATCAGTTTTGTCATGCAGTAAACCTGTGACACTGTGCTTCGTCCTGGAGGGCTTCACTGCTGAGCCAAAGGTCTGTTTTCAGGAATGACCCGGAACTGCATTTACAAAGCAGCTACAAGATGAAACAGCATGATACATACAAATGCAACCACATTGCAAGAATACATCATGCAGGATGCAGGAATAATACTTAAATATGACAACATCTATAGATGTATTCCATTAAAACAAATGCAATCCAGTTGTTTTGACAAGTGATGCCTTAAGTGATTTTTAAAAACAGTATGACTTTCAGCATTGTGAAAAAAATCAGGCAAATTGTTCCAACATTTAGCAGCATAAACAGAGAATGCATGTTCACCCATCACAGTACAAGAAATTGGAATCAATATTTTTCAGTTGATCTAAGTTTCCTACGTTGTTTTATAAAATCTAGAAGAGTGAAAAATGGGGAGTCAGATGCTGTTCTCAAAGTTTTATCCACAGCACAGCATAGGTTGTATAAACTACTGAGCCATGGAGGTAACCAGACAGTATTTGAATGCAGCACACAATGGTGTGTATTGTATGGCATATTTAATGCAAACCAACAAATCCCATTAAAAGTCCTAGTAAATAAAATTAAATCAGTACAAGATAAACTTGCAAACACGAAAGAGTTATAATTTAGTATAGGTAACAATATACTTCTTGCAATAATGTATCTGGCTTCCAGTGTTAAACAACTATTAAGTTTACGAACATACGAATATACGAAATTTGCCAGCAGATAAAGGCCTAGAGGTCTATCAAGTCTGCTCGAATGTGCAGCTAGCACCCCTTATTCTGCAGCTGCCCCTTCCTTCCACCCTTCCCCTTCATTAACCCTCCCCTTGTCCTGTCCCATCCTTGTTTGAAGCAGTCCACTGTTCTACTGCATACCACTTCTGCAGGTAACACATTCCACCCAGCCACCACCCTCTCTGTAAAAAAGTGTCTCCTCATCTCCCTCCTGAACCTTCCTTGCTCCAGTCTCCTATCATGGCCCCTGGTGACCCTCTCCTCCCTTACTTTGAACAGCCCCTCTGTACCCGTCTTGTTTATTCCTTTCATGTATTTAAAGGTTTCAACCATGTCACCCCTGTCTCTCCTCTCCTCCAGTGAGTACATGTTCAACTCCTTCAACCTACTCTCGTATGATAAGTCCCCCAGCCCCTTGATCATCTTTGTCGCCCTGTGCTGCACCCCCTCCAGTAACTTAATGTCCCTCTTCAGATACGGACGCCAGTACTGCACGCAGTACTCCAGGTGTGGTCTAACTAATGACCTATACAGTGGCAGAATCACCTCCTCCCTCCTCGAGGATATACCCCTTGCAATACAACCCAGCATTTTGTTGGCCTTTGCAGCTGCCTTCCTACATTGTGCCGAGTTGTTCATTGACCCTGTAATGAGCACACCCAGATCCTTCTCCTCCTCTGTCTGGGCTAGCTGCACTCCCCCTAGCTGGTAACTCTTCCTTGGGTTCTTCATCCCAAAATGCAGCACCTTGCACTTTTTGGCATTAACCGCAGTTGCCAGGTGTCTGACCAGGTTTCAAGCTTTGCCAGATCATCCTGCAACCCCTGCCATCCCCCTAGGTCATCCACCACTGCGCCAACCTCAGTATCATCAGCAAACAGACTGATCTTGCTCTTGATGTCCCATGATATGTCTGCAATGAATATCCTAAACAACACTGGTCCCAACACCGAGCCCTGTGGGACACCGCTCGTCACTGCCCTTGGGTGTGAGAAGCTCCCCACCCACCACTACCCTCTGTTGCCTTCCCTGCAGCCAGTTTCCTACCCATCTCTCCAGCTTTGCACCCGCCCCTGTGCCTACTAACTTCCTTCCCAGTCTTCAATGTGGCACTGAGTTGAATGCCTTATTGAAGTCCAGATACAGGACATCCACTGCATGGCCCCTGTCCAGTTGCCTAGTTACCCAGTCATAGAACTCGACCAGGTTGGTTTATCAGGATCTGCCACGTATGAAGCCATGCTGTCTGCTGTCCTGTAGTACTTTGGCCTCTAGGAGGGCCACCAGCCTCTCCTTCAGGATAGTCTCCATTAGCTTACCCATGATGGATGTGAGGCTCACTGGTCTGTAGTTTCCCGGTTCATCCTTGGGGCCACTCTTGTGGAGGGGCACCGCATGAGCCATCCTCCAGTCCTGAGGTACACACCCCAAATGTAGTGAGACATTAAATAGGTCTGCCAAAGGTTCTGCAAGGACCTCTGCCAGCTCCTTCAGTACCCTGGGGTGGATGCCATCTGGGCCTGGCACCTTGTCCACCCTCAGTGCCTTCAAACCCTCTCGAACTCTGCCCTCCATGATTTTCCCATCTGTCACCACTTCCCCCGCTTCTGCCATTTCTCCCACCTTGGGTGTCACCCCCTTCTTCTCTTTAGTAAATACTGAGCAGAAGTACTCATTTAGTGCTTCCGACTTATCGCACTGCTTCCACCCAACCCCCCTCCTTCCTAATCCTTACTATGTGGTCCTTACAGCTCCTTTTCTCCCTGATGTACTTAAAGAAGTCCTTCTCCCCCTTCTTAATGCCTTGTGCCAACCTGAGTTACGTAGATGCTTTGGCTCCCCTTACTGCCCTTGTCACCTCCTTCGATTCTGTCAAGTACTCCTCTCTGTCCTCCCCCCTCTCTGTTTTCTTGTACTTCCTAAAGGCAGCTCTTATCCTCCTTACCTTTTCCATGACCTCCTTGCTCAACCAGCTTAGTTTCTTAGCCCTAGCCTTCTTGCTCTGGGCTTTGCAGCAGGTTTTGGTTGCCTCCACTATCCCCAGCTTTATGAGCTCCCACCTCTGGTTAGTATCCATACTAGATTGAATTCTGGCCAGGTACCCTTTTACCACTTCCCCCATTCTCCCAAAGTCAGCCGTCCTGAAGTCCAGCACTCTTGTGCCAGATTCCACTCCTTCCTTTCCCATATCCAATGTGAGCCATACTGAGTGGTGGTCACTCCCTGACAGCGGTTCCTCCACTGTAAGTTCTCTCACAAAGTCCCCATTTGCCAGCACAAGGTCAAGGGTATTCCCTATCCTGGTTGGTTCACTGACCATTTGCAGCAGGAAGCTGTCCTGGAAGGCATCCAGCAGTACCTGCTCCCTTCTGTTCCTAGTTGGTGGGGTGCTCCAGTCCACTCCTGGCATGTTGAAGTCCCCACAATCACCACACTACCCTTCTCTGAGGTCCTCCTGATCTGTCCCGCTAGTTCCCTGTCTAACTCCTCCATCTGAGATGGTGGCCTGTACACCACTCCCATTCTAAGAATCCTATTCTTGGAATCCTGGATTTGCACCCAAAGTGACTCCGTACTACCCTCCTCCCCTTACTCCCTTACACACTTCAGTCCTTCCTTCACATATGGTGCCACCCTCCCTCCTTTCCCAATCACCCTGTCCCTACGAAATAACCTGTACCCTGGTACAGACAGGTCCCAGTCATTATATTGGGTGGCCCATGTTTCTGTGATGGCTGCAATGTCCACCTCTCCCTCTGCCATGAGAACCTGTTTAAACAACACTCCCAATTTTTGATTAACTTGTCTACTAATCACCTTTATGTGAGACAAAAAAATTAAATTAGAGTTTTCTCAGGCAATGTTTTCTGCTCAGTAGGGGCATATAAATAGGGACTCAGGCCCACCAAGAGTCTGGTCAGTTCTTGTGCATTCCAGTCCAGGGTGCCAGTGCGTGCAGTTCTACTTTAGCACCTATGGGAGCACTTCTCCAGCTATGACCAGCCGGAGACAGCCTGCAGGCCTAGGAATGTGGCAGGCTTCCAGGGTCTGGGTAGCACTGGCTTCCTCAGTGCAGGCCTCCAGAGGTTCAGGTCCTGATGGAGGCCTGACATCAGATGACAGTGAGGGCCTGTTGGGGAGAGATCAGTCTCACTCAGATTATTCACTCCCCCACACGCTACAACTCCAGATCCCTTAACCACACACTCCATAACTAGATTTTGACAAATAGGGAGGACAGGATAAATACCGCAGGAGTCTTGTCAGATTCTATTGGTGACCATTCCCCTACGTATTACACGTGGCCCAGCCACTACCTAAGCTCGTCTCTTTTAGAAACTTTTCTAAAGTTCACATAGCTGCTCTAAAGTCAGATAACAGGGGAATAAATTAGTCCAATCTCTACTCTCTCGCTACTGCCAACATAGCATTGGGTTTTCTTATAGCTGCTCTTTCCTCAATTCAGAATGAACATTTCCCACTCACTATCAGGGGCATTAGGGGTGGAAACACCAAATGGCTAAACAGGGAAATGGTGGCGAAGTTGAAACTAAGAGATAAGTCCTGGGCAAATTACAGGCCTTATCCCACTACTGAAAACTGGAACACATACAGAAGGCTTAGGAATCAGTGTAAACAAGGCATTAAACTTCTCAAGGCCTCCTATTTTAAGTTGCAACAAATAAGGGATCTAGGTGACTCATAGTTTTTGGGCATCTGCGAACTTGGTCATGAAAGATCCCCTAAGCTAAACATTATTAACCTGATCACTGATTCAGGTCTGCAAACTGACCCATCAACTGTAACAAACATATTTAAAAACAAATTCACAAATCTTGAATCACACATGACCCAACTCCCCTCAGTCCACCAGGGTAATCAATCAATGAGTCAGGTTGGATAGAGAAATTATTGCCCCCCCTTCTATTTCAAAACCATGCCTCCCCTAGAGATATGTCACCTCCTGCAAACACTTCCTATCTCAGGGAGTGCAGGGAGTGATGTGCTCTGCCCCAGGTTCCTGGAATTAGTGATAGATTGCATTACCAAACCACTCTCATTTATGCCAAAATGAAGAAGGAAGACCTTGGCTAACTGAAGGACGAGCCAAAATCCAGCATGTTAGGAACTATTAAACAAGTTTAATACAAAAAACAAAATGGACTACACAAAGAGCAGTGCACTCCCTCGATGGGCACAGTTTTGTTTTTTGTATTAAATTTGTTTAGTGATCCTAACATGCTGGTTCGTCCCTCGAACCAACCGAAAGAACCTTCTTCTTTGGCAGCAGCTCGCTTTGCCTTTGGCTACTGGCACGAGTGTTTTTGAGCCACTTGTTACTTTGTTTTTGGACTTCCATTCTCATTTATAGTTAATCTGCCATTGTCTACTTCCACCATTTCTGTGCTTTGGAAAGAAGCCAGAGTTCTGTCTATCTTTAAAACCGGGGATCCAAAGCTACAGTACCTGAGAAATACAGGCCAGTATCCTTTCTACCACAAATGAACAAAATCCTACAGAAAGAAGTATTTCAACAAATATTGGAACACCTTGAGACATATAATCTTCTATTCAGGGACCAGCATTGTTTCAGAAAAGGCTATAGCACTACCATGGCTCTTGCTCAATTCACGGATCATGTACTCAGAAAGTCAGACTAAGGGAGCCTCAAAGTCACAGGTGCCATATTTGTGGATCTGTCCAAGGCGTGTGACATGGTGGACCATGGTATCCCCTCCTCGGGGAACTGGATACCTTAGGGTTCTCTCACAACTCTTCAAATTGGGTCCTAATTTACCTTACCAGCAGGACACACATTGTCTGTATTGGGGGAGTCTCATCCAGTCCATTTCAAGTGCAAACTGGAGTTCCCCAAGTGTCCATCCTAGGGCCACTACTCTACTCTCTCTTTGTAAATCCACTGCCCTTGAGCCATCAGGTTCTCATAGGATCATGTATGCTGATGATCTGATCTTATTCAGCAGTGACAGCACCCCCTCTAGAATAACTCATACCCTCAATAAAGATTTTGCAGAAGAAATTCAATAGATCACAAATCAAAGGCTTATTGCCAATGCAAAATAAAAACACAAGCGATGCTATTTGGCTCCAAGCACAGGCTCAAGAAACACTCAGTTAATCTTAACATCCAAGCTCCAGATGGACCAGTGGTTGAGCAGGTCAAAGACTTTAAGTACCTGGTTGCAACTCTTGATCCCTCCCTAAAATTCACTACCCATATAGACCAGGCAGTCAAAAAAGTAAATCAACAACTAGGTATATGCTATAGACTGAAACATCTACTCACCATTGATGCTAAACTGGCAATTGGGCATAACACCCTTCTTTCCATCTTAGACTACTGCTCTCCCATCATCTCCTCTACCTCGCCACAACTTCTCAATCGATTGAACATGGTGTACAATAACATCTGCAGGTTTGTAACTCAGGTCCCTTACTGCACCCACCACTGCAACTCATATCAAAGTCTTGGGTGGCTTTCCCCTCAAGCACGTGGGGACCAGTTATTTGGTTCACTCATTTTTAAAACCCTTCATGAAGGTGCTAAATCCCCACTATCAATACTCCTAACCATTAAACACAACTATCGACAATTGAGGTCCTCCTTTAACTGCCTTCTAGATTATCCAAGGCTATCAACAGTCATGGACCAGAGAGCTTTCTCCGATGCAGCTCCCAAGTTTTGGAATTCTCTTCCTGAGGACCTACACACCCATGAATCCCCCTGACCTTCAACATGCACTTCAAAAAATGCTGTTATGTCAAATGCATCCTGCAACTGTTAGCAAGTGATTCCTGCTATGATTGTTATATTACTCATGGAAATCAGTAGCCCCTGTTCTGGATTTTTATTAATGTGGACAATTTGTTATCCCCACTGTGATTCCTGGACTTGTAAACTGCAAATAACTGAAATGTTAATATTTATGAACTTGCAATATTCCTAATGCCAACAATCTTTTTGTCAAATGTCCTTGTAATTCAACACTGTATTTATGTTTTTCTCCTTATGCCATCTAGATGGCCCGGGTCATGCCTGAAAATGGTCCCTGGTACCAGTGTACTTACCCGGTTATCAAATGCATAAATAAAAATGCATAAATAAATAAATGCCCCTTCATGGTGGGTCTTCTGATAGCTTCCTCACCAAGTGACCTGTTTTCTTGTAAATGGTGGAGAAGTAGTAGATGTAATCCCATGCTGGTGATGGCTGGAGGCCAGGAAGGGCCTGTGTAAATGGTGGAAGATCAGGGCAGCTGGGGCTGAGGCTCTGAACCCTCAAGGATGGGACAGACCTATATACATACATACAAACATGCCAGCTGATAAGGTCTTATGGCCTACCTAGTCTGTTCAAGGGTGCAGGTTCCACTATGTTTGCAGTAGGACTTGTCTCTCCTCCCATTACCCCCATGCCCCCCTCGAATAACCCCGTCCCCCACTCCCCTCCTCTACCTGCAACCTTCCCCTTCACTCTGTCCCATCATTTCTTGAAGCTATCAGCTGTTTTCTGGGTGACCACCTCCTCCAGCAACTCATTCCACTTAGCCACCACCCTCTAAGTAAAAAAGTGCCTCCACATCTCCCTCCTGAACACCCCCCCACCAGCTTTAGGCTATGCTCCTTAGTGGACTTGTTCCCACTAATGCTGAAGAGGCCCTCAGTGTGCACCCTGTTTATACCTTTAAGGTACTTGAAGTTCTCAATCATGTCCCCCCAATTGTTGGGGTGGTAAGCCACTGGTGCTGTGACCGTGTTAGGCACTGACTCCGACCCTCAGGAAGGCACAGGGCTCAGAGCAGACTGACCAAGGTAGCCTATACTTCAACGTGTTGTGTAAATGTGTATTCAGAAAGTCACACCCCTTCACTTGTCCTCCACCAGAGGCACCCATCAGTATTGCTGTGCCATGCAGGACTGGGTATAGTAGATGCGAGTGGGCTTCATAAAGTAACAGCTATATCCTTGAAGGTCACCATTTAATGTAATGGGAAAATGTGGTAACAAACTGTAATGTGCTGGAGAGAACAGTGACTGAACTGTAAATATATTTAGAAGTAATTCTGCTGCTCATGAAATCAAATCCATGATCGACTGGTCTGGAACATGTACAGTAACAGTGATTATTGCCAGATTATAATTGTGATGACTGTTGATGTGATCTTGGTCCAAAACTGGGAGCTGCAGCTGCAGACTACCCACTATTCAGTGTTGTGTGCACCAGATTGTAAATAAATGTTTGGTATTTTTATAAAAGAAGTTTATATTGAAGTGTCATGCCCTGTGTCTGAGTGGTTTCCTGCAAGGGTAAAGAGTTTAATGGAAATGCAATTGCAATGGGAAATGCAGACTGAAAAAAACTTATGGATTTACAGTCTAAATAAGTTCATGTCTACCACATGTTGCCATGCAGGGACAGTAAAGAATACCGTGTGAAGTGCAAAGCAAGTTCTATTTTTTTGACAACCAACGGTGGCTCCATTTACCCCTGTAGCCAAGGCAACGATGAAGACAGTGAAGAATGACAGGAAAGGAGACACTGTCTAACACAGAGCTGGAGCACAAAAAGAAGACCAGGGGTCCCCATCCACATAGCATAGAGGCCAGATGGATGTAGGCTGTCTCTTCCGAGGTGGGGCATGGGTAGTCAAATCTGAGCAAAGACTGCTCTGGTACACGTAGATGTTTATAACTTTGACACAGTGGGTGTGGTTCAAGTCCAGACCTGTGAACTGTACAATGCACAAGGGTGACTCTTGGTGAGACTGTACCATTCAATAACCTTAGACACTGGAGTTGCCCCTGAGGTGTTTGCCCACCCCACCCCTCCTCAACAAAGGGACTCTGTGGTAGGGAAAGCCTGAAGTGGAGGTTGTGTTACATTATCTTTTTCTGGCCCTCAGCTCTCCAGCACTCAAGTTGCCTCCAGCAACCTCCAACATCCAACTCAGATGTCCTACTTTTTGTTTTCCATAGATTGCTACCACCCCCAACAATGGGGTCTCTCAGCGCAGCAGTATCAGGTTTTTGAGGCTAGTTGGCTGGTTGGGACCCAAGCATGTCAGTCAAGCTGTCATTTTGATGGCCATGGGATATTCCTTCCCTGTAGTCTTGTGGTGTGAACATCATCAGTGAATACTGCTGTTTTCAACAAAGTGCATCACTTTTGCACAGCTGTCCAATTAATTTAGCAGCTGTTGAATAATGTTGAAGTTTTATGTCTAGTAAAGCCATATTTTTAATGAATCATAGCACAAATGTAAACTTTGCATTTTTAATGGGAAGCTTGGTTTTAATTTTACAGTACGTATGTAAATCATGCATGACATGAGTTGCTTTTTCTGCTACAGAGGTAAAAATAGATTTGTAAGAAAAACTATGGAAATCAGAATACTGTCCTTGAAGCAAGCCAAAAGAATGTACTTTTAGTTCCTCTAAAAGCAGTCTCTTTAGGCATCTGCATTCAAGTACTTTTGACCCACAGCAGTCTTCTCATTTGGAAGACATAGCATTTTAAATAGTAACTTCTTCATGAGCAGATGAATTCATAATATAGTGTATGGTGAGGGCTTGTTGTGCATGGAAGTCGGAGGGTTTCAAAATGTTGTACCAAAGTTCAAAAGGTAATGGAACGATTGTACCTACTGTAGTACAACAACATTTTGAAAACCTCTAGAGGTTCCACATGTCGTTTCGTGAACAGCAGGATCAACTGGATACACTATCGCGGTGGAGGCATGATCACCTGAACTCGAGACTCATGCAGAATCAACCAGATATGTTGAAAAAATGCAGGATCAACCAGATAGTATAACCTATAACTAAAAAAATTAAATACGCCTGCAGGATCAACCAGATATTTAAAACTTGCAGAAACAAAAGGGAGTCCTGTCGGTCACAGTCCTCTTGCTTACTTGAGAGATTCAGCCACCATGTGTTTTTTTTCTGAAAACCCCACCCAAATGAAACCATCAACCAATGGCAGCCCATGCTATAGACATAGGATCTCTGGTCCCTACCAACCACACCACTGACAGTAGCAAACAACTTCGAAAACTGGAATAGGACGCAGCAGCAAACATTTTAATTTTCTACTAACAAGAAGAAAAAAAAAATCAAACAGTTTTGAACATTATTTTTAGGGGTACCATACACTATAAAAAATAGGGGATGAGCAACTCTATGCCCAACTAGTGTGTTGTGCTACCTCGGGGTTCTGATTCCCATGGACCTCTCGAGCAGCTCGGTCACAGTGAATCAAAACCCCTCAGTGGCACAACACACTGGCGGTTGTGCATAGTTGTCCATCCACTGTTCTCTATAATTTGGCATCAATTTTTCCGCAATGACGTCTGATTCTTGAAACACATTATCTTGATTTTATTTTCTTTTTTACTTTTTTTGTCAGAAAAAAACTTGTTTCTGTATGGTTAATGGAAATAGTATAAAGTATTTGTTAAATTATCTTTTAAGTATTTTTTCAGGTGAAAGAATTGTTCATGGCAGCACATTCAACAAGTTTTAAATGCGCCTTTTTAAACAATACTTCATTAAAAAGTGCTCGACAGTGAATAGTGAATGACCCTCCCTCTTACCCTGGCATTGCCCACAGCCTCACAGCTCATGCACCAATGCTCACGAAGGAGAAGGCTTCTTGTCCCATCATGAAGGGTCACTGCTGTGGCTCCCAGCCTCGCCACCCAGAGTCCACAAGCCCAACTAAAGTATGTCAAACTCTGGATCATTGCACATCTTACTTAGTTTTCCATCCCTTTTTGAGACATCTGCAGTACTTAGGTCATAGAATTCTACTGTACTTAATGTGTCATTTTCTGCTGCTTGTATAACTGTGAAGTTGAAAAAGACAGGCACTTTCTTTAAACAATCTTCCGCCATTGGCAGGCATAATTTCACTACAGTTGGAAGACCAACTAAAATGAGCAGTTTCTGTTACAAATGTGTCCCTTTGGGATCTACGCTGACAGCACTCCCACCACTCTCTCCCCAGTTTCTTAAATGAAAAACTCTTATTTCGCACATTATAAGAATATACTGAACTTTGTAATCGGTATGCTCCATTAATAGGCATCCTCCAGTGTTTGATCAGTGAGTCCAGGTTCCTACTTAACTAACATTGGCTCATGCACCAATACCCTCATGGATAGCTGAACGTTTTGAAGTAACCTAGACGTGCTAGCATGAGTGCTACCCATGTACTCTAAGCCATGCCAAGGCAGCTCGGGGTTATGCCCTCCTTACTGTGTTATTAACTATCATATAGGAACCCTTGTGCTGGATGAGAATGATTATTTTGGTCTGAATGAACTCCTCGCCAGTCTCCTTGCTTTTTAGGCCTAGAGATCCTCTTTCCAGCATGCTGCGCAGTGGTTGACTGTTTCATCAGCTAATTTCATGGTAAGACACAGTGCTTTAAGTTTGGAAGGGATTCTAGGTCCATCAGGGTCAGCCCCCTTCCCTCACTTCCTGAGCAGGGATGAATCAGTATACTGTGCAATGTGCACTAATTTACAGTGGAAGCCATCCTAATCTGCTGCTTTACCACACAAAGGTTTACTGCATTGAGGTATTGCAATACAACAGTTTCCCCCTTATGGCAATGCTATTCAGAGTATCACATTAGCTGAAGTGTTACCTTAGTGTGCTGTCTGGGGAGGGCACAATACACAAAATGCAGGACACCACCTATGGTTGGCATCCTGCAACCTAGTGTGTGTTTGTGTGTGTGTGTGCATGTGTGAGTGACATAAGCTAGGGAGGACCCTGCTGTTAGCAGTATCCAGTCCCATGGCACTGCACCCAGAAACCCAAAGTCTCACTGAATGGAGCTGAGGAACCATCTTCCCAGTGCTCCTCCTTGCCATGCTGGGCTAGGATGGGACTGGCAGCCACAAAGACATATTTTAATTTTTAAACATAACTGTCTTGTTACGGGATATGTTAGTTCTGAGATTACAAACTTCCATGATAAGATCCACCCCATATGCTTTCATCCATCTTCCTGCACCTAAGGATCAGCTGTACAGAGGGAGGTGCAGGCTGATGAATTCCATCATAGTCTATGGAACCTCTGCAGCAGGCTGTGGAGCTGAGCAGCCTGATTCACGTGCATTTCCATGAGGACTGGTCACCTTAGGTATAAGGCTCTGAGTTCCTCTGTGTTCATTACCCAGGCCAGGAGCCAGTTTATCTGACCATTAATAATTAACTCCTCTGTCATAATTATTAGCTGTATTAACAGTAATTTTTAACTGTTAATGTTTTTCTGTTATCATATGCTGCATTGTCAGGGATATAATAGACAATGGGACTACCCTGTCAGTTTACTCTCCCTCTAATCAACAAATTGATTATTCAATCATTATACAATGGCAAGAAAGAATCCTGGGCTCTGATTGGTCAGTTGGCCATCACAGCAGGGATGTTATCCTGGCATAACATCCCTGCTGTTCACAGCTCTACTGGCATCATTATGGCTGTTCTCATATTATGGCTGCCCTCTTTTTTTGCATCTGCTCTTAAGAAACAAAAATATTTTTCCACACTAATAAAAACATTCTTTAAAATTATTTTTGTATTTTATATATAACAACAAGCCATTGCATAATAGGAATAATGCCCTCCAGGGTGGGTGTTATGCTGGGATAGCATCCCTTCTCGGGTGTTGGATGCCCTCGGCCGGTGGCCTTGGGCCCAACCACCCGAGGTGGGATGTCATCCCAGCATAACACCCACCCTGTCAGGCATTACTCCTTTAATAAACCAGTTTAAAAGAGAACTACAGTCAAAACTTACCAAAAAAAAACATAGTGCAGGGTGTTTTAATTTGTGTGTGTAGCCCTAGTGTGTCCTTTGCGATACCTCCAATTTGTCACTGTCACATTTGACTGGAAACAGAGTGGTAAAAGGAACGCCAATAAAAGATACAATCCTGGAGTCAGGGATGACAGAAATATAGTATCATAGATGATGACAACAAAACAAAAGGGTAACATTCCATTCGGTCTGCCCATATTATTCTATCATACCCTGAGTCCTGTTGTCCCTATGGGGTCTTCGCTTACCCTGTTCTTCGTATTGTTCTGCATATTTCCACCTCCCTCATCCCTATGAGTGGCTACTACACCCATGGCTCAATCTCAGCCATTTTTGAATCTGTTTATGGTTTTGGCACCCACTATCTCTACCAGTAGACCATTCCATGGCTCAGCCACTCATTTTGCAAAATATAGCACATAACAAGTAGGTAAATGTAGAAAAAAATCCTAACAAAAAAGGAGGAAAGGACACAGGACTACACATGCAAAATCAGAACACACTGCGTAACATATCTTGTTGTAAAATTAACTGTAATTCCCCTTTAAAAGTAACTGACAAAACAAAAATCAGTCTTTGGTGCCACCTGCTGGTTATCTATAGTTGTTACATTTTTTATTCACTATATTGTCCATTTGGAAATAAAATGACCATCTGCTGGTTGGACCTCTAATTCAACAGACAAGGTGAGGGTCATCTGACATTGTCTGAACGGGCACTGCTGTTTACTGTTTAACATTCAACAAATCAAAAGAAAAATCCAGTGAACAGGCCCAGCTTGTAACAGCAAATGGTCACAGTGACCTGTCACTGCACACTGTTTGATGGTAGAGGGAGATGAAGTCCTCTTTTTATTTATTTATTTGAAAACGTTTTATCAGAAAACTATTTTGAGCTGATAGCATGGGATTTTTTGTATGTTCTGTTCATGACAGATTAAAAATAAAGGAATTAACGATTTTATAAAAACATTACAATGCAAGATCTTTGGAGCGCAATAACTAGGCTTTACCTAAAATGTGAACTTCCTATGGACAAAGGTTGTTCATGTACAGACTAACAAAATTATGGAATTTGCTGCCTAAGACAGTGTCCTACGAAATCAGCCTTAAAGAACACTGAGAACCATTCTTGTGGCACAACCTCTGTGTAAATATTAAGGACATCTTTTTAAACCTTGTTTAAATGTGACATTTATTTATTATTTTATTTTTTGTAATTTTATCTTGACCTAGGTTGCTACTGAAAATAGGCAAGGGTAGCCTAAGGTCTTTCCTTGCAAACAGTAAATAAATTCAATAAATAAATAAAAAGAGCAACATTCATAAAGGGTTTGTCCTGTACAAAACATTCTGTACTTGGGTTTACTTGGCATGCTTCAGAGCTTTTCTTTCTCCTTGCTTTTGTCCCTAGTAACCCATACCTTGAGGCTCACCAAGCAACCCAAGTACCCACTGATCTTACCCCATGGAGCTGCCAGGCTGTCTTTAGATGACACCAAGAGGACCCCCAACACTGAAATCCAGAGAATCCAGTCCCAGTAGCTTCTCTGCCATTCCACCAGCAGGAGGAGAGAGTGATGTGCTAGAGCAGTGGCAGTGTATCTGAATGTATATGTTGTGTATGAGTATGCACCTGAATTTGTGTTGCTTAAGTAGACATGTATGGGTATGTATCTGAATGTGTATGCTGTGTTAGTGCATGTGTATGGATGTGCGTCTGAAACGTGTGTTGTGTAGGTATGCATGTATAGGTGTGTATCTGAATGTGTGTTGTGTAGGTGTCCATGTATGTGTGTACATCTGCATGTGTGTTGTATAGATGTCTGTGCATATATATCAGAATGTTTATGCTGTGTAGGTAGGTGTCTGTGTGTGGGTGTGTATCTGGAGGTATGTTCTGTAGATGTCTGTGTACATGTATCAGAATGTGTGTGTTATGTAGGCGTCTGTGTATGGGTGTGTATCTGAATGTGTGTTGTGTAGATGTCTGTGTATGTATATCACAATGTTTGTGCTGTGTAGGTAGGTGTCTGTGTGTGGGTGTGTATCTGAAGGTGTGTTCTGTAGATGTCTGTGTACGTGTATCAGAATGTGTGTGTTGTGCAGGTGTCTGTGTATGGGTGTGTATCTGAATGTGTGTTGTGTAGATGTCTATGTATGTATATCAGAATGTTTGTGCTATGTAGGTAGGTGTCTGTGTGTGGGTGTGTATCTGAAGGTGTGTTCTGTAGATTTCTGTGTACGTGTATCAGAATGTGTGTGTTGTGTAGGTGTCTGTGTATGGGTGTGTATCTGAATGTGTGTTGTGTAGATGTCTGTGTATGTATATCAGAATGTTTGTGCTATGTAGGTAGGTGTCTGTGTGTGGGTGTGTATCTGAAGGTATGTTCTGTAGATGTCTGTGTACATGTATCAGAATGTGTGTGTTGTGCCGGTGTCTGTGTATGGGTGTGTATCTGAATGTGTGTTGTGTAGATGTCTGTGCATGTATATCAGAATGTTTGTGCTATGTAGGTAGGTGTCTGTGTGGGTGTGTATCTGAAGGTGTGTTCTGTAGATTTCTGTGTACGTGTATCAGAATGTGTGTGTTGTGTAGGTGTCTGTGTATGGGTGTGTATCTGAAAGTGTGTTGTGTAGATGTCTGTGTATGTATAGCAGAATGTTTGTGCTGTGCAAGTAGGTGTCTATGTGTGGGTGTGTATCTGAAGGTGTGTTCTGTAGATTTCTGTGTATGTGTATCAGAATGTGTGTGTTGTGTAGGTGTCTGTGTATGGATGTGTATCTGAAAGTGTGTTGTGTTGATGTCTGTGTATGTATATCAGAATGTTTGTGCTGTATAGGTAGGTGTCTGTGTGTGTGGGTGTGTATCTGAGGGTGTATGCTGTGCAAGTGCATATGTGTAAGTGGGTATTTGGGAGGGGAAGATCTACCTTACATTGCCACCCAACAGCTGGCTGAACTTTGGTGGCTCCAAGGCTCAGGGCTTCACAAATCTGATACGCACAGTGCCTCCACCCAGTGAATCCTGTTGGTGAGGTAGCTGGTGATATAGTACAACTCTCTGGAAAGTTTCAAATACCCACCTCCCCTTCAAAATGGACTGCCTTCCACCAATACAGTGCCGCACAGTTGTCAGAGAGTAACAATACTGAGTTTTTTAAATTTATTTATTTTACAATTTTTAGCCAGGAAAGACACAGTAAGCTGAGGCTTGTTTCCAGATGCATCCTGGGAGTACAGGGAAGTTAAGTGACTTGCTCATGGTGACAGTGTATGCACATCGTGACTGTGGGGTTAAATGCCAGTTCACCAAGCTTGCAGCTCAGTGCTCTTAACCACTATGCTGTGCTGCCTCCCAAGTTAGCAGAAAACACAGTGTTACTCTATACTGTAATACCAGCCCCTGCAAACGATACGGCTAATGCAACTGTACTTTTCTTTTTCATTTTTTGGTAACCCAGTAAGGCTCACTGGGTACAAATTCCATTTACCAGGGTGCCCTGGGAGCACTAAGGAGTTTAAATGACTTGGTCAGAGCCACGCGGCGTGCAAGTGAAGGTTGTGGAACTCGAATCCATGTCTGCTGGATGGATGTACTAAGCTTATTCACAGCTTGTTGCACTAACTGCTAGGCTCCAAAACTCTAAGATGCACTGCAGGCTATTAAATCTTCCACTGTTGCAGCCCTGCGCTAATGTTAGCTGCAGGGGATCCGGAATTTGTCATTACAGAAAATTTCAGGTTGGAAGTCAACAGAACCAGTTTGATACAATCTATTATGCTACTGTTAACAGTGGGTAAAAAAATGTTTCTGCCTACAAAGTGCAAATTGGGACCAGCCTCACACTTGGGTAAGGGCTCTTATGGCTGACGGTACCCCTTTAAATTGAACCGCAACTTTTATTTTCCCCCCAAGCATCACAGGCCATTCATTTGCTTAAAGGGCCTTTGAGCCTCTAAAAGTGAGATATCTGTAAACTTGTCCCATTGCTAACTTTCAGAATTCAACGAGAACCATACACAAACTGTAGAACACAGAACAGAAAACACTTTTCCGTGGTTTTGCAAGGTTACTAGGGATGACTCTAAAAGGCTGATTTTCTGCTAGATGCTCCAAATTCAGGCCCCAAAACCACACAGCTCTGTTCCAGCTGAACTGAACTGACATCTCTGTCATACATCACTTGGGTGTCCTAAGATGTCCAAGTCTGCACTCTGCCGTGAGCTACACACTCCTCTTCATTTGTCATCTCTTGCACAGGTCTGCATGAATATACTGCTCGAACACCATTCTTTCAGACACAAGGCCTGGGAATAACACACTGAATTTGTAAAGGCACCACAGGCAGCTGCCTACTTGGGGATCCTGCACAGATCTACTTCCTCCTTAAGATATTCCCCTTTTATATGGGGCTCTGACACATAGTTCCAATTGGTCATGTCACTTGTTACTCAACCCCTTTGACACCTAATAGGGATTCTGCCTGCACCAACACAATGTCCCACCTGATGCACATTAGTAACAATTCTCAGACCTGGGAAAGTTCCCTGATGTTAAAGGTCACAAGATGACAGACACCATACAGTTCAAGCAGCCTGTCTCTGTAACCATCAAGTTAAACAATTGTCTTTAACTGCCAACCTCCCGCTGCACACCAGGAGTCCTGGGTGATCAGATTCCTTCAGAGTCTGAATAGACAAACGGGACGTTACACATGTATGGGTGAATGAATGTGTGTACTGTAATTTGTAAGTTAACATGCAGGGGTGTGTATCTGTATCTGAATGTATATGCTGTGTTAGTGCACATGTAAGGGTGGGTATCTGAATGTGTGTTGTGTAAGTACTCATGTACGAGCATGTATTTGAAAATGTGTGTTGTGTAGGTGTCTCTGTATGGATATATATCTTACTGTGTATGTTTTGTAAATGCACATGTACAATATGGATGTATATCTGTATATGTGTGTGTGTTATGTAAATGTTCGTGTATGGGTGTGTATCTGAATGTTTGTGTTGTGTAGGTGACCCTGTATGGATGTGCATCTGAATGTGTATGTTTTGTAAATGTTTGTGAATGTGTGTGTATCTAAATGTATGTGTTGTGTAAGTGCCTCTATATGGATGTGTACCGGAATGTGTGTGTTGTATAAATGCTAGTGTATGGATGTGTATTTGAATGGGTACATTTTGTAAGTGCACATGTATGGATGTACATCTGAATGGGTATGTCTTATAAATGTCCGTGTACAGATGTGCATCTGAATGTTTGCATTATGCAAGTGTCACTGTATGGCTGCTTATCTGAATGGGTATGTTGTGTATGGGTGTGAATCTGAATGTGTGTGTTGCGTAAGTGCCCATTTATGGATGTGTATCTGAATGTGCCTGTTGTGTAAATGCATGCATCTGGATGTGTGTGCAGTCACAGTGCATGAGTACTGGCATGGCTGGATTAACATATACGTAAATTACGCCATGGCGTAGAGCCCTATGGTTCAGGAGGGCCCCCGCCATGCACCATCCACTGCACTGTATTTTTTTTTTTCTAATTTCTTCCCTAGCCCTGCTATGTGTGAGACTGCCCGCCAACAGACCAAATGCTCCCATATGCCTCAATACACCGCAGATGGTGAGCTCCCCCCGCCCGCTCAGCGAGTGCCTCTGCACTGATCCCACAGGCACACACCAATCAAAATGTGTGAGTAGGTCCCCTTGAGGTGTGGCTACTGAGGAGCAGGAATTGCAGTGTGGCAGGCTGGTATGTGTGCGTTGCATCCGGGCTGTGTAATGAGCCAACCGCAAAGTCATTTCAAGTCGACGGACTCGGATCAGCCAGGAGGAGAGCCGAGGACAAGCAGGAGCACACAAGGTCGTCATCGACAGTTGGACCGATCTACTCGCGTGATGTCAGAGTCATACT